>JAGSMR010000019.1:5192500-5687500 GCA_029286605.1 Sericinus montela | reverse complement strand
AGTCTCGTGCTAGTCGTGAAATTACGACGATGGCGAGGTTGTGTAAGCCGCAGAACGCGGCTTGTGTCTGTGTGAGTCCTGTCCATTTCACACTGCTCCTTTTATATAAATTTTTACATTTCTGTTAATTTAGGGCAATGTTATTTTAATTTCTATGTAATTCCATTTTTGGCTTTATTTTGTATCTATTGAGATTAGACCGTTAATAAATGTTTGTCTTTCTTTCTTTCAAAAAAGCCGTGGTCATAATTAAGTGTAAATTATATAAATACCAAGTTTTGGTAAACCACGTTTAAATCGCATAATATTCGGCTGAGTCTCTTATCTATCAGTACGAATAAGCGACTAAAAAGGTAATAAATTACAGGTGAAGCATTACATCAGAGGAGAGTATCTGAACAAGTATCTGTAAACTTGAACGATATAGAGAGTTGTTAGCAAGTACAACCGCCTATCAGCTACAGGAGGCACATTTAAATTGACGTTTATTTTTCGCTTGTTTATCTTATCTTATGTATAAAATTCTCGTGACACAATGTTAGTTACCTTACTCCTCCAAAACGGCTTTACTGATTTTCACCAAATTTTATATGAATATTCAGTAGGTTTGAGAATCGGCTACTATCTATTTTTAACACCCCTAAGTGATAAAGGTTGTTCAACCTTAACTTTTTTTTTTGACAATTTTTTCGTTTTTATTTTTCTTTAATGTGGCATTAAAAATACATACAACCCTACATTTTTACCCTTCTACGATCAACCACTTGTTTTATTTGACAAAACGACGTTTGCGGGGTCAGCTAGTACTCAATAAAATATAAACCATTTTGTTTTAAAATTATAAGCAAATGCATAGAAAGAGGCAAATTAAAACTTTTATAGATTAAACATTAATAGCAAATAAGTTGAATATAAATAACCAATTGCATATTCATTGGCCAAATGAGCAAAAGTTTAATAACCTATTTGCTTCCTTAAGCACGTGTCTGATACTCGGGAATGTATAGAACAGTTACGAGCAATAGAAAAAAAATTCAATATTGTGATTCTTTTATTGAATTGAGGCGCCAAAATGCTTTTTTTTTTATTTATTTTCATAACGTATGTTTGCCGATTTCCATCTCGCTGGAGTTAATGAATATCTTTAATTGAATACTGATGTCACGATTTACCGTTTCATGTACTGCCGTGTGGTTACATCGTAAGAATGTACCAATCCTTCCTTCCCGATGAGTGTTGTCAGAGGCGACTAAGAGAAAAGCCATAAAAATGCAATAGACTACTGATAGATGGCGTGGTGCATCTTAAACAATACTAGACCAAAATTCGGCACACCAGTGACGGGCATCAGCGTCTATGTAAACCCTCTTCAGAGGCTTTTATATGCCGTTAAGATGATATATATATGATCACATTTTTGTCATTATATTAATATGTTGTAGCTAAGAGTAATTTCATACCGGAGTAGCAGTAGGGTGACGTCCCTACAACTATGATCTGTATCGACTATTTATTACGATTCCTGTATGGAAATCCGTTATATTAGAGAACGTAAGGTTTTTTTTTCAAATTGCTGTTTAAAAAAAAACGATTCTTTTTCGTAGGGTATCGGCGTGAGAAATTACAACAATATTCCTTTCCGTGGTTTTCGTAGGAGTTTAAAGAATTTTTTTTTAAAATAACAACAGATTCCTAATAATCCTAATGGCAATTGATCTCAAAAAACTACGAACCATTTAAGCAGACCGGTAACAGGATGGACTCTATTTATTTCTCACCACGCCGGCTCGATCGATGTGGTTGTTCGACAATCCATGCCAAACTATCCACTTAACATGATAATGTTCATATAAACTTGATAACGATACCTTTGCTCAAATGTGGGCTGAAACATATGACATTGTAGTTTTTTTTCCGCTAGCACTTTTTTATTAGAAACAACAATCTTTAAGAGCTTTAACAAATAAATTTAATCGACTTTGTGTACAGAAACTTGCTGTACCAGTGGAACGCAGTAAGATCAGAAGTGGTATTTGACTATTTAAAGTTTACTGAATGATAACCCGACTGCGTAGTAAGTAGTGACCGTACTTTATAAGCTAAACATTGAGGGTCAAACATTTGTGTGATAATATGAATATTTGTATTCAAGTCATGGATGTTTGTTTATAAATAATTATTTATATAAGTATAAATCTGTATAGGTATATGGTATTGCTGGCCTGGACTTAAAGACGGCGATGGGTTCACCACCTTAAATGTTGCCCCAATTAAGCTCTGATGAAAAGTGGGTCGAAAGGACTATGTTATCCAGACATCTGCCCACCGTAGTATTGAGAAATGCGTGAAATTCTTTAAACATACATGCTTTAAAATTATCGACATCGGAAATATTTTGCATATCATATTATGAATTCAATGACGTAGAGAATATTTTGAATATATATATCTTCACGCCATTCCCAATACTGGGGTAGACAGAGACCGTAGACATTTTTGGGAATATTTGAAATATGGTATATTTGTATTATTAAATGTAGATATTTTTTATTGTTAAATAAAATATAATTCGATAGCGACGCAAAAAAAAAACAATTTTTAGTATAAAACTTTCTACTTCATTAACAATTTTATAGTGCCAGTATCGGTATTCCGACCCAGATCATTAGCGTGCTATGAGGTCAAAGTAGGCCCAGGCTAACGAGTTGCCACTTTTCTATTTAAAGCATATAAATAATCTTCTGTAATCTGCAAATTATTCGATGTTTATCAAAAGTCCCTTCCGGATAATTTACCTTACTGAATATCATTAACGCCATTATTGACATTGGTGTCTTAATTTAGGCTCTAGATTATTTATATATTTTCGGTTAATTCTAGAGAGTAAAAATAATCGAAAGCCGCAGCGATAACCGGTTTCGTGAATTTAACAGGTTAAAACAGTGAAAGAAACAGGATGATAAAGTTATATCAGTCATCAAAATTATCTAAATCACAAATTTACATGTACATACCGGAAAAGCAACAAAATCAACTTTGTGTGCACACACAACATACACACATCCAAAAGTAAAAAAAGTAATTCGCAAAGAATACATGTCAACAATAAATTGTTTCTGTTGTACCTTTTGTCACGTGTAAGATATCGTTTATAAGGTTTTATAACGATATTAAAAGAATGGAAATAGAAAGACGGTGTTTCCATGTATGAGGAACAATAGACGTCATGTACACGCAGTGTCACAAAAGAACTTTTTGCGGTTGCCGCTGGTGAACGACCGGAATCAATACTGACAACTTGACAGCGGAAATGTTGGAATTGCGTTTATAATAATATTACTACGTAAATCCAGTTAAGTGTAACGCTGCGGAAATCGTTCTTAGAATCAGTTCTAAGAATATGCTATCTATACTATCTATGGTATACGACCATCATTCTCATCTTGGCTTCTACCGTTGTCTCCCTGGACCCAACATGATTAATATCGTATAAAATAATGTTTTAAAAATATATGAGTAAACATGTATGAGGTATTATAGTTTTCAGGGAGCCCTTACAATTAGTAATTACTCGCATGATGACACTGGTCCGGGCAAACACGATTATAATTATAGCCGACACGATAATAATAGCCGAGTTGTTGGGTGGTCGGAATTTCGAGTCGATAGACCCGAGTTCGATCCCCAATGTGGCAGTACCAATGAGTTTCTCAAAAACTTATGTACGAATTTCATCGTTGGATTGGACATAAAGGCGGCGACGGGCTCACCACCTGTCACGTTGTCCCGAAAATATCTTCGGTGGAAGGTGGGTCAAAGGGACTTAATTGTCTAGACTTGACCTCTGTCTACCCCTGTATTGGGAATTGCGTGAAGATATTTTTTATATATTAATTAAATGTATAATGTAATAAGGGATTGACAAAGAGAAAAGCCTCGACAATATCAACGGCCACCGACAAATGGCGGGCATATCGAAAAATTACCAGACCAAAATATGCAGACCGATGACGGGCAGCTGCGAGTCTCTAAGTTGCGAGGTATCTAGTACTGGGATCGCCAATCCGCTTGCCAAGCGTAACATGAAGAACAAAATCGCCTATGGGAAAGGTCTATGTATGTAAATATTAGATAGTAAGTCCTGAACAAACAACTATATTTTTAATTTTAGCTCTTAAACAATTCTATTAGCACATTATATTAACATAAATAAAAGCGAAATGAAATACAAATTAAGATTTAACTAATTAATTTAATGCCTATAAGCATTTCACTTTTAGGAAGACTGACTTTAGGACAACATATTATAAGGTCGTAAATCATTCTTATCACATAAAGGATAAGAACTAAAGCGCTTATGTCTAGATAATATATGAAAAATAATGCAAATGGTTTAGGTAGTTTCCTCAAATTAAATTAGAACAACGCCTTTTCTTATAATGTGTTGTCAATATGGCTTTAATTGAGATTATAAGAGATTAAGAATAGTCTTGAAAATAAAATTATTATCTAAGGTTGACGGGACAGCCATTGACATTTCAGAAATATTTTACGATAAAATCACAGGTCTGCTGGAAGAAATTTGTTACAATTTTTTCTTTTGACTTACCTGTGTACATAAGTTATCTTCTTATAATAAATAAAGTTTATCCTTTAATTCCACCAGCCACACAATCTCCTGAGCGAAAGCTGGGTATTCCAGCTAAATTTTACGTAATATATCAAAATGTTGCATGAAATGTGCATGAAATAAAAATAATTAAAAAAAATACGTGAGTGTACTGATAAATTTTTCTCATAAATCGGTTTCAAAACATTAGCAATTCACGTTTCAAGTTCGTCGGTGGCACAAATTTGCAATTTCCGAAACAAGATTTAATTATTTGGTTAGGCGTTTTGTATTTACTTATTGTTTAAAATCAAACACGACAAATATACGCACGACAAAAGTGTCTTACAATATAATGGACAAGTTTCATAATTTTGTTGACAGGTAAGACATTTTTGTATGGTCCATTCTTTAAAATGAAAATAGAATTGTCTCTATATTTAAATAGAAGTAAAAAATGGTGTCGTAAATTTTTTTCACTTCTATTTCATCCCCCCAGTGTCGTAAGGGAAAATCTTTAAAAATAACAATGATTACTTAGATGGCAGGACATCCATCGCGAAAAATACCAGATTAAAGTAGAGCGGTGCCATGCCGCAGCGACTAATGTGCAAAATGCTTGGTATTTCGATCATCAATCCGCTTGACATGCATTGTAATTATGGCCAATCTTCTTAACAGCCTTTGTCCTGCAGTGGTCTTGAACAGGTCATTAAAAAAGCAAAAAAATAATGAATAATTAGAAGTAAATATCAGTAATAAACAATATATATGAGGTGGGGCCACGTCTAGGTGTCCGAGTAGGATCCAAGACGTTTGTGAATCAATAAAATGATGAGTTTGATAATAGTGAGACATCTTGAAATTCGGCGATCCGATCTCTCTGCCTACTATATCAGGGATGATGCATAAAGATATCATAGCATAGATGCATAAGATAATCATAATAATTAAGTCTTAATTTTTCCGACTTTGTAATGTTTACGTGATACAAAAGTTCCCGCAATAATTTTCCGCGGCGAACAATACGGCGGTTTGATAAAACAATTGAAGATTTCGATCTCGTAAGGCTCACAAGCTAGTCCTTCATAACGTAATTTATTGTCTTATACCCATTTAGCAATAGCTACGTTTAGGAAAGAAAATCATGTGCCTTTTGATTGTGTGTTTTTCGGTAAGCGTTTAAAAAATTTGATAAATTAGACATTAAAAAAGTATAATATAACTTATATCACACTCGGTTACTATTTCTAGCTAATTATAATTTTCTGGCCACTGAGTTCACCAACTCTCTTGCCAAGCGTGATGATTATGAAACATCCTCACCTACGAGGAGACTTACGTCCAGCAGTGGACTTTTACAGGCCATTATAAGTAGGAAGACATACATACATACATAGATGTAAAATTATATACATTGTTCTGATCCCAAAGTAAGTAGTTTAAGTACTTGTGTAATGAAATCGGAAACCACATAGTTCCACTAACTCGCAGATCCGAGAAAATATAGAAAAAGTGTTTTCTACATTAACTCGAATGGATATCAAACCCAGGAGTTCACAGTACTCGCGACACCCTGAAAACCGATGTGTACGCCTCTTGTCCACGGAGTTTATCTAGTATTATTATAAATACCAACCAAACTTTTTGATATTCATCTTAATGCTAAAAAATATCTTCACGCTATTCCCAAGACCTTCCACCGATGACATTTTTGGGAACAACGGGACTAGCGGAGAGACTGTCGGCGTTTTTATGTCCAAGCCAACGATATAAACCGTACATAAGTTTTTTTTAAATAACCCATTGGTTCCTGAGAATTGCACTCGGGTTTTCTGACTTGAATTCCGATCACCCAACCCCTAGGTTACCGGGACTTTGTATGTCAATACTTTATTAGATGTTTTTTTTTATCTTTATATTCCTTCATAATTTTAATCGATAAGATAAGTAGAAAAAAGTTATCACTTAAAATCGTTTATCAACTTAAAATTCTGGAATCATTTTACAATTCTAACATATATCTGAGATAAGGCCTTTGCACAGCGTGGAGCGAATCTACCATATTCCTTTTGACTCTATTGTCAGTAAACGAATAAAAATTTAAACCATTTTTAGCCTCTCTAGGTCATCAATATGTCAATGCCTTTGCATTTTTAATTGAACAAATCAAATGCGCCAAAACAAGAAAGCGTCTCTAACAGCTATCCAATACGGCATGAGCTACAAAGGTCGTTTAGTGATGAGAGCTATGCAGCAAACTTCGCATTTCATCTGTAGTCTGTGGGATTTAGTCAATTCCTGTTGATATACCGCTATCACACATTGATATTTAATCTCGTGTTTTCGCTAGAAAACCAAATTTTAAACTCTTTCTTTAATTTGTTAAAAATAATTCTCGTATGCAATGTAACATTGTAATAAAAAAAATATTTTCTTTACTGTTATATTAGATCCTTGGCTCGGAGAAAATAAAAAATCTTCTAACTGATTTTATCCGTAAAATAAGCAAAACAGAATGTATAATTAATACATTAGTTAATTATTTTGTGTCACACATCGCTGATTAATCGTTATAACAACAATAAGTTCTTTTATTATTTTTTCTGCGAATACAAACTTAGAAAGTAACGGAATTGCAATTTACCACGTACAAGTTTTTTGCTTGAGTGAAAAAGAAATTTATATTCCACTAATGGTAACCATTATCCAATATTCTCAAACTTTTCTAATATTCTTATCAAATTATTGTAAATAATATTGTATACTGGTTGTTGTTATTCATAAGGTTACGGTAAAGTTTTATTGAAAAATATTTGTTTACTTAACTCATATTTTAAAAAATAGAATTGCACATTTTAGTAATAAGTGATAAATATTTTCTATTTTATTAAGAATATTTTATAGTATTTTATAAGTAAAATTTTGTAAATAATGATAAATAAATATCTTCACGCAATTCCCTATAGAGGGGTAGACAGAGGTCTAGTCTAGACAATTAAGTCCTTTCGACCCACCTTCCACCGAAGATATTTCGGGATTTCGGATTCTTTTATGTCCAAGCCAACGATATAATTCGTACATAAGTTTTTGATTTAAAACCATTGGTACGATCCCGCCACCTGGGAATCGAACTCGGGTCTCTTGACTCGAAATTCCGACCGCCCAACCACTCGGCTATCGTGACTTAATAAATTTTGTAATTTTATAATTAATAAAAATTTTGGTTTACATTAAACAATGATTAAATTATTCTTAATTAATTTAAAATATTGCAAAGAATATTAAATACTGTAAAGTAATCAAGTCTAAAATTATTAAATTACCTTTATAATGACATAACCGAGAAATAAACATTTATATTTTAAAAATTAGGTCTATGTACTTCTTCGTATTATAAATGAATATCTAATCACCAATATCCAATATTATATCACAATGTAATTAATATTTTACGTCATAATTAATCATACACATCTGTCGTGTCCTAATGGTGTCCAAATTACAAATTTCTATTACCACGTCTCAGAGTGACTCACAGATTTTGGAACTCCACTTTTTGTCTTACGTCTTTGATAGGCTTTGAGTGATGATATTGTATACTCCTCTTGTTATATTTGATAGTATTATGGTCTGTCGTTTACTAATAAAGTGAAGAATAAGTTTTTTACATTCTACACATTAAAGTCTCGGTCACAACCAATCTGTAAACTGTGTTTAAGAAAATAAAACAATAGCAATTCATTGTTTAAAAAAAGGAAAATTTTTATAAATATATAATATATATAAATAAAATAATTATCTTCACGCAATTCCCAATACAGGGGTAGCAGAGGTCTAGTCTAGACAATTAAGTCCTTTCGACCCACCTTCCACCGAAGATATTTCGGGATTTCGGATTCTTTTATGTCCAAGCCAACGATATAATTTAAAACCATTTTTGATTTAAAACCATTGGTACGATCCCGCCACCTGGGAATCAAACTCGGGTCTCTTGACTCGAAATTTCGACCACCCAACCACTCGGCTAACGTGACTTAATAAATTTTGTAATTTTATAATTAATAAAAATTTTGGTTTACATTAAACAATGATTAAATTATTCTTAATTAATTTAAAATATTGCAAAGAATATTAAATACTGTAAAGTAATCAAGTCTAAAATTATTAAATTACCTTTATAATGACATAACCGAGAAATAAACATTTATATTTTAAAAATTAGGTCTATGTACTTCTTCGTATTATAAATGAATATCTAATCACCAATATCCAATATTATATCACAATGTAATTAATATTTTACGTCATAATTAATCATACACATCTGTCGTGTCCTAATGGTGTCCAAATTACAAATTTCTATTACCACGTCTCAGAGTGACTCACAGATTTTGGAACTCCACTTTTTGTCTTACGTCTTTGATAGGCTTTGAGTGATGATATTGTATACTCCTCTTGTTATATTTGATAGTATTATGGTCTGTCGTTTACTAATAAAGTGAAGAATAAGTTTTTTACATTCTACACATTAAAGTCTCGGTCACAACCAATCTGTAAACTGTGTTTAAGAAAATAAAACAATAGCAATTCATTGTTTAAAAAAAGGAAAATTTTTATAAATATATAATATATATAAATAAAATAATTATCTTCACGCAATTCCCAATACAGGGGTAGCAGAGGTCTAGTCTAGACAATTAAGTCCCTTAGACCCACCTCCCACCGAAGATATTTTCGAGACAACGTGACAGGTGGTGAGCCCGTCGCCGTCTTTATGTCCAAGCCAACGATATAATTCGTACATAGGTTTTTGAAAAACCCATTGGTACGAACCTGCCACCTAGGGATAAAACTCGGGTCTCTTGACTCGAAATTTCGACCACCCAACCACTTGGCTATCGTAACTTTTTAATGGGCTATTGATACTTCAACAAGAATTTAAACGGTCGAACTCGGTTCACCCATTGGGCTATCGTGACTTCTCCAACCACCCAACCACTCGGCCATCGCGTATTTAATTTGTTTAATAATATTAAAATTTCAACACAATTTAATATTCAACAGTAATAATTAGGAAAAAGCAAGATATGACAAGACAAGATATTGTTTTTTGCATTTTATTCTGAGCACAATGAAGCGTAAAGTAGTTTTAATAAAAACAAAAAGTATTCAAATAATAAAACTATACGTAACTTCGGTGCCTTTTGCTTTTATCGGCCATTACTAGTTGGGTAATCGACTCGAGCGTCGCCCTCTTGCGACATCGATTTAAATGTTTACTCGATTAGGTGGAAGGTCCCTTCACGTTAAGTTTACTAAAGAGCTGTATTTGGCAGAGCATTACCATAACTATTTACTTACTTAACTTTTATAACCGACGTCCATGTGGTTTGGTGATCGTTATTCGATTCAGGAGAGCTCGAGTTCGAGACCCAAAAGGATGGTTCGTACCAATGGGTCTATTTTAGACAATAATACAGTAACAGGATTATCACTTACAATATACAAACACACTTAAGGCCCGTAAAACTCCACTGCAGGACATAGGCCTCTTACGTAAGGGAGGGTTTAACATAATTCTCTCGCTTGGTAATCGGTTTTGCCAACCAAATTCCAGAAATCTTGCACGTCGGTCCGTCAAATCCAATGTATTTTGGTCCTGTATTTTTGGAGTTGGTTACTCCGCAATCTGTCAGTGAAGACCATAGTATTTTTGAAGCTTTTCTCTAAATCGCCTTATAAAATACACGGTGGAATGGGATATATTCTTACGAAGTAACATGAACATAGGCTAGTTACTACCAGCTAATTTTCAATTTCACTGATAAAACAATCAAAACTTAAAGATTACTAAAAGATATCTTCACGCCATTTTACTTAATTTTTTTATACTAGAATTATTCTATAAATAAAATTGCATTATTTTCACATGTACACTAAAGGGCACTCAACATAGTTGCGCTTATTGCTTAACGGGCGATAATGTAAATGGTTAAGCGAAAAGGTCAAGTACGGTCGTTATTATGGAGAAGCAATCCTAAGAGAAACTCGGAGAAATATCTCGGGCCAAATCGCGGGGCAAATAGCCTGCCCAATAGAAGACATGCTAAAGGGTTAGCGTATAGATTGATCTCATTAAAACCTTATGACCTCTATTGCTATTACGTTATGAATACGCCAAATCGTTGAATGTATGTCAAATGAAATGAAAACAAGCTCATTTGTAATCAAAAATTCATTTTTCTTCAATTGCATAATTTTTTTTTCTTTATAAAGTAACATATTAATATAATTTCATCTGTCAAATAAACACATTAGCTGTTGTGGCGTGCAAAAATATTTTGTAACGTAAAAGAATTCAAATAATTCAAGATAACCTATGCTCATTTTAAATGCAATTAAAGATTTTAATTCTACAGTGGTAGAGCCACGCATCAGCTTTTGTTGTTGGCCGGCAACGCATCTGCTATGCCTCTGGTATTGCGGGTGTTCATGGGCGGCGGTAATCACTTACCATCACGTGAGCCGCCTGATCGTTTGCCTCCCTTTTCTATATAAAAAAAATTCTCGAGTAAAATCTCAAATAAGGATTTTTAACCAAAAATACCTTTTAGTAGTGTTTCTGAGTTTGCTGGGAACTCCAAACACAAATCTTTTATTAAAAGTATCTAATATCTTCTTAATTAATGCCTAACATTCAGCGCCTTCTCTCTAGAGCGTGGTGAGTTTAATCAAATCTGCATAGACCTACACGCAACACTGACTAGAACAAGAATGTAGAGAAGAAAGTATTTTCATTTTAAAGTGACATATTGACAGTCATCAAAACCCGTTCCTTAGTTATTGTAAAGAATAAACCGATTGACATTCGTTATATTTAAGTCTCATTCTCAGGATGATTTGCTGATTAAGGAGTGTAATCAAAACGGCATTGGCGACCAACTAATGGCTGGGCAACCATCTAGAATAATATTAGTAAAAGATTAGAGAAGCACCTAAGGTGCGAGATGCCTAGTACTATGATTGCCAAACCGGTTGCTGCAAATAGCGATTATGAAAAACCAGATGAATTTTGTTGAAGTCATCCGAGCTGTATGCTTGTATTCTTTCTTATACATAATATTAATAGCATATATGGTATTAAATTATGATGATGTATGTTTATGATGTTCCTAAATATCCAATATTTATTATTGTATTTCGATTGTTAAAAATAAAAAACAGAAAAGGGAGCGTTTCTTCCGCCTGTTTCTTTTCCTTTAGAGGAATCTCATTACGATTGGTAGAATAGTAGATTAAACAATGACCACCGATGTATGTAATGTGTATACATATGGCGATGAATATTTGATAAGATTTGATTAGATACTGCTTTCAGACACATTTTAATCAAAAAAAACCTTGATATTAATACACAGCGTATCATCTATCCCAATTAAAAATAATGGGAACGAATGTATTTTACGACCAAAAAAGGTTTCATTTAAGAATGTAAGCTACGCATAGACAATACATTGCGATATTCATATGTATTGTGGCTCAATTTAACATCTCATTATAAAATGTTCTCGCAGTACCATCCAATTAGGAATACTTGACATAATTCTAACAGCTTTCAGAGGTTAAAAAGGTTCTTTTACGTCACAAGGACCTTTTCTCAGTTCGAGTACTTTATATGCGTAAATTATAAAAAGATCTTACTTTTTAAAGTGACTTTAAGTAAAGTTCAAAGCATCTGAATGTAATTATTATACTAATAAATGTAACTTGATTTGTTAGGGATAATCTCTGAAATAATTTAGATGGAATTTAGTATGAAGGTAGCTTGAATCTTGCGGAAGGATATAAGATACATTTTATTTCAGAATAAAACCAAGTTTCGTGCAATAATAACAAACTTTTGTATACTGCGAGCTATCACAGGTTGTACATAGTAATTAATTTTGTCAGTGATTCGAAGAATCGTGAGATTAAAAATTACATCATACAAGTACTCACTCTATCACGATAGCCGAGTGGTTGGGTTGTCGGAATTACGAGTCGAGAGACCCGAGATCGATCCCCAAGTGGCAGGCTCGTACCAATGGGTTTTTCCAAAACCTATGTACGTATATCGTTGGCTTGGACATACAGACGGCGACGGGCTCACCACCTGTCACGTTGTCCCGAAAATGTTTTCGGTGGAAGGTGGGTCGAAGGGACTTGATTGTCTAGACTAGACCTCTGTCTACCCCTGTATTGGGAATAGCGTGAAGATATTTTTTTAAGTACTCACTCTCGTAATACAAGTTTTCTGCCGTGACTTTATCCGCATGAGCTTCCCTTTCATGAAATCCTTTTTTCGTACATCAAAACTGTCAAATTTCAAGTTAAGGGCATTGATATATTAATAAGTGAGCGGTATTTCGTTTGTATTTAAATTTGTGATAACTTGGTCACTAATGGTAGCTTAGTTACTTAAATAAAATTCAAGCCCTGACGCTAAATGTCCATGGAAAAGAAAACATAATGTAAAAGTACCAGTAATATAAAAATAACGAACGTTTCGTAACGTATTTATAACCCATAATAAGTGAGGGGAAAACTAATCTTCCGCTGTGAGCAAATCCTGGTACGTAATTACTGCGTCGACAGGATATTACGTCTTAAACTACCAGTCTTCACATGGAGACTAGTCTAAACAGGAGTTATTAATACCTACCTAGGATTCAGAACACAAGTTATAACCACAGATAATACGCTAAGCCACTTTGTCATTTCATTTTAAAATATTAAATGCAAAACCAGTAACTGATTTTGAATCTTTTACAGACAAAATTCTTAGATAGCTGAGATTTGAAAACCGTTCAATAAATATAATGAAGAAATAAATACGAAAATACTCGCTTATATACTTTATAAATATATCTATTTTTCAAGCAGACTATTAACAAGCTTAACCTTAAACATAAATATATAAATACATATCTTCACGCAGTTTCCAATACAGGGGTGCACCCTGGTGTATGCTATTTGCTGATGACATTGTGCTTGTCGGAGAAAATGCACTTGAGGTACAGAGCAAGCTGGGAAAATGGCAAGAAAAACTGGAAAGTGTTGGATTAAAAATAAGCAGAACCAAAACTGAACACATGTTCTGTGACTTCAGTAGTCCATCCAGTTTTTCTCATATTGCCTTGGATGGTGTTCTCCTACCAGTCTGCTCCGAATTCCGTTACCTTGGGTCAGTGATCCAAAATGATGGCAATGTCGACCGGGACGTAATGAGGAGGGAAGAATGTAATATAGGCAAAAGATTGTTAGAGATGAGTGTGGATGGACGAAGAGCTATGGGGAGACCAAAAAACGATGGATGGATTGTGTGAAAGAAGACATGAGAAAGAAAGGAGTGAGTATTGACATGACGGGAAAAAGAGGAGAGTGGAAGAAGAAGACATGTCATTTCTAATACAGGGGTAGACAGAAATCTAGTCTAGACAATTAAGTCCCTATGACCCACCTTCCACCGAGGATACTTTCGGGACAACGTGACAGGTGGTGAGCCCGTCGCGGTCATGAAGTCCAAGCCAACGATGTTGGCCCGTTGGTACGAGCCTGCCAACTGGGGATCTAACACGGGTCTCTTGACTCGTAATTCCGATCACCCAACCACTCGGCTGTCTTTAAATAAATATGTCTTAAATAAAGATTTTTATTTAAATATATCTTTAAATAAAAATCTTTAACCTTAAACAAGTTATTTTTATTTTCTCCTCTAGTAAAAATATCCAAAGCTCTGTCTGGAAATTATTAAGAAACCAGTACGTCTGATATCGATTTCTACTAATAATTTCAAAAATCTCAAATAAGTTAAGTACTTTTATTTTTGTATTAAAGAAAGCCTTGACCTAAGCGATCCCCATATACTCGTAAGTTGAGTCCATAACATCTTCGACACTAACAAGATTGAATTAATTCTTGAATTGCAATGAATGAAAGGTTGAATTCTAGAGCGTATTGTGAAATCGCGCAATTTAAATTTATCGTTAATAAATGATGAAATCATCGGAATCCGAAGAGACCTCTGAACCAAAATCGAAAGTGCAAATGACGAAATATGGTTTTCAAAATCTTAAATATTATACTTGTTCTTTTGTCTTTTACTTAATACAAACAGAAAAAAAGTTTCTGTTTTACTCTATTTACATACCTTACGGTCTGTAAAAATTTGGTAGTTCCAACTATGCAATAAATTTTTAAGTAAGAAAGGAAGGATTTGCCATAATAACCGTGGTTGGCAAACGGCCTAGATAACTCATTATCAGACACCATTCAGCCCTAGACGCCTCTGCCCATCACCGATCCGGTATTCAAAAACCTTGGTATGACTTTTTAAAATTACAAAAACTGAACAATAAAAGTATCCTCGTTTACTTGTTATGTTTTTTGTGACTTTTCAGCTATAGTGACCGAAACTCAGTGTGCTAAATACATAAAATTCTTCAAATTACTCAAGTGACCCTAGTACGAAACCTGAGCCCGTACTAATACAGTTATTAACAGCAATTTTAAGTGCTGAAGAATCCTCATGTATTTATACGTAAAAAATATTTCAAGTACATAAGTAGTCCGCCAACACACACCAAAGCGGTGTGGTAGCTCTTCTCCGGCTCTGATTTCTCTACACTGAAAGAAGGTTTTAGCTCAGCTGTGGATATTTGCATTTTGCTACCTTTACTTTCGTAAGATACTGTTGTGTTCTTATTATTACAAATATCTTTGTAGAGTTCTTTCAAAATATTTTGAAATTTTGCCGTCTTAGTAAATTCAGACTAAAACAACAAGTCGAAATTAAAATATTAAGAAAATTCCATTGTTTCCCAAGCATTTTTGTAATAACCTTGAAAAGTCGGTTAAGTGTGGGATAGTGCATACAATTAAAGCCGAACAGAACTCATTATCTTTTCTTATTGTTCTCAATAGCGATTCGTAACATTTTTATTAATGATATTATACTTTAACGTGAGTGATAAACAGTTCTAAAAAACAATAACATAGATTCTGATAATAATTACGAAAAAATACGATATAAGTCACGATAACCGAGTGGTTGGGTGGTCGGAATTTCGAGCCAAGAGACTCAGTTTGATCCCCAAGTGGCAGGCTCGTACCAATGGGTTTTTCAAAAACTTACGTACGAATTATATCGTTGGCTTGCTGGCTTGTTGGTTAAGCTGTTGTGACTTGTTTTGTAATAAATAAATAAATATCTTAACGCAATTCCCAATACAGGGGTAGACAGAGGTCTAGTCTAGACAATTAAGTCCCTTTGAACCACCTTCCACCGAAGATATTTTCGGGACAACGTGACAGCCCGTCGCCATCTTTTGGTCTAAGTCAACGATATACGATATAAACAGAGAAACAATAATAACTATTATAATTAAATATATTTTAGTTCTCATTTAGTTCGTAAGGCAAGGCGTAGTGAAAAGTGCACGCCTTGCAATACATAGCGCAGTGTTGGTACCGACTTTTTTATATGGCAGCGAAACCTGGGTATGCCAGAAGAAGCATAAAAGCAGGTTGAATGCAGTGGAGATGCGATCTCTTCGTAAAATGTGCGGCCTTACCATGGCCGACCGAAAGCGAAACGAAGAGATTCGCAATATGGCAGGTTTGAAAGATGACCTTGTCTCAAAAATGGATAAGGGCGTGCTTCGATGGTTTGGGCACGTTGAGCGAATGAGTGAAGACCGAATGGTGAAGAAAATATATAGCGCGAAAGTTAATATTAAAAGGTGTCGAGGTAGACCGATATTAACTTTCGAAGACCATGTGAGCAAAATGCTCGAAGAGAGGAGGGTCAAGAGTACTCGGATACCTAGACGTGCATGTATGAAGAAGATGATGAATCTGAAAGAAGCGAAAGAAGTATGTAGGGATCGTGACACTTGGCGATCTGTTCTCTCTGGCTACCCCGTCAGGGATTGTGCGTGAAGATAAATAAATAATAATAAATATTTAGTTCGTCAAACAAAGTAGGTCACCCAATTGGAATTCATCTGTAGATTTAGGAATATACGCCGTATCGAAAATAGACGGATGTTTACGAAGGGATTGGGGACAATCAAAAGAATGAATGCGAGCTCTGAATTAAATCAATTTGTGTACAAAAGCAATGGAAACTAATCTGTCTGACGCACCCTCATTCTTTTTCGCGATTAATTAACGACTATTTACCCAAATTGAGGGCAATTGGAGATAAACAATATTCAAATGAACTTTTTTCTTCTCCATTCATTGGGTAAAGCTGTGATGGGGTAAAATCAAGTAACATAAATATTTAAAGTAATAAGAATATCTTCACTCATAGTCCCTAATCAGGTATTCAGAGGAACAGATTGTCACTACCCTTACATACTTCTTTCGCTTCTTTCAAATTCATCATTTTCTTCATACACGCACATCTAGGTATCCGAGTACTCTTGACCCTCCTTTTTTCGAAAGTTAGTGTCTTCGAAAGTTAGTGTCGGTCTACCTCGATCCCTTATAATATTAACTTTCGCGCTGTAAATTTCTTTCACAATTCGGTTTTCTCTCATTCGCTTAACAAGTCCAAATCATCTCTAAAATACTATAAGCATGTAATGGTTGGGCTTGTGATCTGCAGAAGCATCTAAACTACGAGGTGTTTGGTGCAGCGATTGTTTATATGTTTGTCAAACGTGGCGATAATTCAAAAATTCTCTTCGGGGAGAGCCTACATCCTGAAGTTGACATTTATCAAAGTTTCGGTCGTACACTAATACTTACTATTATGCATGAGCTCCGTGGACCAGTGTCGCACACACCAGTTTTCAAGGTGTCGCCACATCCCGGGTTCGATTACCGGACGTGATTCCATTTTGATGGAACCAACTTCCACTGGTAGATAACTGAACTTGTAATTGTATCGACTTCATTAAAATTAAACGAAGGGTGAAATCGTTCAAGACAGCTGCTCCTGTTATGTATATATCCTGTTATCTATATTGCAGGGACATCTTTTCTCCTTAATCGCTCGCAAGTGGCGGACAATTTAGGTAACACCATCTCGCTATCGAAATTCTCCCGATTTCGCATTTCCTCCACCAATTCGCTATCGGTATTCATATACTCCTATATGAATACCGATAGCGAATTGGTGGAGGAAATATTCTCTCTAGGTCACCAACACCTGATCATGCGGGTGATACAGATGATATAGTGATTTCTTATTTTAGTAGAAGTGAAACCTTGCAGATTTTCACGTAGACACATTTACATAAAACACAAATAAAATGTTTATCAAGGGATAGCTAAAATTTAAATTCATGTAATAGGATTATATAAAACAGTTATGGCGCTCGTGGTAAAACAACAAAAGAATATCAAACGAAAAACGCGTTCCATAAAAAGTTATGTGGGCGCGGCTTTATCATTATGGAGAGATTCATGACGTAATCTAGATCAATCTTTGAACAAAGATTTTAAGCAACGTTTCTTAAAATTTTTAAAAAATATTAAACGTAAAATATAAATGACAGAAAATTACTATTTATGATATTTAAACAATAAAACAATTAAAATTGTTGCCGTTTTGGTATCGTTGAAATATTTTACACCCCCTTTCTTCCTATGAGTATCGAAAGAGGGGAAAGCCTTGAAAATAGCAATGGCTACAAATACATGGTGAGATGACCATCTCGAAAAATATCGGAGCGAATTTTGAAAGTTTTCTTCCCTCCTAGAAGTCGTCTTTGTCAGTATTACCCAGCACACATTCATTCAATCGGTAACGATTGGTGTATTCCAGTTTCAAGGGCTAGTGTGTTTCATCTTAGTCCTGATAACTACAAGCTTCTACTATTAAAGTAGTTTGCATAAGCTCCTGTAGCTATTTCACTACTGTTTGTATGTTTCCACCCTTATTCCATGAAATATATACCGATGAGGGTGACAGCGTCCAAAGTTTGAAGTGTCTGGTTCTGTAATCGCCTATTCAGTTGAAAATCTTAGCGATTACGAAAAATACTCTTTACAGTATGTGCCCATATTCTTTGGTGGTCACCATTTCCAATACCGGAGAAAGTAGAGGACATTATTGTAATACAGCCTTTAAGACCCACCTTTCACCGTAGACATTTTTGGGGACGTATCAGGTGATGAGCCTGACACCATCTTTATGTACAAGACTATATAAATCTTAAATTAGTTTTCATAAAATGCATTGGGCCAAACACTCGGCTATTGTGACACCGGCTTAGTAGAATTCTGAATAAAATTCTGTAATATCGTAAATATGTTTTTACCTTCACCAATTTGCAACATTATTAACTTTATTACCTACGAAAAATGTCCGGAATTTGCATTAGGAACATTATCACATGACTGACTTATAAAAAGAGCACATTTGCTTTAAATTGGCTTCCACATTTTACATACACATTCCATATTTTTATACATATTCCTTATTTTTTTTTACATATTCCATATTTTTTTATCAAAATGAAAACGAATTTGTAACGTTGTTGACAATTCATTTTTTGCGCTTATTCCCGCGAGCAACTTTGACACGTGTTAAATTATTAATTTTTTGTATTTATTTTATAACTAAATTGCTATGTTATGTTTGATTTAATCATAAAGTTAGCGGTTTGTTATTTTCTATGAAGTCGACAATTAATGTAACAGTTTTTTCTGTTTGTAGTATTTTTTTAATATACATGAAAATGACACGATGCATTTGTGTAATCTATGATTTAGAGACACAAACATATCTTGAAAGATTCCAGACCAAACGTTAGTAGCTGCGTCCAAGGTGCGAATGGTTTATTATTACGAATGGAAATCCGCTTCCAAGCGCGGCGATTATAGTAAATCCTACGATGGACTAGTAAATATAGTTTTATTAATGTTTTATGTATTCTGCTAATACTTGTGGCAATTGTTAGGAAGTAAAAAAAATATATTTATGGAATTCCCTGTACTGGGGCAGACAGAAGTCTTAATTCAGTCCCTTCCACCAACCTTCCACCAAAGATATTTCTTTGGCACAATGTGTCAAATCTCTTTATGTCCAAGCTAACCATATATAAATCGTACATAAGTTTCTAGAAAATTCAATTTTGTACAAACCCATCTCTTGGGCACTCGAACTCAATTCTCTTGACTCCTATGCCGATCACCCAGCCACTCAACTGTCGTGACTGTTATTAAGTAGTCGCAAATAGAATTAGTCTGAGCGACGTAATTATTAAGCATAACTTAAATAAAATTTTACATTTTATTTTATTGAATAAAAAGATTTTTTATTTAAAAACAAAGTTCAAGTCGTTTAGCTATATCGTGTTTAAGTTAATATTCGACTTCGATATGAGATAAGCAAAGTTTCTTTGATCAAGAAAAATTGGAATTGACTACTAATAACTTAGCTAAAGCAATTACTACTTTATATTCAATTGAAATATTCGATATAATAATATTCGTACAAGTATTAAGAATATTAAATTATTTCAAGTAACATAATAAAATATCTTCACGCTATTTCCAATACAAGGCTAGGCAGAGGTCTAGTCTAGACAATAAAGTCCCTTCGAGCCACCTTCCAAGATATTTTGGGACAACGTGGTGTTCAGCACGTCACTGCCTTTATGTCTAAGCCAACGATATAAATAAATATAACGCCATCGATATAATAATAATATCTCGAGTCTCTCGACTCTAATTCCCATCACCGAACCACTCGGCTATCATAACTTATCGATTTCAAGTAATATTCATGTCAATAAAAGTTTTTTACATTAAACGCGCTAATCTTGTATTTATATAAATTAATATATTTTATTTCGGAAACTACTGCAATAATATTCCAATATAAATTTAGATTGGGTTTTACATTCCAAAATACATACACCAATTCTTCTTCTGTATTATTTTGTGGTGTACAATAAAAGTCCTTATTCATTCATTCAGCCATTCATTCACCAAAGGGCATAATTTGTGGGAAAATTTGTCAAATAAAAAATTATGTCCTGATTTAGAATCCTAATTTCGAATTTACGTTTATATTTTGATTCGATATTAGATTTCTTAACAATATAATCAACGCTAGTCAGAATACTATATGAATATGTAACGGAATAATAACAAAAACTAGGCACATACTATAAACGAGAACAGGATAATGGCTATATTACTTGAGAATCTGTGTCGGAGCCATTGACGCCCACCTCGGAAACATGAGATGACTGTATTCCAGGAAGGGAAATATTGCTGTTAGTAAAAGTCAACAGATTATTATAAAAAATATATGGTTTTACCTAAGAAGTTACTCAGTGTTCTATTTAGAATTTAGAATAAATAAATAGTATTAGTAGAGGGTGAATACATATTTTATCTTTTATATATTTACTATATATTATACATAACTATATTAGAAACACCTAACGATTTAGACCGTATTTGACATGTTTAGACAATCAAATCGACATGTGTAGGAAATAACATTGTCGTAATTTAATTAATTATTAAACCAAATATAAATATAACTCCACTTCAGTTTATCTCCCAAAGAATATTTGAGAAATGGCCTTTACTGAACCTTTTACCTATTTTTTGAAAATAACTTAGTGACAGTGAAATAAATTTGAATTAAATTTGTTGTTAGTTTCCACTAAGTCTTACATGATTTGTCATATTGCTTGCATAGTTTTTGATGGATGTTCATGGACGTACTATTAACTTTCCACTAGGTGTTTTTCGCCAGTTTTACAAAATGTCATGCTTTATTATCGCTCCTAGTAACCACAAAGACACTTTCACTGTAACTATCATATTCTAAATCGTGTACGAGATCACTAGTATTCATTTAATTTTTACGTTTATATTGGTAGTAGCATATTTTTTACATTTTCTTAATAGATATTTTTGTTTTAACACTCTTTTGTGAGTACTGATTTAGGGTTATAACCAGAAAACGTGATAGAAACAGTCACAAAGCGTCTTTTAAGACATTATGTGTATCCTGCCCCTTCATTTATCTCTTAACCTACATCCGGGACCACCTCTCAACCCAACTTAAACGCGTTCAACCAAATGAAATAATGAGTGATTTGTTATTTCCGCAAATATTATAGACATTTAAAACACTCAGGTATTTTATACAAACAGACTGTTCATGGAATTTGCAGTATAAACAGTGTTTAAAGGGGAAAAATTATTTAATTTATGCAATTCATTACAATTAAAACATTTTTTGAGGTATGTCAAATACATATAGTGCTTGTTACTGTTGGGTTTGAAGTGCTTTGGGCAGGTTCTAATAGGATACCTAATCGTCTGTATCCTAGCCAGGTCATACATTTCATGAAATGTTTATCGAGGGTGCGCAAGACTGATAAATAAAAGACCAGCGTAGATACTTCAAACAGGGAAGTGTTGTAGTTCGTCTAATGAAAGAAGGAAAAGAAATTTATTATTTCGTAACCTTCCTGTATATTATGTAGTCGCTGTTAAAGTGAAAGTATAACATTACAAGCTGAACGTAATTAGGCCAATTATACTGGTCGAACTGATTCATTTTTCACTATCAATATACTGATCAACGTTTCTATGCTCTATTCTCATCCAAACAACATTTGAAGGAATACTTTGGTCTAACTGTTGGCATTTACAGTTTGCTATATTATTTTACGTGTTTGGTCTAACTTTTTACGGGCTCACCACCTGTCACGTAGTCCCGAAAATATCTTCAGTGGAAGGTGGGTCGAAGGGAATTAATTGTCTAGACTATACCTCTGTCTACCTCTGTATTGGGAATTGCGTGAAGATATTTATATTTATAATTTTATTTATATTATTTTATTTTATAAATTTTATTATTCCTTGCCAAAAATAAATATACCTATGATAGGTTTGCAAACAACTGCCCAGTTCTAAAAACTGTACCTGCCAATCTATTAATAACTTAATGTATATATTCTTCTACTATATTTCTATATAATATTTGTTGCTAATAAACTTTACATCATACTCATTTAAAAATGGAAAGTCATTTATAAAATGGAAAGTCAAGTGCTCAAAGGCTTTTTTTGGAATAAATAACACTGCTATGGTATGAAATTCTCAGAAACAGGTAGCAACTAGGGAATAATATTAGTATAATGACACCAGTCAGCAACATAAAGATTTTGAATTTGTCAATACCCAGACAAATTGACATGATTTTTTTGTCAGAGATCGGTTACCAGAATATAAATAGCTACCTAGCTTTAGGCACCATGTATAGTTTTGGTATGTTTATTACTCTTTGCTTGTTTTGTTGACTTGACGGTCTGTAATTCCACAGCAGACCCGGCAAGAATGACGATAATGTAAAAACACTCTCACTCTATCGCTATGCTTGCCGGGTTGATTTGGAGAAGGCAGTTCCAGCTCCTCTCACCTTTAACGCAGCTGCTGCTGTATTTATAATATGGTTCCCAATGCCCGTCACTTGTATTAACTTGGTTTACTGAAAGAGATGACTGGCCGCTAATTATATTTTTAATTTTGTGTTTATTATAATAATATGTATTATTATTATATATTATACATAATGTAAGAAAGTAAACACAGTAAAAAACATTCATAATTTTCATTAATTCAATCATTGTTATTGTTATTTTTAAACGTTTAAATAATATTCTATCTGTAGTGGGATCAAAAGGTGGAGTAATGCTAAACATTCACTGCCACTCAAACCCATAAAGTCCCTTTGCAGCTATTTCTTACACTGCTTATAAATACATTAAAGCGAATATTTATATGAATTGCTTGATTTTCGCAACTCCGAGAAGTAAAACCTTTCCATTCCATACGCCGGATATTAAGCGTCAAAGATAATACGAATGACTTAGTAAATGTCAATTGGACGGATATTACCAACGAAGTGTTTCAATCCTCGATCAGCTGTCCTTATATATCATTTGGTTTGCTAAACTCATAGTAGATTACACATTCACTCCTTAAGATTCCATCACTGACTGCTAATATGTATTTTTTTTTATTTTAAAGCATGTGAAACATTAACGTTTTGTTTAAATTAAAAGAGAAATTCAAAATAATGAATTTTCACGGCAAATTTCAAATTACAGAAAGATAAGGTAAATGATTAGGGTAATGAAGCAGAAAGCAACATTAGCAAGATGAAAAAAATAAGTTGAGGTTCTGTTTTCGCACACTCCCAATACTAAGGTGACAGATAGAAAATAGAAGTTTAGAGAATTAAGTCTTTATGACTCACTTTTCATCGAAACTGATTCGAGAAAATGTGACTGGCGTTGAGGTATATATTAATCCCATATTTGGATTGGATCATCACATATTTGTAATATTATAGGATTTAAACCTTCAACCGTTAAATTCGAAAGTATCGTCACTACCAATTAGACTATCGGATCGTAGAAACCTTTACTAAATTACAAAAAATGAAATAAAAAATCTTTACGCCATTCCCAATAAGGGGTAGACAGAGGTCTAGACAAATAAGTCGTTTCGATCCACCTTCCACCGAAGATATTTTTGGGCCAACGTGACAGGTAATGAGCTCGTCGCCGTCTTAATATATTATCTTTAATTATTGAATGTAAATCCAATAATTAAAGCGAACGATATAATTCTTACGACCTAACCACTCGGCTATAGTTAAATTACAAAATTAGCGACTACAATAAACATACTAGTTATGGTATCGGCCTTTCTTCCGGGTCATTAAACAGAGGTAAAAGTACTCATATATGCATTATATACACAGTGTTTCGCATATGTGCAAAATGTCTTTAGAATCAGTTAGTTTCGGAGCTAATCTCCGATATTAGCGTTACCAAATATTACGCGGGACTTTTATACATAGAAATTAGTGTGAAAGGAATTAGAAAAGTCTAGAAATTTCCTGTTCCTTATTACGTTTCATCTTCAATTCAATATCATATATTCATTGAATGAAATGTGATATTTATTGAGATAGGTATAAGTTATTATCGATAACTAATGAATGGATTATCGGCACATAATGGATTAATTATACGTTTCGGTCGGGGAAACTTCCTATAATCACATTTCATGATGAATTTATGCCTATTTCATAGCTTCAATGAAATAAATGAATCTCTTTTCGGCTTATGAAATTTTGTGTTCTTAAACTGAAAGAAAGAATTATATCATTAGGTTTGTTATCCCTCACAGTTTTTTTAAGAAAATCGGGGTCGAAATTAAATTATAACCAAATTTTCTTTTTCTTAACGAAAGATAGAATATTAGATTCTTATTTAAAAGTATTTTAGAGAATTCGTTAGGCATGGTTCAAGCTTTCTTAAAAAAATATCTTCCGGCAATTCCCAATACAGGGGTAGACAGAGGTCGAGTCTAGACAATTAAGTCCCTTCGACCCACCTTCCAACGAAGATATTTTCGGGACAACGTGACAGGTAATGCGCTCGTCGCCGTCTTAATATATTATCTTTAATTATTGAATGTAAATCCAATAATTAAAGCGAACGATATAATTCTTACGACCTAACCACTCGGCTATAGTTAAATTACAAAATTAGCGACTACAATAAACATACTAGTTATGGTATCGGCCTTTCTTCCGGGTCATTAAACAGAGGTAAAAGTACTCATATATGCATTATATACACAGTGTTTCGCATATGTGCAAAATGTCTTTAGAATCAGTTAGTTTCGGAGCTAATCTCCGATATTAGCGTTACCAAATATTACGCGGGACTTTTATACATAGAAATTAGTGTGAAAGGAATTAGAAAAGTCTAGAAATTTCCTGTTCCTTATTACGTTTCATCTTCAATTCAATATCATATATTCATTGAATGAAATGTGATATTTATTGAGATAGGTATAAGTTATTATCGATAACTAATGAATGGATTATCGGCACATAATGGATTAATTATACGTTTCGGTCGGGGAAACTTCCTATAATCACATTTCATGATGAATTTATGCCTATTTCATAGCTTCAATGAAATAAATGAATCTCTTTTCGGCTTATGAAATTTTGTGTTCTTAAACTGAAAGAAAGAATTATATCATTAGGTTTGTTATCCCTCACAGTTTTTTTAAGAAAATCGGGGTCGAAATTAAATTATAACCAAATTTTCTTTTTCTTAACGAAAGATAGAATATTAGATTCTTATTTAAAAGTATTTTAGAGAATTCGTTAGGCATGGTTCAAGCTTTCTTAAAAAAATATCTTCCGGCAATTCCCAATACAGGGGTAGACAGAGGTCGAGTCTAGACAATTAAGTCCCTTCGACCCACCTTCCAACAAAGATATTTTCGGGACAACGTGACAGGTGGTGAGCCCGTCGCCGTCTTTATGTCCAAGCCAACGATATTCCTACATAAGTTTTTGAAAAACCCATTGGTACGAGCCTACCAACTGGGGATCGAACTCGGGTCTATTGACTCGAAATTCCGACCACCCAACCACACGGCTATCGTGACTGTTTACTTAACTGTTTTCATAAAATTATAAGCCTTTAACTCATCCACGGTATAAAAGGAGAGTAGTTTACTTACATCGATACTTACTCTATTGCTTACTTACATACATACATACATACATACATACATACATACATAAATTTATATTATATTATTTATTTATCTTCACGCACAATCCCTGACGGGGTAGCCAGAGGGAACAGATCGCCAAGTGTCACCATCCCTACATACTTCTTTTGCTTCTTTCAGATTCATCATCTTCTTCATACATGCACGTCTAGGTATCCGAGTACTCTTGACCCTCCCCTCTTCGAGCAATTTGCTCACATGGTCTTCGAAAGTTAGTCTCGGTCTACCTCGACACCTTTTAATATTAACTTTCGCACTATATATTTTCTTCACCATTCGGTCTTCACTCATTCGCTCAACGTGCCCAAACCATCGAAGCACGCCCTTATCCATTTTTGAGACAAGGTCATCTTTCAAACCTGCCATATTGCGAATCTCTTCGTTTTGCTTTCGGTCGGCCATGGTAAGGCCGCACATTTTACGAAGAGATCGCATCTCCACTGCATTCAACCTGCTTTTATGCTTCTTCTGGCATACCCAGGTTTCGCTGCCATATAACAAAGTCGGTACCAACACTGCGTTATGTATTGCAAGGCGTGCACTTTTCACAACGTTTTACCTTTTGATTAACGCAGTCAGGGCACCATTGACTTTGTTCCCGGCAGCGACACGCCTGTCCACATCTAAATCACATCTTCCATCCCGGTTAAACGCACTCCCTAAGTATACAATTTCATTCACCTGTTCTAGACATTCCTGATTTACATACGTAAAGGCCTATTAAATTCCATTGCAGGACATAGGCCTCTCTCATAGGATTTGCCGCAATCGCCACGCTTGACAGGCGAATTGGCGATCGCAGTACCAGACCACCCGCACCTCAGACTCTGCTGCCCATCTTTGGTCAAATTATTTCGGTCTATTGGTTGCCATAACGATATTGCAAGTTGTTTCCCGTAAGAGGCGATTAGTCTCTTACGACATCCACGGGAAGAAAGGGAGTGACAATATTCTTATACTGTGACCGCACGATATTACTCTATTACTTACTCGAAACATATTCTCCTCTCTACTTCAATGTAGGACACAGGCTTCCCCACTTGAGAATTTTTCATAATCGCTTTGCTTGGAAAGCGGATTTGCGAACTACTAATCTGCTTAAATTTGGTCTAGTTTTTTCCAGATAGTTTTCCCGCAATCTTTTGGTAGCCATTAAGGCCTTTTCGTATCGCCTCTTACGAAACCCACTTAAAGATATGGGGTTGTATATATATACACAGGTGGTTGGGGGTTGTATGGGGTTGTATACACACATGGGGTTGCATATATATACATATAATTTTCCTGCAATCTGTTGGTAACCATTAAGGCCTTTTCCTATAGTCGCCTCTTACGACACCCACTTAAAGATATGGGATTGTACCTATATCTTTTCGCCATTGAGTAGACCTGGTTGTTAACCGAAACAGCGTTTTTGCTGGGTTTAATCTATTACACAATCTTATTTAGCAACAAAAATCTGTCTGTTTGTTGCAGAAACTTCCATATTTACTCTATTACTTTAATTTAATTACATAACGAAGTTGGTACCTTAAAGGTTCAATATCAAAGAAAAATCTGAAATAAATCTACTATATTATCTTAACAAACTATTACTCCTTTCGCGATGTCATAATTTTATTATGAAATATGTACATCTAACAGTAACACCGAGTACTTATAGATCGATTAAGGTCAATATGATAAAAAACGAATTTAATTTGAGCCGAGTTACGTAAAGTGAATTATGTTACTGAATTAAATATCCCTATATAGAACATCACTGATCTAAGGCCGCTGTACTTACTATATATGGTTCTTCTAAAAATTTATTACGACATTTCTTATTAAGGCATACTTCTGAGATGTTTACCAAATCCTGCCTAGTAAAATATTCAAGACTGATTATTTATACACCACGTAGATTTATTACTGGCCGTAATGGTAATACGACCTTTAATGAATTTTCTTATTTTCTCAAATAAGCTCCGGTTAAAGGTAGGTCGAAAGGACTCTGTTGTCTAGACTTCTGCCCATCCCAGTATGGGGAATGCGTCAAGATAAAATTAATGTATCTTTGTATTACTATAATATTTTTATAACCAAATTATCTGTTCCGTTAATTAACAAACACACCAATTTCTCATGTTTATATTAAAATAATTGGTTTAGTCGTATAGGGTTTACGTAAGAATTTCCACCCACTTCTACGCGTGTTTGTCCTAAGAGACGGAAATGCCTTAAACATCGTGAAGACCGAGAGAAGGCAGGATAACCAATCAAAAATACCAGATAAAAATTAATTAGAGCGGCGATTGGCGACAGCGTTCCACGTGTAAGGTATCTAGTACTGCTTTCGCTAATTAATAATATTAATTCATGCATATAGAGTCATTTTTTTTATCGTGGGGAAATAACTAACGTATACCGGACCAGTTCGGATGATGTCGCGCTCGCGTTGACTTAAACTTTACGGTATTGTGCTATCGCCGCATATTGGCAGGGCCATAGGAAATTTTTCGCTCACATCGAATGAATTCGAATCATTTACTTATCGATATAAGCAACATAACTTACATCGATCGATCGTAATTTTTTAAACTACCACAGTTTCGTAATGAGGTTCCTCTAACGGAGAAGAAAAAGACGAAAGAAACTCCGTTGGTGTCCTGTTTTAAAGGAAATACAAAATTTAACCCTTATTTGATTAGAAATAGCATGGGAGCGATCAACACATTCCGAAGAGTTACTATTATTAATATATTTATTTATATTGTAATAACCCTTTTTATACAGTTTTCTTTGATAAATGCTTTGAACCTGTTAATAGGTAAACTATTCGTATACTTTTACCGGGATTTTGTTGTAGAAACGTACACACCACCCTATATTGGTTACTTTTTTTTTTCATTTATTTAAGATAAAAAAAAGTATTACAAAAATTCGTAACATACTCACAAAAAAGCCTCACAGGGCTTATCTTCTTCTTCTTCTTCTTCCTGCCCTTATCCCATGCTATGTGGGGTCGGCACAATATGTCTTCTTCTTCCACTCTCCTCTATTTCCCGTCATCTCAATACTCACTCCTTTCTTTCTCATGTCTTCTTTCACACAATCCATCCATCGTTTTTTTGGCTTATCTTAGTGATTATATTCACTATGGAGTCTAATAACTGGCGTTATTGTGTTGTTTTGTTTCTTGTATTAACATTGTGTGTTTTGGAATTTAAATTGTAAGTAGATCTCATCGCTCTCTTTTGCAAAATAAATATCGCTTCCTCATCAGCTGCGTGACCCCATAAATAATTATACTTTTACGTACTAAAAATTGTTACTACATAATGACGGAATTAGTCTCCCTTGTCTTTCTTTTGTGAGCGGCGCAAAATGTAGTTTATAGTAAATAGAACATCTTTTCATACCATGTCATATATAGGTTAAATAACAGCATATTAACATCCCACGTTGTTTGTTCTATTCCGGGAAGTTCCTGTCGGGGTCACGGGTAACGGTATGATAAAACTAATTGTACAAAGATTAATGGAAAGCGGCAACACTATATACACGTCATACTATATGTATTAATATTAATATTTTAATCTTACAATATTTTTATATTATTTTTTTATATGTTACAAATTATATTAAATTATTATTAAACAAATCAATCATATCAGGTAAAATTAAAATAAATATTTTCAAGTGTAAAAAATATATTTATTTATTTTATTTAAAGCTTTATTATTCAATAAATTAACATAATTTTTAATTTATTAAAAATAAATTAATTATAATTAAGCATACGATATCAATATTATAGATCTGTTTAAAATTTAAAATTTTTAAATCAAATTATATGCAGGTCTAAAGGTAAACTTAAACTGCTGTTTAATTAAGATTTAAAATTACCTATGGGTATAGGCACACAAATTTCTGAGGGCAAACTACAAGCATTTATGCATAAAGCTGCAAACAAAGGCTAAGTTTACGCGTATCAACTTACAGGAACCGTTATCATATTGGGATGGTCAAATACATGATGGCACCACAATGGCATTCTATAAGAACTAATCATTTAAATTTGATGTGATAACTATAAACACTATCCATATTCAACTTGTATTCAATCAAGTCGATATCCGTGCAATCGTCAGGCATTCTCATATTGAAATAATCTTTAGTAATTTTAAAATTCTGTCTTGAAGTAATGTCGATCTTTCGTAAAATATAAAACTATGTAAAGCTAAAGCTTGCGGTGAAGATTAGATTATTGCGTTAAAAGGTTTTGCAATAAAAAAATTTCTTTGTACTACCCATTCACTACGTATAAAAATCATATGACTCATTCTAATACTATCACTTTCATCTCCGTGAGTCAATCATCAGTTGCAGTTCACGATCAGAGAACTTGACCTTCCGAAACACTGACACACTGTTCCGAATCCGCTGGTAGATCGCGTGACTGCTAAAGTGAATAATTGTACATTGTATCAGATACGATGCGCCATTAGGAAGTTTACTTTTACTGCTCGCTTAGGAACGCATGCGCGCACGCAATCACTTTCAACTTTCAGTTGCTAAAGCGCGGACAGCGCGACGCAGCGGTATGCTCGCACGGAAAGCATTCTTTGCGTTCGATTTAACATTGGTCCATCTGCCATAGGAATTAAGACTAAATGAAATTGTAGAATCGAAGAGAAACAGTAGGCGAAATCGCAGTACGCTATTTGAAATTGTTTTGTGTCAGTTTTATTTACAAGTAGCCAACCGCCGGCGACTTTGTCCATGTGATATTTTTTTCTTAATTAGAAAAGAATATTAACGAAAACAAACTTTAGATATTCAGCTTTCTTGTAAAATTTGCCTACATGATACAAAATCTTTTTATTTAATAGTCGGGATTGAATAAGAAATTATAATTTTTTTTTTTCAGTTTGATAAATGAACTGTCAAATAAATGTGTGTAAATTAATTCTCAATAAAACAAAACGCTTTCATTTATGTTTATAAATGATGCCTTCTTTCTATTAATGTGTCTTTTTTAAGTAAGTTTCGTGTAACTTTTTCTGAAATGAAAAGCAAAGATTTTAAGAATATCCCCCCTGTCAGCGTGGGTAGTAATCTACCAATTAGCATGGATTACAATTTTCTTAAAACTTAACTCAGCGTATTAGTTTTCGGGAGCAGGTTAAAAATAAAAAGGGTGGATAAATTCTCTGGAATTGAACACATAATCAATACAGCCAAGACACTATACATATAACTAATTTTTTTATTTTGAATACGAATTCGAGTCAAGTCAAAGAAGTAACGATAGCCGAGTTGTTGGATGGTCGGAATTTCGAGTCGAGAGACGTCAGACTATTATATATATATATATATATATATATATATATATATATATATATATATATATATATATATATATATATATATATATATATATATATATATATATATATATATATATATATATATATATATATATATTGTAGAGGTCTTTGTAGAAGCGTGCTCGTTGCGACCCCTGCCAGCCCTTTTCAGGGCTGCAATTCTACACAGCTGCGCACCCATGCCAACGAGGGTTAGGGCGTCCCCCCAAGGCGACGCACACCACTTCGTCCCCGTTGGTGTGAAATGCAGCGCGCAAAGCGGCGATGGGGACCGCCACCCGTCACACACAGCCCGACACGGCGGAAGGTGGAGGACGGAGTGCAGAGTTGGCACGTGGAATGTTAGAGGAGGCATGTGAGATAAGACGAATGAGTTGATTGAAATAATGAAAGAAAGAGAATTAGATGTCGTGTGTTTGTCGGAGACCAAGCGGAAGGGCAGTGGTACTGAAGAGCTCCCTGGCGGGGCGTTAGCTCTATGGTCCGGAGTCCCGGAGAGCGAGAGCGCCTGCCAGGGAGTGGGGGTGCTGCTGTCGTCTCGGTTGGTCGATGTTATGACTGAATATAAGGTTTTGAACTCGAGACTTCTCTGGATTCGCTTTAAATTGGGACTGACGAAGTTATTCCTTTTGACTGTTTATGCGCCGGTGGCTTCGTCGTCCAGAGCTGAGCTGGAGGAGTTTTGGGAGAATGTAAGAGAAGTTCTAGACTTGGTTAGAGGTAACGAAAGAATTGTTGTATGTGGTGATTTGAATGGATGGGTTGGTACCGCTCGGCCAGGGTACGAGTCGGTGCTTGGAATGTTTGGCGATAAAAGGGTTAACGATGCTGGCAAGCTTATACTGTCTGTATGCAAGGAAAAGGGTCTTCTTGTGACAAACACTATGTTTAGTCACAAGAAAATCCATATGTATACTAGAACAAGAGAGAATGAGAGAAGTATGATCGATTTATTCCTGGTGGATGACCGACTGCGAAAACAAGTGATGGATACGCGGGTGTTCCGAGGTGCTGACCTGGGAACGGATCACTACCTAGTTTTCCGTATTACTAGATTTAGGGGTCTGTTCGCGGGTTGGCGCCACCGGACGGCGATACCAGAACCACAGTCGGTCGGTAGCATCCGAAGCTGGAAGCTTCAGGAAGCGGACACTAGGAATAAATATCAAGCAAGGGTAGCCGAAAAGCTGGACAGCATTTGTGTTAGGAAAGAATGTGTGGAAGAAATATGGCAGAGCCTTAGAGATGGAATGGTTAGTGCAGCGGAAGACGTGTGTGGAACTGTGAAAAGAGGTAGTAGTAAAAGTGTGATGCATGGTGGAATGACGAAGTGAAAGAAGCTGTAAATAAGAAGAAGAAAGCATGGTTAGACTACTTGGCCTCTAGTAATGATAAGGATATGAGAGAGAAGAGGAAAGAAAGATATAAGCTCCAGAAAGTTCACACGAAAGCATTGATTGAGGAAGTGCGTGAAAGGAGTAGAATGGAAGCGGACGAAAGGTTGTCGCACAACTTCAAGGAGAACTCAAACTCTTCTGGAAAGAGGTTGGAAGGACCCGGAGTGGTGCGACAGCCTTAAGAATGAATAAAGTGCTTTCGGGAACCAATGACGTCCTCTCAGAAAAATCGGACGTCATGCAGCGATGGAGCGAAATTTATAGAGAGATGTATGCGTGTGACGATCTTAGTGAGGGATCCGGGGGTGACGCCGTGACTGGTACGCCAGACTCGGACCTCGATGACACTGAGGTCATCAGTATGAAAGAGATTGAATGTGCGATTAGAAGTTTGAAATGTGGTAAGGCTGCGGGACTAGACAGAGTTACTGCTGAAATGGTCAAGTATGGTGGGCCACGCGTCTGGGACAGCTTTCATCTGCTGTGCAATTTGTGCTGGCGAACGGGGGCTGTTCCGGATGATTGGCGTACCGCGGTCATTGTGCCTTTATATAAAGGTAAAGGTTCACATTATGACTGCGGGTGCTATCGGGCGATCAGCTTGACCAGTTTAGCAAGTAAAGTTTACTCGAAGGTTTTGACACGTAGGATGCAAGATAAATCGGAAAGATTTCTATGGGAGGCACAATGCGGATTTAGACCTGGAAGAGGATGCACGGATCAAATGTTTTCTCTCCGCATGATCACGGAGAAGCTTCTGGCTGCTAACCAGAAGATTTTCTGTGCTTTCGTGGATCTTGAGAAAGCATTTGATAAGGTTGTAAGGAAGAAAATGTGGGAACTGTTGCCGGGGTATGGTGTGGATGGTCGATTGCTAAGGGCTGTGCAGTCACTTTACTGTGACTGTAAAGCCTGTGTGCGGGTAGGACATGACCTGTCACCCATGTTTAGCGTCCACGCGGGTGTAAAACAGGGTTGTGTCATGTCTTCCTGGCTATTCATACTGTATCTCGACAGCTGTTTACAGAAGCTGAAAGATAGCTGTTTGGGTGTGAAATTGGGTGACATAAAAGTAAATTGTCTGCTTTATGCTGATGATGCAGTGCTTATAGCACCATCAGAGGCAGAACTGCAGGCATTAGTCACGTGTATGAAAGAAGAATGTGAAATTAATGGTCTCCGTTTGAATGCTAATAAAACTAAGGTTCTGGTATTTGAAAGGGACGAAGAAAGAACGAAGTGCGAAATTTGGGTAAATCAGGAATGTCTAGAACAGGTGAATGAAATTGTATACTTGGGGAGTGCGTTTAGCCGGGATGGAAGATGTGATTTAGATGTGGACAGGCGTGTCGCTGCCGGGAACAAAGTCAATGGTGCCCTGACTGCGTTAATCAAAAGGCAAGGCGTTGTGAAAAGTGCACGCCTTGCAATACATAACGCAGTGTTGGTACCAACTTTGTTATATGGCAGCGAAACCTGGGTATGCCAGAAGAAGCATAAAAGCAGGTTGAATGCAGTGGAGATGCGATCTCTTCGTAAAATGTGCGGCCTTACCATGGCCGACCGAAAGCAAAACGAAGAGATTCGCAATATGGCAGGTTTGAAAGATGACCTTGTCTCAAAATGGATAAGGGCGTGCTTCGATGGTTTGGGCACGTTGAGCGAATGAGTGAAGACCGAATGGTGAAGAAAATATATAGCGTGAAAGTTAATATTAAAAGGTGTCGAGGTAGACCGAGATTAACTTTCGAACAATGTGAGCAAATTGCTCGAAGAGAGGAGGGTCAAGAGTACTCGGATACCTAGACGTGCATGTATGAAGAAGATGATGAATCTGAAAGATGCGAAAGAAGTATGTAGGGATCGTAACACTTGGCGATCTGTTCTCTCTGGCTACCCCGTCAGGGGATTGTGCGTGAAGATAAATAAAAATAATATATATATATATATATATATATATATATATATATATATATATATATATATATATATATATATATATATATATATGTATATATATATATATATATATATATATATATATATATATATATATATATATATATATATATATATATATATATATATGTATATATATATATATATATATATATATATATATATATATATATGATGTATATTGTTGGCTTGGAAATGAAGACGGCGTCAGGTTGTCCTAAAATAAAATACGGTTAAATGTGGGGTCGAAAAGTTTAAATTTCCTAGAACTTTGGCGACCTCTGTATGAGGAATTCATGATAGATAGAATTTATTTTGAAATGGTGCTGTAAAAATATTAATTTATGATAAATGAACGTATGATAGGAAAATATGACAAATAATATAATTTGAGGTGGGATGTTTTTGAGACGGTTTGAATCACAAATCCAAAAAACGAGCATAGCGATTATGGGTCGTGGTTATAAATACTATAGTACGTTTTTAAATAAATATAAATACCTAAATATCTTCACGCAATTCCCAATACAGGGGTAGATAGAGGTCTAGTCTCGACAATTAAGTCCCTTCGACCCACCACCCAAGATATTTTCGGGACAACGTGACAGGTGGTGAACCCATCGCCGTCTTTATGTCCAAGCCAACGATACAATTAGTAAATAAGTTTTTTTTTTAAAAACCCATTGGTACGATTGGGTCTCTTGAATCGAAATTCCGACCACCCGTGACGTGACTATAATGAGAGTCGAGTGGTTGGGTGGTCGGAAACCGAACGTTCTTAAATTTACAAAATGAAATTACTGCTAATAAACCAATATATGAAACGAAATGCTATTTTACTACGTGTAACAAGGGCATTAAGGATCATTTTTGCATTTCCATCCACGTATTTGCAAGCAGTGACCGCAACAGATCTGCAAAGAATACGAGTACATTTCAATTTTATCGAAGCGGAATTTAGTACCGACTGCGGAGAAATAAAGTTAAGTTAGTCGTTGTCATTATCCAAGGCGAGGAGACAGTAAACTGTGAAGCTAAGGAGTGTTCCTGCAGCCATTTACTACTGTGGGAAGACATATCGACGTTTGACATTATACGAGTGAGACATTAAGCGTGGGAATCAGGTCGTAGTAATGAACTTACCGTTCACAAATGATAAGTACAGGTCTTTTGTTCGTATTCTCTGAGAAATAAATTAAATTAAGAGCAGTTTATGTTCTTAAGTGATAAATTTTGATGTGTGGTTTCGGCGAAAGATTATTCTTAGTAACGATTTTGGAAGCTTAGAAAATAACAAAGGCTGCGGATAATATCTGTTAAAAAATCTGCATAGAGCTATAAATTGGTATGAATATTTGGAATTACATGATAAGTTAATGCTCAGAAGTCCATATGGACCCCATACGTGTTCATAATGGGTACGCGTTTTTCAGCTAAACACTAAGTTTTTACATAAAATTAGGTTTATCAGTAATTGTAAATTATGTAATTTTCCGTTCCTGAAAAATTTTGTTCCTCAATCTTCATAAAATGTAAAATGATGTCTAATATACACATTACTAAATCTGTTTCTTTTTCTACTTAATTTTTATTTTAAAGTTCTATATGATTCGATTTATATAAACTCCGTGGGCGTGTGGCCTGCACACCGGTTTTCACAGCGTCGCCAGCTCTTTCGTCCCTGGTTCGATTCTCAGTCGGGTCAATGTAGGAAAACTTTTCCTATCTTTTCTCAAATCTGGATGTTTGTGGTAACTTCGTTGTTTCTGATTCCCTAATACAAGTGCTTAATGCTTTGGTATCAGAGCAATGTATGTGATGTTTATATGTATGATTTTTGTTTATATTTATAATTCCATAACCAGTTCCTGTAATCCATGTTTTATAGTTACGACATTACGTATCTAAAAATGAAATAAACATTTCTCTGTACCGTTATTCTACTCGTATGTCTCGTATAAAATATCGCTTAATCTCATAGGGATAAGTTGGGTCATGTACTTTGTAGAGTAGAGATTTATTTCGTCGATACTATCGTCTTAAGTCTACGTCCTTTAGCGAAGAGGTCATTGGTATCTTCGGCATTAGATTTCTGTATTTGGTTACTAGAATGTTGTCGGATTTTAGTACATATTTAGTTGAATATTGCAATTACGAAAAGGTTAAGTGGCCAGATATCCTGTGTAAGAACTCAACCTGCTAACTCATTTAGGTATAAATGGCGTTCAACTTTACGTTTAAGTTTTTTTTTAATCTAAAAATGAATAATGTTATGTTCCCTTTATTCTAATTATTATTATTTTTAATTATTTTCTAATAATGGAATATGGTAAATAAAACTGGTCAAAATTATTTTAAGGTTATTTATAAGTTTTTGAAAGATATCCAAAACTAATTTATTGATATTCGTAAAATTTGTAATTTTTCCAAAATATTTTTTATCACGATAGCCGAATGGTTGCGTGATCGGAATTCGAGTCATGAGACACGAGTTGTAGGCTTGGACATAGACTGCGACGGGCTCACCACCTGTCACGTTGTCCCAAAAATGAAAGTAGCAAATCATTTTTTGCAATGACGGCTGCTTATGATATTTCCCATTCTGGGGGGCAAGAAATCTTATAAAGTCTAGACTATTATACTCTTTTCGATCCACATTTCACCGCAACATATAGCAGGTAACCGGAGGCCCACACACCTCTAAGGCCGGCAACGCATCTGCTAAGCCTCTGGTATTGCGAGTGTTCATGGGCGGTGGTAATCACTTACCATCACATGAGCCACCTGCTCGTTTGCCTCCCTTTTCTATAAAATATATATATAAAAATAGATACATATTTACATAGAAAAATATTAATAAACTTATAAACCTTTATGAATCGAATACAAATATTCATATTCCTCACACAAATGTTTGCTCCTAGGAAGTAGGATTTGAAACGAAAATCCTTAGTTACGAAGGCAGGGTCATTTCCAACACGCTATGGTGTCGTCAATCTTGGTAGTAGTAATCGTTAATCCTGTAGTAATATAATGGTATAGTATACATATAAATAGTACGTACCTCTATTAAATGCATTCTCCTATAAAGATGGACCTCGATAAACTGGCTTGAATAATGTATTATTCAAGACTGACTAGGTAACGTTGGATAGGCTATGCGTATATTGTTAGCTATTTACTTAAAGCAGCTAATGTCTATTTAATTTCTCTCTCATGTTATATCATCATGATGTGATACAGGTTTGTTGAAGTGCACTATTTTATTAGTAATGGGGTCATACAAATAATTGCATTTAATTTTTTTATAACTTTTAAATATTTTTAATAAAGTTCAATTTAATGGGAGAATCTATACATGACGCATAAGAATTTTATGTATGTTCACCAATTTTCCACTAACTGATTAAAAGTTTAACTCTAGTTACATAATTGATTAGATCTACTTCTTTAGTTTTGCGTTACGATTTTAGTTAATAATTTACTGTCAGCGGATTTTGGGTTCTTTTTCTCATATTTTTTTTAATAAAAACATGCGTTGATAATTGTTAGCCCTGCGTGCAATATATTTGTTACGCCACCGGATTAATTAAAGTACAGTACAGCATAATGACGGGGTCGCCAGAGAAATCACCAAGTGACACGATGCTTTTATACATCTTCCTCTTCTTTGAAATTCATATTTTTCTTCATATACCAAGGTATCTACTCGGATCTCTCTTGACTGGGAGAGTCAATGAGCTATACAATATATTAAATCACTAATTTATAATGTGCCGTTTGTGATCGACGTATGAAATTATCACTTATTTCCTTCCTATGGGACATGTACGAGGTGCCTACTAAACATCTCAAATTATTCAGACCAAAATTTAGTAGACAGATTATCAAACGAAAATACCTTAGACGCTAATGCTCCTCGAATTAGCGTCTTAGGTATCTGGCACCTCAGTCGCCCAATCCCTTTCTAATCGTGTTAATAATAATAAATATTCCTGTCGGTAAAGACCTGTGTAGAATTTAATAAAATATTTTTTGTGCGTTTTGCCTCAACGAACTCGACAACCTTTTTACCCCCACGGTTACCAGTTATTCGAGCCAGCCCATTGTTAATTCGAAACGCTGATCTTTTGCGGCTTGGTGCGTTACCTTATTCCTGCTGCGGTTGTTTGCGGATTCTATCACGCAGATAAAAACCGAGTGACCTAGCGTACTCACAAGTTTTCATGGTGCAGCCAGCTTTGATGGCAATGTAGAAAACCACTTTTTCTTCATAGTAGTTGTGTCAACACAAGCGCTTTTAATATTTGGCATCAGAGAAATGTATGTGATTGGGCTATGCATGTATTTATTTGTTATAATTTTATCCTCGCATAATACTAGCGTGATACTGAGACATCTTGTGCTTTTGCATTTCGTTTGCCGAGTTATGTAATCGGAGAAGCTCTCCATTGGAACTTAAACTTACTCTATCGTGACATTTTAGTTAATTTTAGCTTTAATCTTGTTTCTACGTTGTTACAGCTCTCGTCGTGTTGGCGTATGCTGCAGAGAATAATGAAGAGAAAACTGACGCTAATGTGCAACTTAAGGACAAAAGACAAACACACGAAGGCCAGCCACACTCGATGTACAGGTCGCCAAGAAAACAGGTGATACATTTTATCGGGATAACATGTTTTTTTAATAATACATTTTGTGTTGTATCTTCTTAAATAACGCAACTAATAGCTAAAGGTAATTGTTACCTGATTTAATCTGTCAAAATATTATGAAAGCTGCTGAAAGATATGGCTAGGACATTTATGATAACTGATAGAGTATTGCGGGTTCGAATTTGCTAAGGTAAAAGCTCCGCTGAAAAGGGTGTCGAAAGTGCTTAACTGCCTAGACCTTCACTGTCCCAGTATTGGAAAAGGAGGGAAAATAGAAAAATACTGAAAAAACGCACGTTTCCTGTGAGAAAATTTTTTATTTTTAGAAGACTTTGACTGTTTTTCACTTGGGAAAATTAATCCCACGGGAATATTTTTTTTTGTAGAAGGGGGAGGCAAACGAGCAGGTGGCTCAAGTGATGATAAGTGATTACCGCCGCCCATAAACACCCGCAATACCATAGACATAGCAGATGCGTTGCCGGCCTTAGAGTGCCGAGAGAGAGAGGTGTGGGCCTCCGGTTACCTGCACTCGCCAGACGAAACGCAGATGTTTGTTAGACTTCTACTTCATGCTGGTATTCTGTGCGATCATGGTACTTCCCCGCCGAGTCGGCCTATTCATGCAACAACAAAAGCTGATCGCTTTACATGTTGAAGGAAGTCGCCAGAGTAGTCACAAATATTTATGAATGTATAAAATGTTTTAATTGGCATAGATGTTAAATAATGATTATTCTCATGTTGAATTAAAAATACATTAATCATTAAAATGAATGCAAATACTATAATTAACGGCTTGCTAGATACAATCAAACATGGGCGAGGGCAGTAATTTTAACTGAGATTTACAACAAAAATAGTAACGGATGGCTACTTACATTCCGTTATACATACGTTTATAAAATATTACTTATGTTATAATACGCGTAAGAATATGCCATCTCTTTTGCTCCCGCGGGTGTCGCAAGAGGCGACTTCAGGTAATAGACCTCGAACGCTGTAATGACGCAGAATGGTATGGGAATGGTAATGGATATTTTCAAAACTTATGTACGAATTATATAGTTGGGTTAGACACGTTATAATTGGCGACGGGCTCCAAAATATAAGGTGGATCGAAACGACTTAATTGTCTCTGTCTACCCCTGTATTGAATTGTGTGAAGATACATTTATAATCTTGGTGTTGTATTTTAGAGATGTTAGCGGTTTAGGATGTGGGTTATTCCGCCATTTAGTAGCCATTGCCATTTTGCATTGCATGGCTTATTCTTACGACATTCTCGGGAGGAAGACGGGTGGTTAATTCTTATTCCGACACCACATGATACCTTGATGATACATGATACCATGATACCATGATACCACCTTCACCTTAGCTGCAAACATTCTTCTATATTTTAACGATACAAAACATTCACAAATTTACATAAAGACAGATAACAGATAATAATAACGGTATCTGTTATATTCGTATTAACGATGCAACGGTTCATCTGATAGTAAATACCGTAATACGAATCACAATTAACTATACCTGGTTCATCCATCAGGCTTGTTTTAAATTACAAATAAATGTCATTCAACGTCACTTACTGCTCCTTTAACTATATGCTAACTAGAATAAACCTCTTACTGAGTTAGCTCGATGAATTTAAATTTTATTCCTGGATGTCAGCTACTGTTGTTTATATGTTCCTATTTTATACTCACCGTTGCTAAACTGCTGTTGTTTCTTCGCTAACAATGTTTTATGTATTACAGTTATCATTCTCAGTAAGAATGATAATTTTATTACTTTTTGTATTTTTTTTTTATAATTTTTATATCGAAATCTTAAGTCAAAAGTATACAAACGGAGCGTATTGCCAGTAATGACCTATGATACCGAAGGATATTCTTTCACTGCTGGCTGAATGAGGAAGCTTAGCGTGCTATGTAGAGCTAAGGTAATCGACATAGCAGTAAAAACAGCGCGCTGTTATTGTAGTGGACTGGGCACATAGCTCGATGAACTGTTTAGCGTTGAGGAAAAAAGGTTATCGAGACAGAACCTTATATAGGGAAACATGTGTACGAATGACCCACACAAGATGGGGTAATGACCTGCGAAATGTAAACGGGGAGTTGATGAAGGTCGGTGGCCCAGGAGCGGCAGAGGGAGCAATGGACTCTTTATGGGATTTAAGGAAGAAAAATAAGAATATTCTTATATCTTTACAAAAAACGATCCAACCACCTGCATTTATCGAAAACTCTAGTATATACTACTATACAAACTATAGTAACTATTTGTAGATGTAAGTGTAACTAATAATGTCATTCAGCAATGTTAATACTCCTGTAAAACATAAGACTGTTTTGAAAAGGTTGACGAGAAAATGCCTTTATGTTTAGATATTTACAGGGTTCCTTAATTAAATCATGCATTATTTCCTGGGAATCTACGGCCTGACTGCCTGATAAATTAAATTAAAAGTTCAAATTCGAATTAACGCATTATATGTCTCATGCATTATATCTATTTGATATTATTTCGTTCATCGACGGTCCTAAAAACAACTACTGTAGCAACATTCTACGACATCGTGAATAATATCCTGCGTCTCGCCCTTTCACTTCACTACTCTGTGTCCTAGATTTAGTAACGTCACGACTGGCCCTTTAGACCGTCGCCGCTGTGAGCCACGGCAAAATGTTGTGTAATTCAAACGATCTCAGATTTTGTTCACCAGATACACTTATAATACAATAATAGACCATTGCTCAATGGCGTAATAGCGAACGTTAACTTTACATTTCGATGAATTGTTATGTAGAATTTGATACTACGATGTACATCAGAGGACAGTTATTATTTTTCATTACGTAAAACAAAATATCTTCACGCCATTCCCAGTACAAGGATAGACAGAGGTCTAGTCTAGACAAATAAGTCCCTTCGACCCACCTTCCACCGAAGATATTTTTGGGAAAACGTGAAAGGTGAAAATTTCTAAGCCAACGATACGATTCATCGTACATACATCGTTCATGGTACGAGCCTGCTACCTGTGGATCGAACTCGGGTTTCTCGACTCTAATTCCGATCACCCAAACTATCTACCTATCGTGATTTCTTGCTATGTAAAACTCTTCAACATTTTTTTTATAGAAAAGGCCGGCAAATGAGCAAGCGGCTCACGTGATGGTAAGTGATTACATCCGCCCATGAACACCCGCAATACCAGAGGCATAGCAGATGCGTTGCCGGCCTTAGAGTCCCCCAAATTGGGGGAGGGGGATGTTTGGACCTCCGAGAAGTTTGTAGGACTTCTACTTCACGCCGGTATTCTGTGAGGTCGTGGTACTTCTCCTGTCGAGCCGGCCCTTTCATGCAACAACAAAAGCTGATGCGTGGCTCTACCACTGTTAAAAAAATCCATATCTCTGTGTTATTAAATAAACACAATAAATTTTTATGTCTATGTATAAAAGAGAAAGGTCACGCATTTATACATTGGCTAATCATGAAATCTCTAAAACCAAATGACCTTTGAAAATGAAATTTGGCAAGGTGGAGCACTATGAATATGTGACGACAGCTAAAAAAAGATGTTAGGAATATCACTTCGCTATAGGGTGAAGAGGGAGAAGAAAATGTGGAACTATGTTATTTTTGCTTTAAGCTATATACTATATATTTAATAAATATTTAAGTAAATTTTCGGAATAGCATTCTGTGGAAATATAATATGGATAAAATTTTATCCCAATTACATGTCATTATATAGGAAATTCGCCATTTTGAAATTTTACATATGAAGGTGAAGCCGCCGATCTAGAGCTAGTAGACGAGAGCTGGTATTTGCATGTAACAATTTATAAATATTTTATCCAACACTGTTACCTGCCCACACACCACTTTCTTGTGTGATGTTAATGCATGTGTAAATTGAGGACTGCCTATCTTTATTGAACTAAATTGTAACCTCTCACTGTAATTATCTACATTTAGAGGTCGTAAATAATTCGTATTAAAAAAAATAATCATCCTGTGTCACCTGGCAAAGAATATAACTTAGAATGAAATAAAATAAAATCCTTGCCAACAGCGCTTCAATAATCTTCATTTTAAAATAAAAAAAATTATGTACGTATTAGATAACTGTTAAACTGACAAGTATTTATTTTTATTTACACACCTACATACATAGATAGGCACAACATCACATACATTGATCTGATCCCAAAGTTAGCTGCTTAGCTTTTGTATTATGGAATCAGGAACAACGATGGTACCACAAACACCCAGACCCGAGTAATTATAGAAAAAGTGCTTTCTATGTTGAACCGACCGGGAATCGAACGCAGAACCTCAGAGCTGGTGACACCATCAAAACCGTTGTTTACACCACTCGTCCACGGAGGTCGTCATAAAAATAAATAATAATGAAAATGGGTCATAACAAATGTACATTTCAATGTCTTCAATGCAATTGAGAGAAGATTGCATTGTGATTGATATGTGTTTCACTTTTTTCACTTTGATTTATGTATACAGATATATGTTGCGTAATTTATCCGCTTTTACGCTCCTAATACTGTTTTAATAGAGTCTCCTTACATTTCGTCAGCGGCGCTATTACCTTAGCACGAAATAACGGTGAGGTGGAATGTTTTGCAGGGGAAACAGCTGTTGCGATGGCTAATAACACGTTTGTTGCGTTCTGAATGGCATGTCGCGCTATAGAACGTCGTGCTATTTTATATTCGTAAGAGTTGCGAAAATTGTTGTTAGGAGTACTTCTATTCATAGAAGCATAGCATTATATATCATACTAAAGACCTTTGTGAACATCTAGTTATAGTTTCGGTGAAATTTTACTATTATCCTTCGTTTATTTTTATATGTAATTATGTGTCTACAATTTACCTATTATCTTTTCGTTAATTTTTATATGAAATTATACATCTACAATTTAACTATGAATGGCATTAGTCCTTACAATTTGCTCGGAAGAGTAGAAAAACGGATTGCAGTACTGGCTCAAAATTGTTGTATTGGAATGAAAATCAATTATTCTTTATTGATTTTAATTATAATGATTTGTTATATTAAACAAACGATCTCGTGTTATAATTAAATACACTAAAGCCTTTTTGAAAGAGATAAGAGTCCGCCACGCTGTTCTAGAATGGGCTGTGGACTTCACACGTCCTAGAAATATATTTTTTTAGTATTTTTCTTACACGCAGGTATTCACGCGATTTCTTAATTCTTCGTAAACTCATAGTGATTTCAATACTTAATATTGCTGTTAGCAATTTAAGTTTTGAAGTGATTTCGAACCTGGTTGACTCCCTTACCCAGATTCAAGCGAGCGTTCTGACTACTAACCTAACGAGGATCATTATGATATTATATGATATTATATATGCATATGCTATCATAGTATGAAATTACTAAAACAAAAAACACATATAATTTAACATTACATAATGAACAAGGTCGAATGAATAATTGTACAGTTAAGTTTTCGTATTTGTCGGTTAACTACATTGCGATTGACGGATGGTTGAATTTAACTTTAACTACGCCGCTGGTTTTAAAAAATGTCCGATAATAGCGGCGCATTGTCTCATTTTTCCTTGGCTTTCACCAGCATGCGTGTAATGTAACACAAACGTGTAATTGCAGTATGGTTGATACACGTTTTGTACGATGTATTGTTGTCGCTTCTTTAATTTGGCGAGAACGTTTATTATTAAATTATATATAATTTTTTCATAGATGTCAAGTATCTTGCAATAGAGTAACGATGTGAAAATAAAATAAAATATCTTCACGCAATTCCCAATACAGGGGTAGACAGAGGTCAAGTCTAGACAATTAAGTCCCTTTGACCCACCTACCACCGAAGATATTTTCGGGACAACGTGACAGGTGGTGAGCCCGTCGCCGCCTTTATGTCCAAGCCAACGATGAAATTCGTACATAAGTTTTTGAAAAACTCATTGGTACTGCCACCTGGGGATCGAACTCGGGTCTCTCCACTCGAAATTCCGACCACCCAACAACTCGGCTATCGTGACTTCAAAAGTAGCAGTAAAAAGTAGCAGTACAAATAACCATAGCTTCACAAAGGTCTGCTTTCAAATACCCTTTACCCTTTAAATCAAAGTAGAAACGGTATAAGTTACTTCACACCGTTTCCCAATACTTTATCAGACACATTTCAAGTCCACTAATCGTTTCGATACCCTATTGAAAAGCATGACTTTATTCATTAATGACAGTAACTCCTGGGAATGAGTTGATCGGTACCATGCTATTTCTAATTATACGTAACAAACAAGAGGGATATTTTTTTAGATCTTTTGAGTATTTCTTCTCCGTTATAGAGGATATTCGAAATGGTAACGGTGGCAAATTACAATCGATGGATGTAATCTAAGTGTCTTATGTAGTTAAAAAATTATTTAATTTGGTTTTATTTCATAGGCCTTTCGGTCCATACTACACCCGATCTTATTTTAAGGCAAAATGACAAGCCTGTCACCATCTTAGTGTTCAAGCTAACGATACAATTGTTAAGTAAGTTTTGAAAGTCTTATAAGTACGTGCCGTAATCTTAGGGATTAAACTCGAATATCCTGTTTCAAATTCCGATCATCCTACCAGTGGGATATCATGGAATATGAGTTCAGTATACAAATAATAACAAGAAATCTATTTGACTTTGTAACTTAAACCAGACCGAAGCTGTATTCCGACAAATCGTAGACTCAAAAGCCGAGGATTCTGCAGTTTATGCGCAATAAAAAAAGGTTAACTTTTATTACGTTTTGTTTAAAACTCGATAAAGTTACCTGTTTTATTTACTTATAAGGCTCTGTCTAAACACTCAATATCATAATGATTATCATATTACTATAGCCATTAAAATGTTTCTATTTTTGCTCCTTAGGAACAAGTTCCTCCTGTACAAGAAGAGCCTCAAGAAGAAGACAAGAGTCCAGGGTAAGTTATCACTGCATGACAATACTGCACATAGTGCTGCTATGGGTACGATGGAAGTAATATGTTGTCGCAGTTCTCCCTTCCCTCCGTGGGTACTGATTTAAATAAAATTGTCCTTGTACACAATTATCGTATATAAGCTTTAAGAGACATAGGAGATCCTATGAAAAAAGGGTAGATTAAAGACTTCTCCACAATATATATTAATACGTTTTGGTATTATATATTGGTGACTGCTTTTTGCTATTTAGGATCACAAGAGCTTCGATAGCACGATGTAGGTTTTGTATTCCTGCATATTATATATCCCTATATTTATTTTTAATTTACGAGACTTTAGTGACCTTTATTATTAGTTAGGTTAACTTAAAGTTAATTGGTACGTTAATTTCAAAACGTTCTATGTCTAATGTCAAATCGTAATATTTTTATATCAACTTTTATATTTTAATCTCGTAACCAACTTGCAAATGCAATGTAGAAACATAAAAGAAAGAAAATATACGACAATTTACGTGTACATACTGGTAACTTTGAAGGTAATTGTTGGTTTGAAGGTACTGTAATTAATTATATAGATACTACTAAGTCCTGTAATTAATTATATATTTCATCTATTTCAGCAGAGTTGATCTTGAAGAATATCGTCCCGGCCAAGTGTTCTCGCTGAATCCGCAAGAGTTATTGGAACTGCAGCCGGAGAGGAAAGCACCGTTGGCGAGCGGTCAGCAGCTCCAGCAACTGTACGCGAATCCTCAGCTGGAGCACAAGCAGAACTTGCAACCTTTCTATTATTTGGACCCACAACTTGCGGGACAGGTATATGATTATTAAATAGTTGAGGTAATTCTTTCACTCCCTTTATCTCGAGAAGGAAATGAATAGGGAGTTTAAATTTCATAATTGCAGCCATATAATTGATGACAATTTTAGAAAATATGTAAAAAATTTTATTCATTTTTAAACTAAGTATCTATGAAAGTCACGAGAGCCCAGTGTTTGGGTGATGGGAATTCGAGTCAAGAGACCCGCATTTGAAACCCAGGTGGCAGGCTCGTACCAATGAGTTTTTTCAAAAAACTTATCTACGATTCATGTACTTTCACATAGGTCGGCGACGGGCTCACCACCTATCACATCGTCCTAAAATGTTTTTGGTGGAAGGTAGCTCACAAGGACTTTATTGTCTAGACCTCTATCTACTCCGGTATTAGGAACGGTGTGAAGATATTTGATTTTTTTAAAGTAATAGACACATCACAAAAAATAATTGTCAAAGATATCGTCAAAATATCCTAAAAATATTATGTGTCCCTTATCTGACATTTACCTATCAGCTTATAAAAGTTCCCGTAGGACGTAGGCGTCTACCGTAATCGCCTCTACAGACGTGGCGGATTGAAAATAGCAGTGCCAGATATGCAAACGCGAGCTAAATTTTCGTGTGTCGGCTTTGGCCACCGTCTGTCGGCAAAGATTTGCATTTTTAAAATGTTATTTGGTATTTCTGATACACGAGCCTGGGGAGATAAGTACAGATGATAGTGTATTGTATCATTTTACGATAATACACGCATTTAGCTATTTCAAAATGCAAAACTGTTGCAAAGGAAGAACAAATTTTATTGATAGTGAAACAAAATGATAAATGTAATTATTTATTTCAGGTATCCTTGCAACCTTCACATGCAGTTATCGCACGCCCAAATTACTTTTCTAATGGAGGCGAAGCATCAGTAGGCGCTGCACTTGCTGTTAGTGATACTGGCAATACCTCTCCTAATACTTTCGATCAAGATCTATTGGCTTTCCTCGGTCATTCAAATCGGCAGGAGGAACAAAGACAGCAAGCTTATGCGCAGACTCAGCAACCGTCGCAAGTATCGTCACAAGCTATCGGTCAACAATACCAAGGCCAACAGTATCAGCAGGTAAAGATATTAACGGCGTACATGAAAATATTTAACATTGCATTAAAAAGTCGCAGGATATTAATACCCACTATTATCCACAACTGTCTGTATGGTAACGGCATAAGAATATTACCAATCCCTTACTTCCCGTGGAAGTCGTTAGAGACGTCGAAACAGCCTTGAAAATCTCTTATACCAAAATTATCAGACCGAAGATGGGCAGCAGCGTCTGAGGAGCAAGTGGTTTAGTAGTCCGATCGTTAATCTGCTTGCCAAGCGTGGCGATTATGCCAAATCCTCCCTACCGTAGGTGGTACCGTACCGTAGGTGAGGTGTATGTCTTACATTGGACTGCAATAGGCCGTTATGTATGTATGTATATAAAAAACCAGCTATGTTATTATGCTGTATAAATGCCCTCACCATTATTCGCTTTAGGTGGGGTAGAATTCGGTATTGGAAAGCCTCTTACGACACCCACGGGAAGAATGGGAGTAGCAAAATTCTTACACCGTTACCACACGGTACCGGTACGGTTTTTCATATAATTAAAATACAAGTGGGTCACACCCCAAACACTGTAAATAATTATGTATATTTTCACGGTATGACAAATACATTTTAGTGACAGAAATCGTAAATACTTAAGCCCATAAAACTTAAAACTCCCATTAGTTAAACTAAGATGCCATTTAATATATTTTTCTTATTTCAGGTCGAACGGTATATAACAAAACCGAGTAAGAAACCAACTAAGTTGCGCCCCAAGGTTCAAGTTGCACCTACGCAAGCTTCAACAGCGCCCCAACAATATCATATTGAAACGACAAATGTGCAAGCACAACCGCAACCACTTCTGAACCAGTACCGTTCGGTACAACCTCAACGTATGGGTCAAACCTTGCGTTACATACCAATACAAGCAACTCAATCTGCACAGCAACCATTGTATGAGCGTCCTGAATCTCAAGGACTTAAAATTGTACCGGCTCCTAATCTACAGAACTTGCAGCCGCAAGCTCAAAACAATTACGTATTCATACCTCAATATCAGTCACCCGAAGGAAATCAGAAGCAGTACAGATTTGTAGACACTCAGAGTCAGCAAATTCAATCAGTCAGACAGGAGCAGCCACGAGTTGCGAATGTTGAAAGACCATTGACTTATTTAAAACGCTTCCCAGACCCAGAAAAAAACCGAGCAGTTAAAATTTACAACCAGGCAGGACCTGAAGGCGTACCTTCAGCCCCTCAACCTACTCAAATCGTAGGAGAGCAATACTATCTCCGACCCTTGTATCGTTCGAATGAACAGAGAAGCAGATATGACCTAACGCCCCTAACTTTCAGATCTGTTGATCAAACTCGAGCTATCGAGTCAACAAAAGCTCCCCTTTCAACAATCTACGTGAACAAAAATCTCGCACCCAAAAAAGCCTTACGACCTGTTATGAGACCAGAAGCTTCATCGAGATCGGAGCAATCAGCAAGAGAACAATCTTTTAGAGTAGAACAACCTGCAAGTACGGAACAACAACAACAACAACAACAGGCTTCCGCAGAACAACATAATAATGATCAACGTGTTCGTTTACCTCCTCCGAAAAATAACAAAGCTTATACACCTGAAGAATTTGCAGCTCTAGTAGCCGCCGGCTATTCTGTGACTCCTATCCCAGTTGGCAATTTGGCGCAGCAAGTAGCCCAATCACGATCCTCGCTCGAGACGATACAAATTCCGCAACGCCGTCCATTATACAGTAAACGTCATCAATACCTTCCACTGAGATCCGATGAGGCGCCTTAATACTCTTCTTGAAAATGTACAGAATTTTAGCGTTAACTCTAGATAATAAAAGTATTTTATAGTTTATCACTCTTTTATTTAAAATAGATTATTTATTATTTATAGCCTATGGGCAGTCTTTTTGCCTATAGGCAATAGGCAATAAAACTGCATTTTGTGTCCTTTAAGTATTAAAGCAGCTTATAAGAACTGATCCACTTACTGCTTATAACATTCTGATATAAATCATTAAACATTTAAAAAGAAAATGAAAACTTACGAAAAAAACAGTTTGTAAATAATTTATATCCGGAAGTTTCCGGGAGAACGGGAAGTATATTTTAAAATGCAAAATTATATGTAAGTGATTTGATTTGTGAATTGCCATGATAACGAAAAAGAATATTAGATAGAACATGATACATGATAACATTTAAATGGCAAATACTCCTAACATTACTATGACAAGAAATACTAATTTTAATAATAGATTAAACCGATTGAACTTAGTGTTACCGGATTTAACCAACGAAATCATTTAATACGTTAGAGAAAAAATTAAATTGAAAAAAAAGTATTGACAGATGAAGAAAAACAGGTTAAATTAAATTGAAGAGGGAATCAGAGTTGAAATAATTGAATAACGTTATCAGACGTTGCACGAACATTTCAATCGAATTAATTCAAAGTAATTCTTTTGAGATTTATTAAAATGATTTTTTCAATTTTATGCTACACATACTTGGAATTATAGTTATAATGGAATTGAAACTGCACTAGTTTAGGTGAGTTAAACGTAGTTTCGTATTCGACGTGCCACTAAAATTCGTTATCCCTAAAATTAACTATATTTTCATACGCTATAAAATTTAGCTTTTCCGTATTCTGTGCGGTATTTTGACGTAAAATTTTGTGAAAATTCTAGTCTTTGAAATCAACTTAGAAAGTAGAAGAAGAACAATTGTAATACTGTCAAGGGACAATAATTAAAATATAAGGTCACACCTATAATATCAAATATAGTCACGATAACCGAGTGGTTGGGTTCCTCGAAATTCCGACCACCCAGGGTGGTCAAGAGATCCGAGTTTGAACCCCAGATAGCAGGTACCAATGGGTTTTTCAAAAACTTATGTACGATTTATATCGATGGCTTGGACATAAAGACAGCGACGGGCTCCCCACCTGCCACGTTGTCCCGAAAATATCTTCGGTGGACTTCGAAGGGACTTAATTGTCTAGACTTAACCTTTGTCTACCCCTATATTGAGAATTGCTTGAAGATATTTATTTATTGTTAAATAAATAATATCAAAACATACTAAAATACATATCATGAGGCTACTATAATACGTACTACGAACGAACGTTGTAACTCAATTGAAAATTAGCTTTAGTGATTGCCGCATAGAATTGAGACTAATGCATTTATATACTATTTGTTTAAACGTATATTTATTTTTATTTTATTTATCTTCACGCACAATCCCTGACGGGGTAGCCAGAGAGAAAAGATCGTATTAAACGTATATTTCATTTCTTATATAATATATTTTAAAAGTCATCGGTGAGAGGTGAAAACTGTACACTTAATTTTCTAGAGCTCTTTCTACTCGAGTATTGGGAATACTATGAAGATTTTTTATTTCGATTGTTAACTCTAGGAGATAGAAAATATGTTGTATAGATTCATTTTTTTTTTAAATTTACATGAAATGACTATAAATGTCCTTATTTCTCACCACACTAAAAGCGTGGCAAACTCTTTAAATAATTATGTCAAATCTTAAGCAGCGATGCAATCCTGTTGGCTAAACTTGACTAAGTGTTTTCAAAATATATTCATGAAAAGCCACGATAGCCGAGAGGTTGAATGATCGAAATTCAAGTCAAGAGACCCTAGTTCGATCCCCAGGTGGCAGCCTCGTTCCAATCAAATTATAAAACTTAAGTACGATTTATATCCATGGCTTGGACTTATAGATGACGACCGGCTCACCACTTGCCACATTGTCCCAAAAAAAAATGACTTCGGTAGACGGTGAGTCGGAAGGTCTTAATTGTCTAGACCTTTATTTTCATACGTTCCACCGCCTTATTAAGCTGTTTTCAAGCATTATTACCTTGTTTGGTAATGACATTAACTGGCAACTTCATAAAACGTAGTGTTTTCCTTATTGACAGATTTCCGATCGGAAAAGCTACATGAAGCTGAAGTTTTCCGATACTCAAATAGCTCGAAAATGGCTGAAACTATGCAATGTGCTGTTAAATGTCCTAATTACAGCTTTCTTATATTTTAATTGTAGTAACTATAGTCAAATATTTAAGATATGTTGTCATAAAATGAATTTTGTATCTTTATTAAGAATAAAGCTCATTTATATTCTCATCACGAAAAAGAAATCCATTTTTTTGGTTTGCCATTTTTTCATTTAAATAGTCTATTATCTATATAACGAAAAAGATAAAAAAAATAAATATCTTCACGCCATTCCCAATACAGGGGTAGACCGAGGTCTAGACAATTAAGTCGTTGCGACCCGCCTTCCACCGAAGATATTTTTGGGACAACGTGACAGGTGGTAGGCCCGTTGCCGTCTCGATGTCCAAACCAGCGATATAAATCGTACATAATTTTTTGAAAAATCCATTGGTACGAGCCCCACCTGCGGATCAAACTCAGGTCACTTCACTATTGAGTGAAGTGAATATTGATTCCGACCACCCAACAACGTGGTTATCATGAATATAAAATAACAAAAAAAAGATAAAATACTAAAACATCTATAATATGTTTAAAGAAATATTTATTGGCTATTTTACTTAAATAAAATAAAAATATTTGTCAGTATTACAAAAACTTTCGTTTATTAGTGGACACCTTTCTCCGTGGGAGTCGTAAGTCCCGCATAGGTCAATGTAAAAAATGCCTTTTTTCTGCATTAGATCGGGTCTTGGTGTTGGTGGGGCCTTCGTTTTTTCCGATTCCATACCACAAGTGCTTTAGGTGCTTACTTTGGGATCGGAACAATGTATGTAATGTAATCCCCATCTATATGTGTTTATTTATTTATTAAAAATAAAATAAAATAATATTAGCTGATATATACGTTAGCTATTTCTTTTCTATAAATATAGAATTCGCAATTACTAATCTATATACGTAATGTCGATTGGGTGTTACACGGGCCTTAGGCTACTAAACCAGAAAATTAGACCGAAATTGAATTCCAGTTAGGGAACAAATTTCATTATAAGGGTAATATTCTCGGGAAATGTATTTCTACTATCCTGTTCTCGAGGAACGCGTTATTCAAATTATTTCGTTTCCATTACATAAACTTCTGATACGTACTCGCGTCGCATATTAATATATTGTTTACCTAGTTCTGTACTTTCGAAGTAGTCTAGAAAATATCCAAGTTATAATTATTTAAGAAAATAATGAAGGCATTTATAAAATCAATATTGTTTTGCTATCAAATGAACCTTCTTTTCTATGTTGCAGTTTGTGGTTTGCACCCATCACTTGATTCTCAGCTCCAACCAAAGGCCGACTGTGAGAGAATGCCTTTGAGAATTAAGTCTGCCATTTTGTACATATTTCCTTATGCAAATAAATAAAAAAAAAACTAAGCAGCCCGCCACACAGGAGTATCCAAAATGCGAAATATCCAAATAGTGGTCGCCAAGCTGCTAGCGTTGCGAGACATTGATGGTAAATTTATCTTGAGGGAGAATTATCTTAGACTTAGATGTGTTTAGGTGCATAGGTAAGGTTAGGTTTTTAATGAGATATTTTTTAAAACTTATATAATTACAAATTTATGTATACGTGGCTGTAAAAATAACAAAATAACTGGAAGATTTAGCTTTGAGTTATTTTGTTATTTTTACAGCCACCAATATCTTAAATTTATAAAGGAATAATTATGTATATTTTATAAGTATTTAACGTGTCACCGGCTCTGAGTATTTTTTTGTCTTGGGCCTGGGTGTTTGCGGTACCTTTGTTGTTTCCGATTCCATAGCAATTTACAAGCATTTTAGATACTTACTTCCATATCAGAGCAATTTACAAGATATTATCTCTATCTATGAATGTATTTATTGATATATATGTACGTATAAACCAAAAAATATTCACGTAAAAAAAACTAATGCCTAAATTATTTTATTATATCTCTATAGACTTTCGTTTTGCGTAAAATATTTACGCAAAACGAAACATTTACGTAAGCAACGCTCTCTACTTTAGACAAGTAAGATATCTGCAACAGATAGGCTTATTCCTCGTCATGGTTTTTTATTGCGCGTCGGGTGTGATGTTTATCTTCACTTGGTTCATCCGTCGCACCGCCGCGTCATTGTTTTACTTAGCTTTTGTCCGTGTGAAAATACGTTATAGACCGTATGACGCATATGTTTGAGGTTTTCCTCTACAAAAAAAATATAATTGTATTTATCTTTTATTGATGTAAGATTATTTTAGCCGCTTGGTGTCGACCTAATAATACACCACCCCAACCCGTGGGTGCCGAAAGAGCAGGTAAGGGAGAAACATTGAAAATATCACTCGTGGCCAACAGATAACAGAATAATAATCTCGAAAAATACGAGAGCAAAATACAGTATACAGCGGTCTCAGGTGCACTGGGTTTGGTTCTGCGATCGCCAGTCCACTTGAACCATTTACGTATGTGTGTTATGTAAGAATATCTTTAAGCATATCGTGGGTATTGTAAGAATATACCAACTACTGATATGAAACTATTTAAAAATGGCCGAGACTGGTTTATAAACTTACAAATTATAAAGTTTATAACGCATAACCTATTAAACCAAAAAGATTTGAACAACACTCATTGCTGGAGACTATTTAATGATTTCGAAAGCCAAATAAAAGGGTGATGGGAATTGAAATCAGAAGACACAAAAGAATCAATCCCCAGGAGGAAGACTCCTACCGATATGTTTTCAAATGTGTGACGAAATAAATAAATTGTCTAGACCTCTGTCTACCCCGGTTTTAGGAAATACGTGGAACTAAAAATGATGGTTAGTGTCTTTTTAATGTAATTAGAGAGACTACTGAAGTTTACAGAAATGATATTGATCTAGGTGACTCCTGGACAGCGAAGCTGTCTACTGCCAACTATCTTATACACTTTATTTTGTGTATGTTTTGTTACTTACTATAGAATAATAAATACATAAATAAATATCTTCGCGCAATTCCCAACACACGGGTAGACAGAGGTCTAGTCTAGACAATTAAGCCCATTCGGTCAACCTTCTACCGAAGATATTTTCTGGACAACGTGACAAGTGGTCAGTTCGTCGCCGTCTTTATGTCCAAGCCATCGATATAATTCGTATGTAAGTTTCTGAAAACCCCTTTGGTGCAAGCCTGGCATCTGGGGATCGAACTCGGGTCCCTTAACTTGAAATTCCGACCACCCAACCTATCAGCGTTCGTGACTTTTAGGTTGACGTTACTTACTATATTTATTTCAATATGTATCAAATTATATTTTCACTCATAATGAATAAAGTTCACACAAAAAACCCTTGTGATGAGTGAAACGTAGATGAAATGTAATTTTCCTTTTACCTTTTTCAAAATAATTAAATTTCGCTTCGTTACGGGACTAAATAGACCGGTCTTTTTTATTTAAAGCGAAAGATGTTAAATACAAGCTGTTGTAATGGTGTAAATGTAACATTGTCCACGTTTACTTTAATAGAAATACTTAAAAAAGAAATTGTGTAGATTATTTATTATAAAGGTTGGAAGCAAAATTAATATTTCGTAAAATTTTAATTGATCTTTTATTTAAATTGATGTAATTCACGCGGAAAATATATATCATAAAACGGATTCTGGTGATCGACAATATATTAATTTGCATGAATTGAGAATGTTCCCAAAATCACTACAAAACATTAAATAAATTAAGTTTATATGAATCATCGATCAGTATATAAAGGAAATTCAATATTGGATCAATTTGTCAAAATTTCAAATTAATACATCCATCCCTCTTCAGGTAAACAAACCCACTGAAGTTGTACTTAGTTAATTGTATAAATACATACATACATTGATAGGGACATCATCATATACATTGTACTTATCTCAAAGTAAACAGCTAAAACACTTTTATGGACGATTGTTATGGAATCGGACACAATGAAATCACCACAAACACCCAGATCCAAGAGAATGTAGAAAAAATGGTATCTCTGCATGATGGCGACACATTGAAAACCGGTGTATACGACTCGTCCACGGAATTAGTTGTATACAGATATTAATTTTTTTTATAGGTAATGCCGGAAAAAGAGCAGGCGGCTCACGTTATGGTAAGTGATTACCGCCGCCTATGAACACCCGCAATACCAGATGCATAGCAGATGCGTTGCCGGCCTTAGATTGTCCCCACCCCCTCTAAATTGGTGAAGGGGAGTGTGTGGGCCTCCGGTTACCTGAACTCACCAGACGAAACGCAGAAGCTTGTTAGACTTCTATTCTCGCCGGGATTCTGTGAGGACGTGGTACTTCCCAGGTTGAGCCGGCCCATTCATGCAACAACAAAAGTTGATGCGTGGCTCTACCACTGTAAGGAATTAAGAATTAATCTACACTGTAATTAAGAAATACTCCTAAAATACTCTCGCAATATTACGATTTCTACAATATTTTATTTGAAATATAATTAACAAAATATGATACATCAAATCCAAATAAAACCAAACTCATAAAACATTGTTGCTTTAGTTATAGAATAAATCCTAGCTGCCCTAGTTTTCGCTCGAGAACGATCAATTTCCATGACAGCGGATCTATCTCCGTTGATAAGCTAAGCGCCTCTCAATCAAAGAGCATGAGAAAGATGAGAGTCATCTAAATGCACTATGCAATGTAAAATATTTTATCATATACTAGCTGTCTCCCGCGGCATTGCCCGCGGTTTAACACTTAATGCGGATTATTTTTCTTATTTAAAAGTAGCCTTTAGTCACGATAGCCGAGTGTTTGGGTGGTTGGAATTTCGAGTCGAGAGACCCGAGTTCGATCCCCAGGTGGCAGGCTCGTACCAATGGGTTTTAAAAAAAAAACCTATGTACGAATTATAGCGTTGGCTTGGACATAAAGACGGCGACGGGCTTACCACCTGTCACGTTGTCCCGAAAATATCTTCGGTGGAAGGTGGGTCGAAGGGACTTAATTGTCTAGACTAGACCTCTGTCTACCCCTGTATTGGGAATTGCGTGAAGATATTATATAACTTTATATTTAAATAATATATTTTTAAGTAATATATTAAAATAATATATTTTAATATATTTTTTAAAGTGGCCTAAGTTACTCCTTACAACATCAGCTATCTGCCAGTAAAAGTCCTGTCAAAATCGGACCAGCCATTTCAGAGATTAGCTGAACAAACAGACAGACAGACAAAAGTTGTAAAAAAAATTATTTTATGTATGTACCGTATATATATTCATATACATGTAGTAAAACGGTTATTTCAATATTATTAGAGACATAATTTAACTATTTACACTTTGGTTATTTACGGCTAGTGTAAGTACACTACAGGAAATAAGTACTAAAGGAAGAATTTGCCAGAATCGCCATGATTGACACGTGCCTTGCCAATCGACATGCCAGGCAATTAAATTCTACTGACAATTACCGACCTTTCGGTCTGGTATTTATTGAAATGATTATTCAGACATATTTTACATTAGTCTTCAGTCTCTTTTTACGACAAGAGGATGATGTTGCCACTCAACACAACGCAAAGCTCATTTATGTTTTTTTCACGTTCTTAGTCGGCAGGATTTATTATTTATATTAATACAAACAGTCAAAACAGTCACGATTGCCGAGTGGTTGGATGGTCGGAATTTTGAGTCAAGAGACCCGAGTTCGATCCCCAGGTGGCAGGCTCGTATTAATGTGTTTTTTCAAAACTTATGTACGAATTATAGCGTTGGCTTGGACATAAAGACGGCGACGGGCTTACCACCTGTCACGTTGTCCCGAAAATATCTTCGGTGGAAGGTGGGTCGAAGGGACTTAATTGTCTAGACTAGACCTCTGTCTACCCCTGTATTGGGAATTGCGTGAAGATATTATATAACTTTATATTTAAATAATATATTTTTAAGTAATATATTAAAATAATATATTTTAATATATTTTTTAAAGTGGCCTAAGTTACTCCTTACAACATCAGCTATCTGCCAGTAAAAGTCCCGTCAAAATCGGACCAGCCATTTCAGAGATTAGCTGAACAAACAGACAGACAGACAAAAGTTGTAAAAAAAAATTATTTTGTCGTATGTACCGTATATATATTCATATACATGTAGTAAAAACGGTTATTTCAATATTATTAGAGACATAATTTAACTATTTACACTTTGGTTATTTACGGCTAGTGTAAGTACACTACAGGAAATAAGTACTAAAGGAAGAATTTGCCAGAATCGCCATGATTGACACGTGCCTTGCCAATCGACATGCCAGGCAATTAAATTCTACTGACAATTACCGACCTTTCGGTCTGGTATTTATTGAAATGATTATTCAGACATATTTTACATTAGTCTTCAGTCTCTTTTTACGACAAGAGGATGATGTTGCCACTCAACACAACGCAAAGCTCATTTATGTTTTTTCACGTTCTTAGTCGGCAGGATTTATTATTTATATTAATACAAACAGTCAAAACAGTCACGATTACCGAGTGGTTGGATGGTCGGAATTTTGAGTCAAGAGACCTGAGTTCGATCCCCAGGTGGCAGGCTCGTACCAATGGGTTTTAAAAAAAAAAAGAAATTGTGTAGATAATTTATTATAAAGGTTGGAAGCAAAATTAATATTTCGTAAAATTTTAATAGATCTTTTATTTAAATTGATGTAATTCACGCGGAAAATATATATCATAAAACGGATTCTGGTGATCGACAATATATTAATTTGCATGAATTGAGAATGTTCCCAAAATCACTACAAAACATTAAATAAATTAAGTTTATATGAATCATCGATCAGTATATAAAGGAAATTCAATATTGGATCAATTTGTCAAAATTTCAAATTAATACATCCATCCCTCTTCAGGTAAACAAACCCACTGAAGTTGTACTTAGTTAATTGTATAAATACATACATACATTGATAGGGACATCATCATATACATTGTACTTATCTCAAAGTAAACAGCTAAAACACTTTTATGGACGATTGTTATGGAATCGGACACAATGAAATCACCACAAACACCCAGATCCAAGAGAATGTAGAAAAAATGGTATCTCTGCATGATGGCGACACATTGAAAACCGGTGTATACGACTCGTCCACGGAATTAGTTGTATACAGATATTAATTTTTTTTATAGGTAATGCCGGAAAAGAGCAGGCGGCTCACGTTATGGTAAGTGATTACCGCCGCCTATGAACACCCGCAATACCAGATGCATAGCAGATGCGTTGCCGGCCTTAGATTGTCCCCACCCTCTAAATTGGTGAAGGGAGTGTGTGGGCCTCCGGTTACCTGAACTCACCAGACGAAACGCAGAAGCTTGTTAGACTTCTATTCTCGCCGGGATTCTGTGAGGACGTGGTACTTCCCAGGTTGAGCTGGCCCATTCATGCAACAACAAAGTTGATGCGTGGCTCTACCACTGTAAGGAATTAAGAATTAATCTACACTGTAATTAAGAAATACTCCTAAAATACTCTCGCAATATTACGATTTCTACAATATTTTATTTGAAATATAATTAACAAAATATGATACATCAAATCCAAATAAAACCAAACTCATAAAACATTGTTGCTTTAGTTATAGAATAAACTTAGCTGCCCTAGTTTTCGCTCGAGAACGATCAATTTCCATGACAGCGGATCTATCTCCGTTGATAAGCTAAGCGCCTCTCAATCAAAGAGCATGAGAAAGATGAGAGTCATCTAAATGCACTATGCAATGTAAAATATTTTATCATATACTAGCTGTCTCCCGCGGCATTGCCCGCGGTTTAACACTTAATGCGGATTATTTTTCTTATTTAAAAGTAGCCTTTAGTCACGATAGCCGAGTGTTTGGGTGGTTGGAATTTCGAGTCGAGATACCCGAGTTCGATCCCCAGGTGGCAGGCTCGTACCAAAGGGTTGTTCATAAACTTATGTACGAATTATGTCGTTGGCTTGGACATTAAGACGGCGACGGGCTCACCACCTGTCACGTTGTCCCGAAAATATCTTCGGTGGAAGGTGGGTCGAAGGGACTTAATTGTCTAGACTAGACCTCTGTCTACCCCTGTATTGGGAATTGCGTGAAGATATTATATAACTTTATATTTAAATAATATATTTTTAAGTAATATATTAAAATAATATATTTTAATATATTTTTTAAAGTGGCCTAAGTTACTCCTTACAACATCAGCTATCTGCCAGTAAAAGTCCCGTCAAAATCGGACCAGCCATTTCAGAGATTAGCTGGAACAAACAGACAGACAGACAAAAGTTGTAAAAAAAAATTATTTTGGCGTATGTACCGTATATATATTCATATACATGTAGTAAAAACGGTTATTTCAATATTATTAGAGACATAATTTAACTATTTACACTTTGGTTATTTACGGCTAGTGTAAGTACACTACAGGAAATAAGTACTAAAGGAAGAATTTGCCAGAATCGCCATGATTGACACGTGCCTTGCCAATCGACATGCCAGGCAATTAAATTCTACTGACAATTACCGACCTTTCGGTCTGGTATTTATTGAAATGATTATTCAGACATATTTTACATTAGTCTTCAGTCTCTTTTTACGACAAGAGGATGATGTTGCCACTCAACACAACGCAAAGCTCATTTATGTTTTTTTCACGTTCTTAGTCGGCAGGATTTATTATTTATATTAATACAAACAGTCAAAACAGTCACGATTGCCGAGTGGTTGGATGGTCGGAATTTTGAGTCAAGAGACCCGAGTTCGGTCCCCAGATGGCAGGCTCGTATTAATGTGTTTTTTTCAAAAACTTATGTACGAATTTATCATTGGCTTGGACAATGAGATGGCGACGGGCTCACCATCTGTCACGTCGTCCCGAAAATATTTTCAGTGGAAGGTGGGTCGAAGGGACTTAATTGTCTGGACTAGACCTCTGTCTACCCCTGTATTGGGAATTGCATGAAGATGTTTTTTTTTTAATACAAACAAGAAAAATTTACGTAAAATCGAGATTATGTGTCAAGATGTCAGTTGATACATAAACAAGAATGAATAATTCAGAAACTTGAGTGTATTTTCTTTCCTTCAAAAATAAGTAGTCTCATTCTATTATTAAAGGAAATATGAACATGGATAATAAGTACACGACATGAATTCATAATAGAATAATAATAATATTATAGATAACCGAATGGACCTGAGTACGATTCCCAGGTGGCAGGCTCGTACCAAAGGGTTTTTCAAAAACTTATGTGCGAATTATACTTAATACTTAAGAATTATAGGCTTGGACTTAATTGTCTAGGCTAGACCTCTTATTATTATTACTCTTATTATTATTATTATTTTATAGCAGGTTTTAATCCCACATGTACAACCTGGTAATATTAAGTTGACACGGGTTTTGGCCAAGTGTCACCCTAGGTTTGGGTGGTGGCTTACTAATTATGTGGTGAGGAATAATCGCTGTCTGAGCTAAGTTGAAGGAGTTTTCGAACGATACAGCAGGTGTTGAGTATGGCAGCTTTTTGTAAAGTAATATATGTGTATTTGGGTAGATCTAATATTTTAAAAGAGTAATGTAAGGCTTTAGGAATAACACCAGTGGTGGATATAATGATAGGTACTATAGAAACTTTATCCAATTTCCAGACTCTTCTTATTTATTCCAGTAATTAGGTGCATGTTCTTATTTTTATTTCTGTGATAGATGATTGTATGTTGTTCGTGTTAGGAACAGCTATATCTATGATATATGCATGTTTATTTCGTTTGTCTACGTGTGTTATGTCTGGGCGGTTGTTGTAAATTGTGTGATCGGTTAGAATCAATGTACAGTTTGTGAGTTGGACTATCAAGCACATGTTGAAGGTTGTATTTATAGTACGGAGTTGGTGGACCTTGGATGAGGCAGTATTTCAGTGCGAGTTTTTGATGTAAAATATTTGCTAATTGATTGTGACGGTGGGTGTAATCATTTTGAGTCAAAGTTAGGCACGCTCCAGTAATATGTTGAATGGTTTCTGGTTTGTTGTGGCATTTTCGACATAGATCTGATTGGATTGTCCTATCTTTAATTGTGTATTTTCTGTAGTTCCGTGTGTTGATGACTTGATCCTGTATTGCAATTATAAATCCTTCTGTTTCGGGAAACAATCCTGCATAATATAGCCACTTATTCGAAGCTTCATTATCTATAAATAGTTGGTTCAAATCATTAGAGTGTCGACCATGCAGCTCTTTTCTGCTCCAGCTATTGTATTTATCACGGTAGTATTGCATTTCATCAATTACTTCTACATATTCTTCATTAAGGTTCGAAGGTGTAAAACTTTTATCTATTTTACAAATTGTTTCGTGTAACGGGCTACATGATTTTTTGCTATTAAAAACTGTTTTAATGTATATAATTGTTTATTATGTAGCATAACTATATCTATTAGGCCTCTTCCGCGATCTTTTCTTTGTAATGTACTGCGTTCTATTGCAGGTTTAGGGTGGTGATAGCGATATTGAGTAAGAATAGTTCTAATTTTTCTTTGTAAGGTTTGTAATTCTGATATAGACCATTTAATGACCGCAAATGAGTATGTCAGTATTGGTATTGCGAATGTGTTGATAGATTTGAAGAGATTTTTACTTATGAGATTACTTTTGCACAAAGAATGAATTCTGTTGATATATTCTTTCTTGAGATTTAATTTAATATTTCTATGATCTAATTTACGTGATTGATAATATCCCAAGTATTTGTATAACTCGTTACTTTCCATTGCTTCTATTCGTTCATTTTCTTTAATTATATAATTGCCTGTAATTATTTTAACTTTCTTAATATTGAGTTTTAAAGTCCAAGCTAATCTCTTTAGAGAATTTTGAAGTAATATGTAATAGTTCTGTTATATTTGTATCAGTATTAGAGTATAATTTTAAATCATCCATATAGAGTAAATGCATTATCTGAAATGAAACTTGTCTGTTAATTTTTATGTCAAATCCTAATTTAGAATCTATTAATTCATGAGATAGTGGATTTAAAGCTAGACAAAACCATAATGGACTGAAGGAATCTCCTTGGAAAATACCTCTTTTAATGGGAATTTCATCGGTGTTCATTTCGTTGTCAGATGTTCGTAGTGTAAGAGTTGTTCTCCACCTTCCCATTACGTTTTTAAGGAACTGTAGTATTGATGGATGGATTTTGTAAATTTCTAGTACTTCTATTAGTAATGAATGTGGTACGCTATAAAAAGCCTTTTTATAATCAATGTAAGTGATAAAGAGGTCTTTTCTGGTAGTTTGGACGTATTTGAGAACTATGGCATCTATTGTTAGTTGTTCTTTACAACCCATATGGAACTGTCTACAGCCTTTTTGTTCTTCCGTTAAAATTTTATTTTTGTTTATATTTCTATTGATTAAAAAGTGCATGAAGTTATTACCTTATATATAGTTGGGAGACAAGTGATGAGCCGATATTGGAAGGGTCATCAGTCCTAGTAGTTTTCGGTAGCATGTAAGTAATTCCTTTGGTTAAAAATTCATGGATTACAGCATTACCTTTCACAACATCTGTTATTTGCTTTGCTAATATGCTATGTAAATTAGAGAACTTTTTCATCCAGTAGTTCTGTATTCCATCTATACCTGCAGCTTTCCAGTTATGTGTTTTGTTAATAATGTTTTGTAATTCTTTTAAATTTATATTGTCAAATTCCATACTTCCTAATTTTTTCATTCGGTCCTTTTCCTTTTTTATCCACTCTGAATTTCTATTGTCTTTAACTTTCTTTGACCATATATTAGACCAGTAATCGGTTAAATCGGTTTTTGAGGGCGGCCGTTCTATGTTTATTGTTGATCCTTTTAATTTTCTGTAAAACATCTTCTCATTATTATTAAATGATCTATTATTTTCTTTTCTTGCTTCTGATTTTTTATATCTGGCTAATCTATGACTTTCCACATTTAATTTTTGTTTTAATGTATCTATAAATTCTGCGACTTTTTTATTTATATCTCCATGTGAGGCATAGACTTTATGTTTCTTTGATAATTCTTCTATGTGTTTCATAAGTCTTGTTCCTCTATTGCCGTTTTTGAATTGCGTTAATCTGCCTATGTCTCTTCTATAATTCTTAATATCATTTTCTATACGAATTTGCCACGTGGGTTTTTTAAGTTTAGCTTTATTATTACAATTTGTAACATTAATTTTCAAAAAATCTATAATTGCCTTAGCTGCGCTGTATATAAAGGTATGTGTATCGGTCAAGGTTTCAAGGTTGGTTCGTTTTTCTGGAATTATATAGTAATTAAATGTGGCCGTAATATAAGATAGTTTTTTAGATGATTTAACTTTTGGTAATTTTGGTCTTAGACTGGGATCAATTCCACTATAATTGATAAAATTTGTCTCAAATCTTCTTGATAGGTCTTCTATTAAATTGAGGTCAATGTTATTATGTACTTGTGTATTGTCTTGGGTATTCGTTAATGTTTGACCAATATCAGAAAATATTATTGAGTTATTTAGAGTATCAGCAGGAATCGTAAGATTTTGTGTTAATGGTGGTGATAGAGTGGTATTTGTGTTAATGTGAAATGAAGCTGTATCGTTCGAATCTTGGAGTTCTTTTGCGATATCTTCTTTAATTTTTTTTTTAATTTCCTCGGATAATAGTTTATTTCTTATTATAACTCGTCTTTGGTCTGATAATCGCTGTTCTGAGATGTAATGAAAATCTGGGTATCGTTTATTAAACGCTTGATGTAATAACTGTCTGTATGTAGTAAGATCAGATTCTACTTTGGTAACTTTGTAGTAGGTGCGCATTATGAATGTGTTAATATCTGAGTCCCACTTCATACGCACCCGAGGTTTGCCAGCTTTGGTGGTCGCAGGACGCATTTCCGAAGCTGCCTGCGAAACATCCTTGACTGGTGGAGTCTCTGAAGACTCCGAATCTATTGCAGCTAAATTTTCATCTAATTGGCATGACGTGGCTTCTTCGGGTATCCCGGCGGGGGACCGTCTGCTAATCCTTCCGCCACCGATGGATCGCATTCTGCTACACCCAGCACCGGCTCCAGGTGAGCCCCGGCGATTGCCCCCGGGTAGCGGCATCAAACGTTTACTCTTATTTCTTGTCTCCATAGTTTGGGTGTTGCCATTGCCCCGTTGGTCACTCGCGAAGAATCTTTTGAAAGAACTTGCGCGTGTCCGCCACTCACGTGAGCATAGGTGTTCAACTCGGACGTTGGGTTGGACATATGAGTGGCTTATTATTATTATTCTATGGGATAATATTGTCCCTTATGGGGAGGCCTATGGCCTACTGTGAACATTTACATGTGGCCAAGTACGTATGTATGTAAGGTAAGGTTTCTTTTTCGGTTTTTCTGTTTATAATATATATTACATAATATAGTTATAGATCACAGGAGTAAAGTTTCTAGCTTTTTGACAAAGTACTTTTGTAACATAATAGGACATCTTTTTTTAGAATTAGTTTGATTCAGTATTTCAGCCTATAACATCTGTAAACTATTTTAAAAAAGTAAAATATTACATGTGGGTTTTAACCCGGTGGAATAAAATGAAAAACCCTTCAGCCTTCAATTATAATGGATTTCTATACTCTTGAAACCTGGATATAAGAATTTAGATTGCTAATATGTGATGGAAATAGGTCTCTTACTGATTTCTACTGCCATATCTGTGATACTGCATCTGAATCACCCAAAGGTCGACTAGTAGAAAATGCCTCAGGCATTAGGTCCGTCTATACACTGTTAAAGGCGGCTGAAATGAGGCTTAATAAATAAATAAATAATAAATTAAATAATACATACATACGTACATACATACATACATAATGGCCTGTTAAAGTCCACTGCAGGACATAGGCCTCTCCCATTGGGAGAATTTGCCATAATCGCCACGCTCGGCAAGCGGATTGGCCGCACCTCAGACGCTGCTGCCCATGTTGGTCTGATTGTTTTTGTTTGATATTTTAGAGATGGTTATTTGGCCATCTCTAAAATATCAAACATTATTGCAATAAATTAAATAATAATAATAAATAAATACAAAGACAGGGACAACATCACATACATTGCTTTGAACCCAAAGTAAACAGCTTAAGCACTTCGATATGGAATCAGAAACAACGAAGGTACTACAAGCACCGAGACCCGAGAAAATGTATAAAAACTGTTTTCTACATTGACCCGACCGGAAATCGACCCGGGACCTCAAAGCTGGCGACACGTTGAAAACCGGCGTGTACGCCACTCGGCCATGAGGATTGATAAATTAATCATTAATATGTTATTAATTTTCTCATTGAGATGTCACGATAGCTGAGTGGTTGGGTGGTCGGAATTTTGAGTCAATAGACCCGAGTTCGATCCCCAGTTGGTAGGCTCGTACCAATGGGTTTTTCAAAAACTTATGTACGAATGTCGATGGCTTGGACATAAAGACGGCGACGGGCTCACCACCGGTCACGTTGTCCCGAAAATATCTTCGGTGGAAGGTGGGTCGAAGGGACTTAATTGTCTAGACTCGACCTCTGTCTACCCCTGTTTTAGGAATTGCGTGAAGATATTTTTTTTCATTTTCTCATTCATTTAATATAATGAAGAAAACAATTATGACATTTAATATACAGTTTAATGTGTAACACGTTATAAGATATCGACAGACGCCCATCCGTTTCAGAGGAAATGCGGTGAACATAAATTGTTTACCTCATTAATATTAAAATGTTTACTAGTTTATCGTGCACGGAGAAAATAAAGCACATTTACGTAAACACTGTTTACTATATGAATAAACTAAATATACTAAATACATTAAAAATAAAACCCATTAAATATATTACACCATACTCCATGATTATTTAAATTCCAGCCTAGAATTTTATTTAAATAGTAGTAAGTGACGAAGAAAGAGAATTTATAAAAACGATCATAGAGCCTTGAAGACTCAGTGTTTTTTAATGAAATAAATCATAGCACGCATCACCTCTCACTCCAGACCCCTCGGTAGCCTTAGGGATTAGTGAGCGGGTACTTGAATTAAACGAACATCAGCTCCGCTAGCTATATTCTAGCGTGAAGGGCAGGAAGAACGGTGCAGCGAAACTCCGAGCCTCTACCACAGCTCTTTCTTAACCATATCGGCGGTAAGGGCCACCGCTAGAGATGTGGAGGATAGGGAGCATAGCGAATCGCAATAACTAAACACTTTTTCCACCACAACTCCGTCCTGATTGTGAAAGGTAAGGAGTTCCACCACACAACACTATCGCACCTTCGAAGTAGAAGAAGTTAAAGCGGCTACTTCAGTCAACCATCCCCGGATTGTTAGGTAGACCGTGGGTATCCAAGCTACACTACTGAGGCAAGTACGAAGAAGATATTTTCCATCAGTAAAAGGAGTGCTCTTAGCCGGGATGAAAGATGTGATATAGATGTGGACAGGTGTGTCGCTGCCTGAACAAAGTCAATGGTGGCCTGACTGCGTTAATCAAAAGGCAAGGCGTAGTGAAGAGTGCACGCCTTGCAATACATAACGTAGTGTTGGAGCCGACTTTTTTATATGGCAGCGAAACCATGGTATGCAAGAAGAAGCATAAAAGCAGGTTGAATGCAGTGGAGATGCGATCTCTTCGTAAAATGTGCAACATTACCATAGCCGACCGAAAGCGAAACGAAAAGGTTCGTAATATGGCAGAAGTAAAAAGGTAACCTTATCACAAATATTGATAGATGACCTTATCACAAAAATGGATAAGGGCGTGCTTCGATGGTTTGGGCACGTTGAGCGAATGAGTGAAGACCGAATGGTGAAGATGATGAATCTGAAAGAAGCGAAAGAGGTATGTAAGGATCGTTATACTTGGCAGTCTGTTCTCTCTGGCAACCCCGTCAGGGATTGTGCGTGAAGATAAGTAAGTGAGTAGTAAAAGGACTTTTAGAGTGTCTTGGTTTCTGTTTGGCGGCGTTTTCTTCCCTTTGATTTTCTTTACCCTTAAAATTTACAAATTAACCGTCTCATAATTTATCGGTCTTACAGAAAACACCTGTTCGTTATTGTTTCCCGTACAAAGGTCATTTACTTTTCATTCATCACAACTATCAATTCATCTAAAGTTTAGTAATTACAAACGCCAATATACATTCGAAACTCCATACAATATATTTATGCGTTACTGACTTTAAAGAAAGGAAATAGGGTGTAGTTACAATATTCGCCAGACGAAACGAAAAAAAAATTATACTATGATATCTTCACACCATTTCCAGTACAGGGTTAGATAGAGGTCTAGATAATTAAGTCGTTTCGAACCACTTTCCACCGAAGATATTTTTGGGACATTGTATAACGCAATAAATTTCGAGACAATTACTAAATGTCCTTTCTCAACTTTCCTCTACAAAAAAATAAATTTATGTAAGTAAATCTGCTTCTTTGTTTGTACAATTAAAGAAATTATAGACTTACTTCAATGCGTACGAAGTTGTGGGCAAAAGCATATAATATATTAAAATATTGCTAAAAGACGACTCACTGAGCTTGAAAATCCGTCATATTTCGCATTTCGTTGATTTTAATAATTCCCTTAGTAACATTTACCTTAGTAAACTCATGTTGATCAAGCATGTACTTTGAAGTTTTGATATTTTAACCTACATTGTAGACATTTTCATAGTAACTAAGTAGCGTTCAATATTATAACTTATCAAAATAGTAATATTATTGTAGTATGATTATTCTTATCGAAGTTTGTATGTTTATCCTGACTCAATCATGCAAAAAACACTTAACGGATTTAAATGAAATTTGGCAAATAATTAGTTTATATGCTGCATTAGTATGCAGAATAGAATAACTTTTTTTTTTTAAATGTGGCTCGTGTGGAAATGATCTGAACCAAAATTAGGGATCACAACTTTTGGTCAGTGGTATAGAAGGTCCCGATAGTGATCTGTTCTTTTTACTTCGGAAATCAAAATATTCTCTGTAGTCGAGTTTACACACCGGTTTTCATAGTAACGGTAATCGGGTCAATAAGACAAAGATTTTCCTACATCTGGGTGTTTACGGTACCTTCGTTGCTTCCGATTCCATAACACAAGTGCTCAATGCTACTTTGGGATTATAGCAATGTATTGGATGTTGTCCGTATCTATCTATGTATTTATTCAGATTCCAATATACTCGTAATGCACGAAAGAAACCCGTAGCTCCGATTAAGATGCGTTCAGGTTTATAACATCTATTCATATCAAGTTTATCTAAGCTTATCTAAATGCTTATCAAGTTTACCTAAGCGGATATCTATTAATGAAAAACAAAAAATGTTAAAAAAAAAAAAAAATTAGGCAATGACATCGTAAAATACCGAATTCTCTAGTCACTACACGATTAAGCAATCTCTTTGTCTGTTATAAATTAATACAAACAATATTCATTGGAGATGAAATCTTGAACAGAGTTGACCTAGATTTAGCTCGAAGGTGATCAATTTCCATGACAGTGAATCTATTTTCAACGATAAACAGAACTTCAATTAATTAATCAAAGCCTTATACGGATGAATATTAGGTTTATTTAAACTATTTATGCTACATAAATAATGCAATTTATACATTTTTACTTAAACGAGGCAATCTCGTATATATATAAATTTATATATTGGTATCTAATAAGTAATTTCAGTGATTTTGCCGATATTTTTATGTAGATAGTGTTTTTTTGATCCAAATTGTTGTTACGTTTTTATTACCAATACTTGCGTACCTAGATATATATGCAATTAAGTCCTCTCGATCTGCATTTCACCTGAGCTTATTTGGAATAAAATGGCAGGTGGTGAGCTAATTGCCGTCTGGGTGTCCAAGTCAACAGTATACATACATACTTATACTGATGAATGAGTTAAAAATTTTTACCCTTACTGCATTTGAAGCAGCAACTACTCATGAATGAGCGACAGCTCATTAAGTCCAAAGTTTATCAAAATAGGACTCACAACAACACAAAAAATAATCAATCATTATTTTTTTAAATATTATTGCACAATCTTTTGATACTTAGCCAAGCTTGCTTATATAGATAAATACTATAATTTAATTTAAACTAATAAGTTTGAAATTATATACATATTTCCTATTTATAATACTGTATACACAAAGATTTTAGTTTTAAAACGTTCATTTTATTTTAACAGCTAAATTAGCTTTATTATAAATAAAAATGTAGTAGTCAAATAATAATGAAATTTTAGTAAAATAATGAAAAATATTGTAGTTGAAAGTTCCAGTAAAGTTGCCGTGAGATGTCGGCGTAAGAATTTACCACCCCTTTTCTCATAATTTATTAGCAATAAAAGCATTATTAGATTATACTATAACGTGACCTCTAAAACGCGTTTGCGAACACGCAACCATAGCTCGATAAAACATATATTATTATTTTTTTTTATAAAAAAGATATTATGTAAGAAAATATAGATAAGAAAGATATTATAAAGATATTATACAAGAAAGATACGTAAGAGTATATTTTAGTTTTATCAATGGAATACTTAATAAAACATAAAACTAAAATAAAAACACCATGAAACGGATAATATTTAATGCAGTCAAATTAGAGTATAATTTTTAACCAAACCTCAGTCACCAGAGAAAATGTCGAGTATGTATAAAATAACGCGGTATAATATGACAAAGGAATGGCTTCACTCGAATTCTTGTGAAATGTAAGCGAATAACGCGCCAAAAGAAACTAAAGGCGTGTAAGATAAATTCTTTAATATTTATAAAGCATCAAGCATAAACACAGTACCATTTCCATTACAAATGAATAAATACTAAGTTTTTTTATGATATTATCTTAATTCTTCAAGACCACCTCGAAACTAACGAAAATACATTAGTAGTCTATAGCTAGATTTCATTAATTTCAACGTATAAGTTTTGCGTATAATATTTTACAATGACATTATAGAATATTTAAAATACCTAATACTTATTTTCTTATTATTAAACCTACAGATAATTTTAATTTGTTTTTTTTCTCTATGCTGTTGTCCAAAACAGGGATAGACGAAGATTATTCTAGATAAATTAAGTCCTTTATACCCAATATTCATACTCTACTATAGAGTAGAGTATGTTACATTCACAAACATTAATGTTTATTTATTTATTTATCTTCACGCAAAGAAGTCACGATAGCCGAGTGGAAGGGTGGTCGGAATTTCGAGTCGAAAGACTCGTGTTCGATCCCCAGGTGGCAGTATCAATGGGTTTTTTCAAAACCTATGTACGATTCATATCGTTGGCTTGGACATAAAGACGGCGACGGGCTCACCACCTGTCACGTTGTCCCGAAATATCTTCGGTGGAAGGTGGGTCGGAGGGACTTAATACTCTAGACTAGACCTCTGGCTACCCTTGTATTGGGAATGGCGTGAAAATATTTTTTTCAAAATTTTTTTCACGCACAGTCACTAACGGGGTAGGGCTTTTTTCAAAATCAAAAACGAAACCAGGAAATTCACAATATTGAAAGATGACTTTTGCACTAAAATTTAAAAGTGCGTACTTCGATGGTTTGGGCACGTTGACCGAAAGAGAAAAAATATATAGCTAAATGACGATATCCTTACCATTATTTTTACACGAATTCGGCTAATAATAATTGTTATTATCTCTGTTAGCAAACTGTAAAAAATTTTTATGGAAAATTTTACGGTGGAACAACAATCACTTTTTTCATGGCTGAAATTAAAAGTAACATTTTTTTATTAAATTCTAATATATACATTATTTGCAATCTAAACTTAAACATATAAACTAATGCCTAATACGTATATAATGAGAAATTTTGCGAATGCTGCCAATTTTGTACATAAAGGTAAATAAAACATAGCACCGCGTCAGACATTCTACAATTCCCTGGAACGGAATGTTAGCTTTGTAAATGGAATCCTTTGAAAACTTGAATTCAGACTTACGACTACGTCTATAGTTTTACATATATTTTAGAAATCAGCTACCATTATTTTAACAATATATTTAATAAGTAATAAATTTATACATAGTTGTAATTAAATAAATTCATTGCGCAATCCCTCATGCAAATTGTATAAAAAATTAAGCGGCAATAGCCTAATAGTTTAGGGTTGCGGACTGCGAAACAAGATGTCGCAAGTTCAGGCGCCGCCATTCGACTATTGTCGTAAACCAACTAGCATTGTAGCTTAGTTGGGTAAGCGGTTTGGCGATTGCAGTACCAGATACCTTACAGCATAGACTGCTGTGCGTTTGATTTGGTTTGATATCAAACGCCAATAATGAGCCACATTAATTTTGCCTTGTAGCATAACTAAACCGTTAACTAAAGCCGTTAGCTAAAAAACTGTTTCTTAACATTACGTATGTGATGTAAAGGCGATTAAGGGCCTCTTCACTCTAAAGTCCTTTAAAATATAAATGGATAACTAACCAAACGTGACGATTATAGTCAGTGTTCCTCCTGGGACAAGCCTATGTTCAGCAATGGAATTTTACAGGTCGATAATTGGGATTTAGTAATGCCTTAAGATACAGCGGGAATCTCTGTTTTGTTATAAGGTTAGTGCATTTCGTGTACCATGCCTGATATTTATTCAAAAGGTTTATTTATAGCCGCGATAGCTGAGGGGTTGGGTGATCGGAATTAGTTTGAAGAGACCCGAGTTCGATCTCCAGGTGGTAGCCTCAAACCAATAGTATTTTTTTTTTTGAATACTGCCAATTTTGTACATAAAGGTAACAAAACATAGCACCGCGTCAGACATTCTACAATTCCTGAACGGAATGTTAGCTTTGTAAATGGAATCCTTTGAAAACTTGAATTCAGACTTACGACTACGTCTATAGTTTTACATATATTTTAGAAATCAGCTACCATTATTTTAACAATATATTTAATAAGTAATAAATTTATACATAGTTGTAATTAAATAAATTCATTGCGCAATCCCTCATGCAAATTGTATAAAAAATTAAGCGGCAATAGCCTAATAGTTTAGGGTTGCGGACTGCGAAACAAGATGTCGCAAGTTCAGGCGCCGCCATTCGACTATTGTCGTAAACCAACTAGCATTGTAGCTTAGTTGGGTAAGCGGTTTGGCGATTGCAGTACCAGATACCTTACAGCATAGACTGCTGTGCGTTTGATTTGGTTTGATATCAAACGCCAATAATGAGCCACATTAATTTTGCCTTGTAGCATAACTAAACCGTTAACTAAAGCCGTTAGCTAAAAAACTGTTTCTTAACATTACGTATGTGATGTAAAGGCGATTAAGGGCCTCTTCACTCTAAAGTCCTTTAAAATATAAATGGATAACTAACCAAACGTGACGATTATAGTCAGTGTTCCTCCTGGGACAAGCCTATGTTCAGCAATGGAATTTTACAGGTCGATAATTGGGATTTAGATAATGCCTTAAGATACAGCGGGAATCTCTGTTTTGTTATAAGGTTAGTGCATTTCGTGTACCATGCCTGATATTTATTCAAAAAGGTTTATTTATAGCCGCGATAGCTGAGGGGTTGGGTGATCGGAATTAGTTTGAAGAGACCCGAGTTCGATCTCCAGGTGGTAGCCTCAAACCAATAGTATTTTTTTTTTTCAAAATTTTTTCACGCACAGTCACTAACGGGGTAGGGCTTTTTTCAAAATCAAAAACGAAACCAGGAAATTCACAATATTGAAAGATGACTTTTGCACTAAAATTTAAAAGTGCGTACTTCGATGGTTTGGGCACGTTGACCGAAAGAGAAAAAATATATAGCTAAATGACGATATCCTTACCATTATTTTTACACGAATTCGGCTAATAATAATTGTTATTATCTCTGTTAGCAAACTGTAAAAAATTTTTATGGAAAATTTTACGGTGGAACAACAATCACTTTTTTCATGGCTGAAATTAAAAGTAACATTTTTTTATTAAATTCTAATATATACATTATTTGCAATCTAAACTTAAACATATAAACTAATGCCTAATACGTATATAATGAGAAATTTTGCGAATGCTGCCAATTTTGTACATAAAGGTAAATAAAACATAGCACCGCGTCAGACATTCTACAATTCCTGAACGGAATGTTAGCTTTGTAAATGGAACTTTGAAAACTTGAATTAGACTTACGACTACGTCTATAGTTTTACATATATTTTAGAAATCAGCTACCATTATTTTAACAATATATTTAATAAGTAATAAATTTATACATAGTTGTAATTAAATAAATTCATTGCGCAATCCCTCATGCAAATTGTATAAAAAATTAAGCGGCAATAGCCTAATAGTTTAGGGTGCGGACTGCGAAACAAGATGTCGCAAGTTCAGGCGCCGCCATTCGACTATTGTCGTAAACCAACTAGCATTGTAGCTTAGTTGGGTAAGCGGTTTGGCGATTGCAGTACCAGATACCTTACAGCATAGACTGCTGTGCGTTTGATTTGGTTTGATATCAAACGCCAATAATGAGCCACATTAATTTTGCCTTGTAGCATAACTAAACCGTTAACTAAAGCCGTTAGCTAAAAAACTGTTTCTTAACATTACGTATGTGATGTAAAGGCGATTAAGGGCCTCTTCACTCTAAAGTCCTTTAAAATATAAATGGATAACTAACCAAACGTGACGATTATAGTCAGTGTTCCTCCTGGACAAGTCATGTTCAGCAATGGAATTTTACAGGTCGATAATTGGGATTTAGATAATGCCTTAAGATACAGCGGGAATCTCTGTTTTGTTATAAGGTTAGTGCATTTCGTGTACCATGCCTGATATTTATTCAAAAAGGTTTATTTATAGCCGCGATAGCTGAGGGGTTGGGTGATCGGAATTAGTTTGAAGAGACCCGAGTTCGATCTCCAGGTGGTAGCCTCAAACCAATAGTATTTTTTTTTTTCAAAAACTTATGTGCGAATCACATCGTTGGCTTGGACATAAAGACGGTGACAGACTTACCACGGTCTGTGAAAAGTGGGTCAAAAGGACTTAATTGTCTAGACCTCTGTCTACCCCACTGTTGGGAATGGTGCGAAGCTTTTTTATTTATTTTAAAATATTGACAAAGTATAGCAAACTATCCGGACCCTGATCCGAAAATAATTTCGGTGGAAGGTGGGTAGAAGGGACTTAATTATCTCGACTAGACGTCTGTATACCCCAGTATTGGGAATTGCGTGAAGATATTTACTTTTTAATAGCAACCAAGTATACAGTACCTGTCCGATTTCAAAAATTATTTTAGCGTTATATAGAACATTTGTCTGGAAAAACATAGGTCATGTAACATCCAGCTGACCAATAAATTAGGCGAAATATTAATATTTATGCGGCGCAACAATAATATTAATGCTTGCTATATGTTATAATATTATAAAACAATTTGCCAAAGGTCATCGACGCGGAATAATTAATTAAAAACTGATTGCTTATTTAGCTGTGTTCGGGTCGAAAGTTATGCATGAAAATTCTATTTAGTTAAATAAATATGCATAACGATGCCGTTACTTGTAGCAATGACGTTGTTTCGCATATGTTGTCTTGGCAAGGATCACATTAAAGGAATAAACAAAAAATGTTTCTATTTTAAAAGTATTCGGAGCGCACATATCGGACCATTTATATTTCGTTTAAAATCATTTTTATAAATTCACAGTATAGATTATTTTAGATACACAAACACATTGATTAAAGACGTAAAATTAATAAATTTATTACGTAAAATTTACAATGTTTTGACACATTATATTTGACAACTTATGTGAGATCCCCCTCAAGCTTCCCGTTTCGTTGTCATAAAATTGAAAATGTTCATATTTTGTCTTAATATTAACACAGAACTGTGTAGCTACGGTGTTAGATATTACTACCCCATTTCTTCTCGTGGGTTTCTTAGTGGTGACTTAGAGAAAGCCTTTAAAATATTCTGCGACAGGAAATCTCACTAGTATACGAACGAATCTATCTCACGAATATAGTAATGTCTATTTATCTTCTATACATATATGGGTTTATATTAAATATACTTCACGAAATGGTTTAAGACCTAGCCAGCAAAATAACAATACATTGTATCAAAGCAGTAGTATTATTTTTATTTATACATTGATTCGCTTCCTCTGAAGGTTACAATACAAAAAAAAATAAGCTGTCCTTATTCAATGCGTGCCTAAATCAACACAACGATATTTCACGTAATGACATACTGCGTACACTGTTCATTTCAGATAAATGTATTATGAAAGATTTATGTCGTATTTTCACTTCTACTTTTTTGTGATACACCTCAAAAACTTGTTCCTTTCAATAAATAAATAAATGAATATTTCAAACATAAACTGAGGTCTAGTCTAGACAATTAAGTCCCTTCGACCCACCTTCCACCAAAGATATTTTCGACAACGTGACGGTGGTGAGTCCGTCACCGTCTTTATGTCCAAACCGACGATATAATTCGTACATAAGTTTTGGAAAACCCATTGGTACAAGTCACCTGGGGATCGTAGGCCCGATTTGACCTCGATCTCACAGAATACTGACGAGAATTAAAAGCATCTTCACATCATCACATTCCGCGTCGCAACTTTTTACTTATTATACTACTTATAGGACTAATAACGGCCTTTGCTGGACCTTTTCGTAAGACCTTTTTGTCATAACCTCTTCACTTTGCTGGCGGATAGGCGTTCATTATCATTCACCCTTTGAAGCCGCAGCCTGTCAGGTGAAGATTCAATTTCGATCTAGTATTTTTCGATAGATTTCCTTCACATCATATATATTGCTCTGATCACACACACACACTCCCAGACCCAAGAAATAGGGGTTTTCTAATATACACGCCCGATAATCAAACCCAAAACTTCAGAGCTTGCGACACCATGAAAATCGTTATGTACGCTTGACTACTCAAGTCTTCAATTATGTTCAGGCGATAAGTTTACCACCTGATACGTTGTCACAAATAATAAATAAAATTGACACATCAATGTCATGTACACAGACGAATAGTTCACAAGGTTCGACATGTTGACGCTAGCCGAAATTCAATTTATTCGACATTTGTTGTTCCGAGATGAATCAAATTGGATCCGTGACGTGAAACATTGTTTGACAGACGCGGTATTATGAGTGTACGTATACCATAATACCAAACGTATTCTCTTAATAAGATATTGATGTTTCGCTACTCACCTTTTATTATTATTTAGCTGTGTATAAAATAATCCATCAATTTCTCCCTTTGCCACGAAAAAGCTCGAATTGTTTATGATTCTGAGTTCGATCCAGGTGTCGCAAGCTCGTACCAATGGGTTTTTTTTTTTTGAAAACTTATAGACGATTATTCTTATTATTATATATTGATTCGCTTCCTCTGAAGGTTACAATACAAAAAAATAAGCTGTCCTTATTCAATGCGTGCCTAAATCAACACAACGATATTTCACGTAATGACATACTGCGTACACTGTTCATTTCAGATAAATGTATTATGAAAGATTTATGTCGTATTTTCACTTCTACTTTTTTGTGATACACCTCAAAAACTTGTTCCTTTCAATAAATAAATAAATGAATATTTCAAACATAAACTGAGGTCTAGTCTAGACAATTAAGTCCCTTCGACCCACCTTCCACCAAAGATATTTTCGGGACAACGTGACGGGTGGTGAGTCCGTCACCGTCTTTATGTCCAAACCGACGATATAATTCGTACATAAGTTTTGGAAAAACCCATTGGTACAAGTCACCTGGGGATCGTAGGCCCGATTTGACCTCGATCTCACAGAATACTGACGAGAATTAAAAGCATCTTCACATCATCACATTCCGCGTCGCAACTTTTTTACTTATTATACTACTTATAGGACTAATAACGGCCTTTGCTGGACCTTTTCGTAAGACCTTTTTGTCATAACCTCTTCACTTGGCTGGCGGATAGGCGTTCATTATCATTCACCCTTTGAAGCCGCAGCCTGTCAGGTGAAGATTCAATTTCGATCTAGTATTTTTCGGGATAGATTTCCTTCACATCATATATATTGCTCTGATCACACACACACACTCCCAGACCCAAGAAATAGGGGTTTTCTAATATACACGCCCGATAATCAAACCCAAAACTTCAGAGCTTGCGACACCATGAAAATCGTTATGTACGCTTGACTACTCAAGTCTTCAATTATGTTCAGGCGATAAGTTTACCACCTGATACGTTGTCACAAATAATAAATAAAATTGACACATCAATGTCATGTACACAGACGAATAGTTCACAAGGTTCGACATGTTGACGCTAGCCGAAATTCAATTTATTCGACATTTGTTGTTCCGAGATGAATCAAATTGGATCCGTGACGTGAAACATTAAGCCTAACAGACGCGGTATTATGAGTGTACGTATACTCATAATACCAAACGTATTCTCTTAATAAGATATTGATGTTTCGCTACTCACCTTTTATTATTATTTAGCTGTGTATAAAATAATCCATCAATTTCCTTGCCACGAAAGCCTCGGCATTCGAGTTACGCGATCGGAGTTCGATCCAGGTGTCGCAAGCTCATACCAATGGGTTTTTTTTTGAAAACTTATAGACGATTATTCTTATTATTATATATTATTATTATATCGTTGGCTTGGATATAAAGACGGTGGCTGGCTGACCACCTGTCACGTTGTTCCAAAAAATGTCTTCTGTGAAAGGTGTGTCGAAAGGTAAATGGTCAGCTTAATTTTCGTATGGTGTTTTTCCATATGGTTATTCCGATAACAGTAAATATTGCCATTTTCAAGGCTTTTCTATTAGTCTTCTCTTATGGCACCCAGCCCAGTCTATCACGCTCTATTCTATTCTCCTATGTTTTGAACAACATATATTCCTACGGTATTGTACCACACGGTATTGTAAAATATACCATTCAGTTATAGTTAACTACTACCGGTATACAACACCACAAAGTAACTGCAATTTTTTTCAATTACAAGCGGTTTGTCAAACAAAATGTTAATTAAGTCTCGTTGTTGGTTTTTGTAAAAGTTTTGATATACGTTTGACTTCGTATTTAGCAAACGGTAACAATGTTTGCACAAACCATACAAAACTTATATTTACAATTTACGATTTTTTTATAATACATTTAAAAGTCACGATAGCCGAGTGGCGGGGTGGTTGGAATTTCGAGTCAAGAGACCCGTTTTTGTTTGTCGCAAAAACTTACATATTGACACTAATACTTTAATTTAATTACATAACGAAGTTAGTACCTTTACGGTGCTCTATCAAAGAAAAATCTGAAATAAATATACTATATTACCTAACAAACTATTACTCCTTTCGCCATGTCATAATTTCATTATGAAATATGTACATCAAACAGTAACACCGAGTACTTATAGATAAAAAAGTCACGATAGCCGAGTGGCTAGGTGATCAAAATTCGAATCGAGAGACGCGAGTTCGATCCCCAGGTGGCAGGCTCGTACCAATGGGGTTTTCAAAAACTTATATACGAATTACATCGTTGGCTTGGATATAAAGACGACGACGGGCTCACCACCTGTCACGTTGTCCCGAAAATATGTTCGGTGGAAGGTGGGTCGAAGAGACTTAATTGTCTAGACTAGACCTCTGTCTACCCCTGTATTAGGAATTGCGTGATATTACATGCAATATCAAAATTTCGGTCTGCAGATCTCAATGACAGTGTTTTTGTAAGTAGGAGAAGGCATAGTCGTTACGCTTAGCTTAGTCGATTGGTGATCGCAGTATCAGACACCTCGTAACGTATGTGATAATAAGCGACAATTTCAGATAATTAAATAAATAAATATAAATAAACAAATATCTTCACGCTATTCCCAATACAGAGGTAGACAGAGGTCTAGTCTAGACAATTAAGGCCCTTCGACCCACCTTCCACCGAAGATATTTTCGAGATAACGTGACAGGTGGTGAGCCCGTCGCCGCCTTTATGTGCAAGCCAACGATGTAATTCGTACATAAGTTTTTGAGTTTTTCAAACTGGTATTTTGTACGGCCATTGGTACGAGCCTGCCACCTGAGGATCGAACTCGGGTCTCTCGACTCGAAATTCCGACCAGCCAACCACTCGGCTATCGTGACTTTTTAATTGATAATTATTGTTTTATATTTTTCTATGTGATTTCCCTGTCGACGACACCCACGAGACCCATTTATACTGGTGAGGAATTCTTACGCAGTAACAACAACAGTATCATTCTACATAGCTACTCAAGAATCTTGAGTAGCTATGTAAACTTTACAGTGGTCTCTATCCTGTTTCGTCTTTTAAATTTCATTAAAATTAGTCTTTTAGTGTTTTTTTTCTCCTTAAATAAATAAATATAAATAAACAAATATCTTCACGCTATTCCCAATACAGAGGTAGACAGAGGTCTAGACAACCAGCCCTTACGACCTACCTTCCATCTAATCATTTTTTGGTTCAACGTGACAGTTAGTGAGCCCATCGTAGTCTTTATGTCCAAGCCAACGATATAATTCGTAGTTAAGTTTTGAAAAACCTGGTGATCGAACTCGGGTCTCTCGACTCGAAATTCCGACCAGCCAACCACTCGGCTATCGTGACTTTTTAATTGATAATTATTGTTTTATATTTTTCTATGTGATTTCCTGTCGACGACACCCACGAGACCCATTTATACTGGTGAGGAATTCTTACGCAGTAACAACAACAGTAACAACCTTACATAGCTACTCAAGAATCTTGAGTAGCTATGTAAACTTTACAGTGGTCTCTATCCTGTTTCGTCTTTTAAATTTCATTAAAATTAGTCTTTCCCTTTTAGTGTTTTTTTTTCTCCTTAAAGAAAAATCTGAAATAAATATACTATATTACCTAACAAACTATTACTCCTTTCGCCATGTCATAATTTCATTATGAAATATGTACATCAAACAGTAACACCAGTACTTATAGATAAAAAGTCACGATAGCCGAGTGGCTAGGTGATCAAAATTTGAATCGAGAGACGCGAGTTCGATCCCCAGGTGGCAGGCTCGTACCAATGGGGTTTTCAAAAACTTACATATTGACACTAATACTTTAATTTAATTACATAACGAAGTTAGTACCTTTACGGTGCTCTATCAAAGAAAAATCTGAAATAAATATACTATATTACCTAACAAACTATTACTCCTTTCGCCATGTCATAATTTCATTATGAAATATGTACATCAAACAGTAACACCAGTACTTATAGATAAAAAGTCACGATAGCCGAGTGGCTAGGTGATCAAAATTTGAATCGAGAGACGCGAGTTCGATCCCCAGGTGGCAGGCTCGTACCAATGGGGTTTTCAAAAACTTACATATTGACACTAATACTTTAATTTAATTACATAACGAAGTTAGTACCTTTACGGTGCTCTATCAAAGAAAAATCTGAAATAAATATACTATATTACCTAACAAACTATTACTCCTTTCGCCATGTCATAATTTCATTATGAAATATGTACATCAAACAGTAACACCGAGTACTTATAGATAAAAAAGTCACGATAGCCGAGTGGCTAGGTGATCAAAATTCGAATCGAGAGACGCGAGTTCGATCCCCAGGTGGCAGGCTCGTACCAATGGGGTTTTCAAAAACTTATATACGAATTACATCGTTGGCTTGGATATAAAGACGACGACGGGCTCACCACCTGTCACGTTGTCCCGAAAATATGTTCGGTGGAAGGTGGGTCGAAGAGACTTAATTGTCTAGACTAGACCTCTGTCTACCCCTGTATTAGGAATTGCGTGATATTACATGCAATATCAAAATTTCGGTCTGCAGATCTCAATGACAGTGTTTTTGTAAGTAGGAGAAGGCATAGTCGTTACGCTTAGCTTAGTCGATTGGTGATCGCAGTATCAGACACCTCGTAACGTATGTGATAATAAGCGACAATTTCAGATAATTAAATAAATAAATATAAATAAACAAATATCTTCACGCTATTCCCAATACAGAGGTAGACAGAGGTCTAGTCTAGACAATTAAGGCCCTTCGACCCACCTTCCACCGAAGATATTTTCGAGATAACGTGACAGGTGGTGAGCCCGTCGCCGCCTTTATGTGCAAGCCAACGATGTAATTCGTACATAAGTTTTTGAGTTTTTCAAACTGGTATTTTGTACGGCCATTGGTACGAGCCTGCCACCTGAGGATCGAACTCGGGTCTCTCGACTCGAAATTCCGACCAGCCAACCACTCGGCTATCGTGACTTTTTAATTGATAATTATTGTTTTATATTTTTCTATGTGATTTCCCTGTCGACGACACCCACGAGACCCATTTATACTGGTGAGGAATTCTTACGCAGTAACAACAACAGTAACAACCTTACATAGCTACTCAAGAATCTTGAGTAGCTATGTAAACTTTACAGTGGTCTCTATCCTGTTTCGTCTTTTAAATTTCATTAAAATTAGTCTTTCCCTTTTAGTGTTTTTTTTTTCTCCTTAAATAAATAAATATAAAATAACTTCACGCCATTTCAAATACTGGTAGACAGAGGTCTAGACAAATCAGCCCTTACGACCTACCTTCCATCTAATCATTTTTTGGTTCAACGTGACAGTTAGTGAGCCCATCGTAGTCTTTATGTCCAAGCCAACGATATAATTCGTAGTTAAGTTTTGAAAAAACCTGGTGATCGAACTCGGGTCTCTTGACTTGAATCTCGATCACCCAAACACTCGGCTATTGTGACCCATAATATTCTCCTTAGTAGTAGATGTAGGGGGTCTTTGCACTCCATTTCGTGTGGGGGGTGGGTCGTCTAACACTGCATTTTTCTGTACGAGGTTACCACTCGAGAACCTTTCTTCCCCAACGGTTGTCAGTTCTACGACCTATGTGGCCGGCCAATTACATTTCAAAGTGCTGATCTTAACGGCTACCTCGGTTACCCTGGTTCTGCTGCGGATATCTTCGTTACGGATTCTATCACGCAGAGAAAAAAGCTGAGCAACTTTAAGCTTTCTCATACGGCCTGTAGCGAAGGACCAAGGTCTTAAGATTCTGCGGTATTTTAGACGAGAAGATGAGGCGTAGTTTACCGAAACTGCTCAACTGAGTTGGATTTATGGATTGACCTCTGGGTCAAAGTTGGACTTACCTAGTCGGACAAATTATCATAGGTATACGTATTCGTCGACAACTTCGAGTGTAGTGTTCCCAACGATAACTGCCATTGGTCTGATAGGGACGTTAGACATAATTTTCGTCTATTAATATATTCGTCTGATAAGTTTTTAATATTTATATATGTGTGTTTACAGAAACAATATTACAGAACAAAGGGTTTTATAATTAATAAAACAAATTTCGTTACATATAATATTTAATCACATATATAGACAGCTAACACAACAATAACGTAGCTCGAAATTTGAAAATAACAATATTTTAGTACATTTCTAATGCCTTAATAACATGCCTAAGTACTAAATACGATAAATTCTAAACACATAGAATTTTTAAATTTTATAAAATTTATGTAACAAAATTTAACGTTCTATATTTCTATTAATAAAGTTTACAACGAAAGAAATATTTTTAACAATTTGTATATTTTTATGATCTACAGTTTCACTAGCATAATGAACATAAATATGGGCAAAAAATATAAATATTTAAGCATTATTAAACAACGAGTTATCTTGTAATTTTTAATTGTTTATAAATTATTTTATTTCACAGAACAAAAGTAGTGTATATCCTATTTATGAAAATTTTGTATTCAAAGTTTTATCATGATGTGTTAAACAGACAGATTACTTTTGCATACATAAAATGAATAGATTCCAAAAGCAAAATAGTGAGCTTGTGATAAAACCATGATTTATACGATACTCTAATGTATGTATAGGAAAAACGTTGTATAATAAAGATAGGGAAGTATAAAAAGGTTAGTAAAAACACTACGGGGTCTAATGTATAATACAATTGAATTACTGCTACATCCTTAATATACTTGTAATAGACAAAGAAATTATCTTTGTCTACGCTTAATATTCACATAAATATCTCACTACAGCTTTCATGTACGATCGATCGACGATTTAAAAGATCTTAATCTTAATCTATGGTAGACATATATTTATTGTTATTTATTTACATATAATTAATTATTTTCCATAAGTTTTCGACTAATGAAATTCGGAGCAGGTTAATCACCTACAAGTGGTGTAACATCTATAGCTTAATATACGAGTAGCTACAATTATAATCTTAAGTCTATGACTAGATTGTATTACTAATAAGGTTATGTGCTATGCACAAATGTTTCTACAAAAAATATTCACACTTACACACCAGTAGCCTCACATTATTTTAGACCGGGCTGAAATAATAAACACGAAAATTAATCACTCTAAGTTTTCACTTCATAATGGTTTTCTTTTGGTCGTAATTGGTTGGTTTTGTTTTACTGAAGCGTCAGCGTTAACGCCGCTATTGAATTTGTTTACAACATCACGTACTTTGCCTTTGCTGATAACTAATTCTTTGTCGTACGTTGGCGTGATTAGCTCCTTTTCATTTCCATTGCAGAGGGGTTTATTTTGTGCTCCCATCGTGGAGCTAAAATTAGCACTGTGTGACTTTCTGAACTCTTTTACTGCATTATCTATATTATTTATCAAATCTTTGCAACGAAAGTTGCTATTTCGTGCTTAATACGATCCCTAGCACTAACTATTTCTTCAGGTGTATTTCGGTTAGATTCTTTTGAATAGTCGCGTTCAGGACTTTGGCTGTGAGTGAGGGAATGCGCTGCAGGGCTATCAGGCCCTTGGAATGTTATGCTCGGATTATTTGTTGAATTTGTTTCGGATAAATTTATTGTTTCCGTTGATATATCTGTTGTATTCCCATGTTTCTCACCGATCAACCAGTATGTTATCATTTTACCTTTACCCTACAAAAACGAGGTAACACTTAGCTTTATTAGGTAAATTTAATAAAATATTTATTTTTTATCTCAAAACAGCATAAGTTACATGATAAAACTAAAATATTCGTTCAGTTATTTCAATCAATATTTTACCTTCATCGAAATTTCTCCCTACATTCAAGATCAAAACAATCGTATAAATCAAGAACTTTAGTTTTGGGCTGACATGAATTTTAAGGGCTTCCCCATGAGATTCCATTCTTGAAGCTGTATTTACCGTATCGCCGAATAAACAATAACGTGGCATCTTTAAGCCTACAACTCCCGCCACGCAAGGCCCTGTAATAAATTATAAATCTTTCATAGCAATAAAAGAGAAGTGTCAATGTGAAATTGCATTATTATATAAAGGTGATTAATTGCGGTGGTTGGGTGGTTTTTTGACGATGCCATTACTGTAAAAGCCCAGTGGTTATTGGTTTAGAGTCCTGTTTTTTTTTTGCCTTTGCTCATAACTGACTTTTTAGTTTGGTACTTTAGTCTATTTACATTTGTGAATAACAAAATAGGCAGAACGATCAATTAATACAAATATGAACTGAACTCAAACCACCATGCATTAATGAAGCAGCACAGCAAACTTTCCTTGAAGGATATTTTCGTTAATTCGCATCTCAGATTTTTCTCAGATTAAATTTAATAATTAAAACATCTCATGCACATAGCTAACATATCACCAGGAATAGAATAATCAACTTGCATGCACGAAAAACTGGAACAATCTTTAAGCTACAAGAACTTTAAAATAACAAGAATGAAAATAGTAATTCTACGCATTATTAACAAACATATTCTTAACAAAGTAGTCAAAACCTGTGTGCATTCCAATTCGCAGGAGCAGCCTCTCCCCGGGTCGATGCGGCACCGTCTTTACACGAACAGCTCCGAGCAATGCTAACGACATTCGTGCAATCTCAGCAGCATGTCGGTTACCGTTACGCATCGGAAGACCCGACACCACCATGTACGCATCGCCTATTGTCTCCACCTTATCAATTTCAACAATAGATATAAATGCAAAATTACTATTTTTATTTCTTTTTTTCACAGGCTATCAAGAGTCCACTACCCTACATAGGCCTCCTCCAAAGTTTTCCACAACAAACTGTCTCCTGCCAGCCAGCATCCCCAGCATCCTTCGATTTTTCTTATAAAAATATAAATGATGCAATGAAAAACTCTTCAAAAGTCATGCGAAAGAAATCTTAAAGTTACATTTCTTATAAAATTTAAAATAAACATACTCATTGAATATTAATTAACAAAAGCTGAATTTTAAGTACAAAATTGTTTATATTATAATTTTATAATATAAAAAATAATTATAGTTATAATATTCATAGTACTGAATTTAGCACAAAATATAAAATTCTATCTTAACTTTTGCTATGAATTCTCTTCAAAGCAAAGTGAAAATAAAATATAACTGGAAAAGACATAAAAGAAAAAGTTTCCTATTAGATAATTATTGAGTGCTCGACTACCGCAAACATTTCTGTAGTATACTCATCATATGCAATATCATTTATTGTTGAACGGTTAAATGAGTTTCATTTAGTACTAATTAGTATTCGGAAAATGTAATCTATACTACAAAAAATACATTTATTCGTGTTGCTCTGAAGCTCCATCCATTAATTTTCCCAATTAAAAGTTTTGTTTAAAGGCTTACTATTCCGAAACCAAACAAGGAAAGTAAGATTACTAAGTATTACTAATTTAATATTGAGGCAAACACATTTCATGCTTAATCCTTTTAATTACCTTGTATACGTCAAAGTTCTCAATGATAGAGTCGAAACTTGTATATAAATCATTGAGTAGATCGACTACTTCAAGCGGCGTAGATTCTGCGGAAAGTTTGGTGAAACCAATTATGTCGCTAAAGTAAATAGTAACTTGATCGTACGTCTCGCCATTACTGGTTGACCCATTATTAATTGTGAGGCAACAGACCTGTTTAAAATTAAAATATTTGTTAATTTTCATCGACAATTTGTTTTCTTAATTATTGAAATAAATCTTGTAGAAAGTAAATGTTAAGTATCTGCACACCCATATTATCGAATATTTCTTGAAAGACGCTAAGAACTTGGGCCACGCTGCTCCAGGTTGGCGGACAGTATACAATTTTGAGTTAAGATATCCTGGTTTTTTCAAAATGTTTTCCTTTACCGCAGAGCCCATGAGAAATTCTAAGCTTAAATTTTCTATTTAAAAATACATCACACTGTAGCCCTTCTGATCGATTATCTCAGAAGTAATGTTAGAACTTATGAGAAAATAATTTTAGATATTATTTTTTTATTGTCTTAAATAAACGCGCATAATCATGACTACTTAATCAGCGTTTCATTCTATATGAAATTAAACACTAGAGTATGCAATTGTAGAAATCTTATAGTACAGATTCAAAAACATGATAAACTTAATATTTAACACAAACTACCAGACGCAAACCCGTGAATTTGCTAAAGAATAAAAAAAGTTATGAAGAACTTCAATATTTATATTTATTTATTTATCTTCACGCACAATCCCTGACGGGGTAGCCAGAGAGAACAGATCGCCAAGTGTCACGATCCCTACATACTTCTTCGCTTCTTTCAGATTCATCATCTTCTTCATACATGCACGTCTAGGTATCCGAATACTCTTGACCCTCCTCTCTTCGAGCAATTTGCTCACATGGTCTTCGAAAGTTAATCTCGGTCTACCTCGACACCTTTTAATATTAACTTTCGCGCTATATATTTTCTTCACCATTCGGTCTTCACTCATTCGCTCAACGTGCCCAAACCATCGAAGCACGCCCTTATCCATTTTGAGACAAGGTCATCTTTCAAACCTGCCATATTGCGAATCTCTTCGTTTCGCTTTCGGTCGGTCATGGTAAGGCCGCACATTTTACGAAGAGATCGCATCTCCACCGCATTCAACCTGCTTTTATGCTTCTTCTGGCATACCCAGGTTTCGCTGCCATATAACAAAGTCGGTACCAACACTGCGTTATGTATTGCAAGGCGTGCACTTTCACAACGCCTTGCCTTTTGATTAACGCAGTCAGGGCACCATTGACTTTGTTCCCGGCAGCGACACGCCTGTCCACATCTAAATCACATCTTCCATCCCGGCTAAACGCACTCCCCAAGTATACAATTTCATTCACCTGTTCTAGACATTCCTGATTTACCCAAATTTCGCACTTCGTTCTTTCTTCGTCCCTTTCAAATACCAGAACCTTAGTTTTATTAGCATTCAAACGGAGACCATTAATTTCACATTCTTCTTTCATACACGTGACTAATGCCTGCAGTTCTGCTTCTGATGGTGCTATAAGCACTGCATCATCAGCATAAAGCAGACAATTTACTTTTATGTCACCCAATTTCACACCCAAACAGCTATCTTTCAGCTTCTGTAAACAGCTGTCGAGATACAGTATGAATAGCCAGGAAGACATGACACAACCCTGTTTTACGCCCGTTTGGACGCTGAACATGGGTGACAGGTCATGCCCTACCCGCACACAGGCTCAGAACTCAGGCTAAGAACTTCAACATTATAATAAAATTAATGCATAAAAAGCAAAGACATATATACTAGTGGAATGATTTTTCACACAAGACCGTGGCGTAGTAAACAACCACGCTAACCCTTAGGCAACGATGACGTCAATGTTTTAAATAAACGTACATATGAAAACAGCTTGTATTACACAAGGCACTCATTATGCCAGAGCTAGTAATTTCGCTGATTAAATAGCTCGATATGAATAACCTCTTAAATAAGTTAATAATAATTGAAAATAGATGTATTTTTACAAAAATACAATTTACAAGAAATAAAAAAGTTGTCTTCACGCCATTCCCAATACTGTCACCGAAGACTAATTTTAGTACATGATGACAGGTAATTACCTGTCGCCGTCATTTTGATTTTTTATGGAAAAGGGAAGCAAACGAGCAGGTGGCTCACGTGATGGTAAGTGATTACCGCCGCCCATGAACACCCGCAATACCAGAGGCATAGCAGATGCGTTGCCGGCTGGCGTGCGCCCCCAGAATAGGGGTAGAGGGGTGTGTGAGCCTCCGGTTACCTGCACTCACCAGACGAAACGCAGAAGTTTGTTAGACTTCAACTTCACGCCGTTATTCTGTGAGGTCGTGGTACTTCCCCGGTCGAGCCGGCCCATTCATGCAACAACAAAAGCTGATGCGTGGCTCTTCCACTGTAAATTTTTCTGAATAATTCAATTATTAAAATAAGATAGAACAAAGTAACCTTTAAAATCGGAACAGAAAGAAAATCATATATATATATATATATATATATATATATATATATATATATATATATATATATATATATATATATATATATATATATATATATATATATATATATATATATATATATATATATATATACATATATATATATATATATATATATATATATATATATATATATATATATATATATATATATATATATATATATATATATATATATATATATATATATATATATATATATATATATATATATATATATATATATATATATATATATATATATTTTCCACTTCACTACACGATAACTAGAATGTAGTGGATATTCACTCAGCAATATATAAAACAAGTAATTATTATAATTGTTTTATGTTCCCTTGGAAACTTCGGCATACAACGTTCTCATATTTATAAGTATTCTTTATTAAAAATTAATCCTGTAAAATTTTCAAGTTAATTCATTTTCAAGATAAATAAATTAAAATTTAATCAAAATCCTTTGTAGTTATACCCCAAAACATAACGACACTTTATTTTAGTATACATAGATGAAGAAGAACACATATGAATACATTATGATAGCGCGTTTCAAGAATCTGTCACTGTTTTCCCCAAGTACTGATTAAAGATCCACTAAATAAATATCTTAACAATTATGAAGCATCATGGGTGGTCGTAAAAATACAGAAACTGGGTGACAAAGACACTGTTTCCGTTAAGATATAAAGATTTGCGCTGATGATAGGCGGCAATGAAAGCTTAAAATATCTCATATCCATATGCCGCCGAGTCACAGAAAAAACCTATTCACACAAATCGTATTTGAACAGCAAAAGCTACCGCCAGAAATGTATAAAATTTCGAAAATTCCAATTACCCAACCACTCAGTTATTGTATTCGTAATAATTAAGAAAAATTTAATAAAACTAATTACTAATGATATAAACTCACTTTGGTAGAAGTTGGTACAAGAGCTCTTCACACTTTCGTTTTTCATCCAGGTAATCCGATGTTCGTTCCTCAACTAAAGCTTCTAAATTATTGGCATACTGTTCCACTTGCGTGAGGAGCATGTCCAAGCGAGTCGAGGTTTCGCAATCTCTGACAACAAATAAGCTTTTATATTAAAACGGATTTTACAAAAAGTATTATTTGAGAATTTTGAGATATAAATAAAGCCTTTTTAAAGCTCTCGTTTATAAACAAAAATCTCACCGAAGCTGCATGCTAAAGATTTAAAATATTTGCTAAAGATTATATTGAAAATATTTGTAAATTGTGTTAATAACAAAGCTTCAATCGTTTTTGTTGCGGGTTTCAACCACAGTGTGGTTCTGTACAATAACAACATCACATACATTGCTCTGAACCCAAAGTAAGTAGCTAAAACATTTTTGTTATGGAATCGGAAATAACGAAGTTACTAGAAACACACAGACTCGTGACAATATAGAAAAAGTGGTTTTCTCTATTGACCCTACCGGGAATCCAACCCGGGATTTCAGAACTGGTGATTGATTAAAACTCAGAATAAAGCAACCAAAATCTCAGAATATTTCAATCATATACGAGCAAAGGTACTTAAAATACATATTATTAAAATAGTATGAAAAAATACATTATTAAAAATAAAATGTCTATTTCACGAATGTCATATTTTAACGAAACTCGAGAACCTTCCAGAACTTTGTGAAATTACGTTTCAGCGTAGGACAAATATTCATATTTTCGTTGACGTCGTTTTGATTATTTATAACGAGTCGCAAAATTAATATCGTGTAATAAATTATAAATAATTGTTGTATCAAAGAAGAATTTGATACCACCCTTTTCTTGTGTCGCATATAGGCAAATACCGAGATTTTTTCATTAGTAGCCGTATATAGGCTACTAATGAAAAAATCTCGGTATTTGGATGAATAGCGGGAAAATCATCCACAAAATACAAAAACTAAGCAGTCGGAAGCATCTAAAAGTTATAATTCCGAACTATGTGATACTGTTTTTGTTGTTGGGTCGAAGGGACTTAATTGTCTAGACTAGACCTCTGTCTACCCCTGTATTGGGAATTGCGTGAAGATTTTTATTTAATTATTATTTATCTGATTCTGTATGTTTGCTAACCCGCTTGCCGAACATGACGATTAAGGTAAATTCTGCTTAACAAAGAGCCTTGTTTGTCAATAATGTTTTTCAATGTTTTCAATGTTTTTCAATAGACAATGCAATAAAAAAGAGATTCCCCAAATCCTACTAAATTTTGTTAAATATTTCTTTTAATTATGTATGTTTATGATATACATATGAATATACATATATACTTGAATATGTGTATAAAATATATGTATATAATATATGTGTTAAAAAAATCTTCACACCATACCCAATACTGGGGTAGAGAGAGGTCTAGACAATAAAGCCCTTTCGACCCGCCTTCTTCATGATATAAATCGTATATAAAAACCCCGGAACACCCTATCGGTTCTAGCCAATTCCATATAGATGGTATTATAACCCAATCAAAATATATGTTTACTAATCTAATTTTGCCATTTTGTAGATCCACAGATTCACTGAGATTCACAGCGTACTGTATATGTTGATTATTGTATATGTAAATATTATAGGAATAATGCAAATATTTAGTCTAATATTTAAGCTTTAGCCAAAAGGTAACACACACACACACACACACATACACACACACACACACACACACACACACACACACGCACACGCACACGCACACGCACACTATTATTAGCTGCTGGAAGAGACAGGAAGAAGTGGTGCCCTTGTACAAATATCCCATTGTAATAACTCTTTGCAATAACTTTTTGTACTTTGTACATTTATAAACAAAAATTATTTCAAATTAGAGTGTCTAAACTAAAGGAATTTTATGTGCGAATATATGGTATAATTTAATAAAATCGATGTGACGTCACGGGTAGTGTAAGAGAATAACCGGTCCCTTCTCCGTCGTTATAATGCAGTTTCCGCTGTACCCGTTTAGAACATAAATAAACTAGCAAAACATTGTGAAATCATAAACTGGCAAACAAAATTCTGTGAAGGTACGAGGTACAAAAATGTGAAATTAAATTCTTATTAAGAGTACAAGTAATTTAAAGAGTCCCATTACATATTACAAATAAGATTTTGAACGTTTGAAAATTGTTTGTAATTTTGAACGAAAATTATCCGATATTGTCAAAATAAGATTTGTATGAAATAATTTTTTTGGATTCTGTCAGAAATTTGGGAAGATAACAGAATCTACTAACAGCTGTAATGATGATCGAATAAATATTGAGCTAATCGAACTTAGAATTAAGTACGTATTTTTTCTAAGGTTGCAATTGTTTTCATATTTTCCAATTAAATTAAATGGCGAGTGAAACAGCGGGACACAGCATATAAATATGTTAAATAAAATATCTTCACGCCATTCCTAAAACAGAGTTCAGAGGTCCAGACAATTAAGCCCTTTCGAGCCACCTTCCACCGAAGATATCTTAGGGACAATTTTATTTGCATTTACGATAATGAAACTGTCAGAGACTCACCTGGCATGGTATATGACTATATTAAACTAACTATTAAGTATTTATTTAGTCTCACTTGTTAATTTTCTGTATATTTTCTTTAAGAGCGGAAAAGTCTGGTCGATCATCTTCTGAACTGTCCAAGGTGGTTCGCCCGTCAGTGATTGCCGCGGTGAAACTGATAGAGGGAAGTACCTGATTTCGTGTTTCTGCAGTCCCTATTAAAACAAAAGTTAATTATAATAGTTAGCAATAACTAGTGAGAGTTTTAGAACGACGAAGCCAAATTGTACAGAATAGCCACGTTTTATAATAAATAAAAGAGGTGACTAACGCCTTGTAAAAGCTATACTTTTCACAAACTTAAGAAACGACGAGAAAATATCCTACATCTAAAATTCTCTATGGTCATTATGAAACAGTTGATATTTATAACCTAGCGTTAAATCACATAATCCTTTCATATTTACATTAACTAACTATGCACTTACTTTTAAACTTGTCTTCTAGAATTGCTGCGCAATAATCACAGGCGAGAGTGCAGTAAGGCCTTCGCATCTCTAATAAGGGACTTACAGCCTCCTCGGATTCTGGAGAGTCGCCCACCGGGTGGCACCAGCGACATAATTCTGTTTTAATATAATTTTAGGTTAAATTCATGCGATGTACTCTAATCTTGATACATAATAATATTGATGTTGCTCTTTTTAGGGACTTGAGTAAAGAGAAAGTTAAAATAACGCGTAGCCCGTCACGGAATTATGTTTCTAACTCTGTTTATTCACTAAGTTGCCGAACTTTTTCGAGCTTTGAAAGTTTTTAACAAACTCATAACTATATTCCCAATACTGGAATGGACAAACCTGGGTGGAAAAATCATTAGGTGGGATGGACTAGACATTTTAATCCTCTCAACCGATTTCACCAGAGATTATTTGCGACTTATCGACAGGTGGTAAAATAAAAATACAACTTAATAAATGTGTAAAGATAACTATCGGCACAAATTTGGAAAAATGTTTTTCTCAATTATTGTTATCTAAGGCTGTGCTGCGAATCTAACATCTAATTAAATAATGTCTTTAGTAAATGAACGCTACAGGAATTTGTGCTGGTATAAAAGGAAAATTCAGAAACGGTTGCCTGTTTCGGAATTAAGGTCAAGTGGATTGGCGGAATCCAAAGAAGGTTACGTTAAGTTTCTTAAGAAGTACGCTTTCTCCAACTCCATAATTTTATTTAGTTACTTTAGTCAAATTATTTTTATGTATATTTAAATAATTGAGTACACAAATAAATAGCGACAACACCACATACATTGCGCTGACTCCAAATCAGAAACAACGAAGGTACCACAAACATCCAGAGCCAATAAAATGTAGAAAAAGTGTTACATACAATGACTCGACTGGGAATCGAACCTTGTAAACTGGTGTGTATGCTACTCGTCCATGGAGAGCATCAAAGGTCAGCAAAGAAAAAAAAATTAAATCGTAAGACAACACTCCCGAATATGTAATAACCCCGAAATCTTGGCGTACGAAATGCAACTCTTAGTTTATGTGATCCCGCCATCTGTATCCCGATAGCCGTTACCATTTTCAAGGGTTTTAATACCACACAGCCACATTATCATAGGCATTCTAGTTTCTACTCTAAAATCCTCATATTTTAGAGCTGTATAATTTACGTTTATAAAAGTCACATAGCAGAGTGATTTGGTGGTCGGAATTACGAGTCGAGAGACCTGAGTTCGATTCTCAGTTGGCAGGCTCGTACCAATGAGTTTTTCAAAAACTTATGTTCGAATCATATCCGTTGGCTTGGACATAAAGATGGCGACGGGCGCACCACCTGTCACGTTTTCCCGAAAATATCTTCGGTGGAAGGTAGGTCGAAGGGACTTAATTATCGAGACTAAACCTCTGTCTACCCATGTATTGGGAATTGCGTGAAGATATTTATTATTATTATTTTTTGTATAATTTACAATGCAAAATGAATAGACTACATCCGTACCTTTCACATTTAAACCAAAACTAAATTTAAGATTAAGTTCCATTTGGCAAATAACCAAATTACTGAAAAGTAGGTTATTGTAAATCAATAACATCATAAACACTGTATAATTATTAGAGTGGCGGACGAGCAGTAAATACTGACGTTACTAACTTTATGAACCATTTAAAGCTTTCAAGACAGTGTTAAGTAATAGAAAGTTGCGCTTTATTTGTAGTTTACACAGGAAAGCTTGTGGACAGCTCTTAAATGAGGCCTTGAAAAGAAACGAGGAAGTAAAGCCAGAGAAATGTACTTTGAAATATTAACAAATTTTAGAAATATATTTCATAAAATGTAGCAGTTGTAAATGCCCCCTGTTGGACACAGGCCTTCTCTCAAATACTCTTTGATCTTAGATTAGAGCAGGAGACAATCGCTACGGTATTTCTGTGCGGATTGGAGAACATATAATACACATAACACATATCCACGAAATACTTTTTTATTGACAGGGTTTAACTTCACAGCCCATCTCGTTTGGTAACTTAAAATACCTATTAACAAATTTTAGTGACGACGAGAATTGAAGCTGAGTCACCCACATTCTAAAGCGAGTACTAGGCGCTCGTTTACCGCAGCTCAATAATTTTTCAAATAACCTCGCGTGAAACGTTCCATACCATTGCGAAGATTTAGAATTTTCTAGGAATTTTTACAAGTTATAAGGGCTACCTTTCTACCTTACCATATATTTTCTTTTATTTTAAACTCTGTTTTCAAAGAAACTAAGCTCGATTTTGAATATTTACTTAAACTTCCCTACGAATTTTAATGAATGTTAAATATTCATTTAATAGCTCATAATAAGTTTATAAAAAAAAATAAAAGAAAAAAAAACAAGAAAATAATACACTATAATAAAATTAAGTTACTTTATATTGTAAGTATTTTCTACAACACAATTAGCATTTTGTATGGAATGTAAAAAATAATGAAGGTTTGAACTTCAATAGTTTGAAGTTTAATATTGACTTTAGCTGATTTTAAAAAGCTTATTGCTGAAGTTAGGTTAATATGATAATGAGTCGGCTTCGGTCAGGCTCAGGTCAGGATGTTTGGGTGAAGTATTACAGATTAGTGTCACCTAATTGTTTTATATTTGCGACAGAGATATTTTTTTAAGGTGGTTTTATAAGCTTATAAGAAGGTTTTATAAGAAGTCACGATAGCCGAGTGGTTGGGTGGTCGGAATTTCGAGTCAATAGACCCGAGTTCGATCCCCAGTTGGTAGGCTCGTACCAATGGGTTTTTCAAAAACTTATGTACGAATATCGTTGGCTTGGACATAAAGACGGCGACGGGCTCACCACCTGTCACGTTGTCCCGAAAATATCTTCGGTGGAAGGTGGGTCGAAGGGACTTGATTGTCTAGACTCGACCTCTGTCTACCCCTGTATTGGGAATTGCGTGAAGATATTTTATTTTATTTTTTTTTATAAGCTCGACCGAATTTACCATCTTCGTAATAACAAAAGTCCACTGCTGAACATAGCCTCTCATATGCAATGACAATCACTGTCCTGTACCTGAAAACGTGGCCGTTCTGAACCCGTCTAACAAGCGTTCTGAAAGCGTCTCAACCATCCACAAACTTTGTAAATTTTGCCAGCTATGTAACTATACTTGAATTGTGCGGATTTAATAAAGGTGTGAAACGGCCGCCAGGGGCCCAAACCGCCCACGGCTTTTGTGTAAGCTTTAATTTTTAAACTTACGCAACAATAAAATTTAAAAAGCTCCCTACCTTCAAAATTTTTACTTACGGAATTTCTTTTACATGTTTATTCTTGGTTAATGAAATCTCATTAAGGAATGGTGACAGTGTATTAAAAAAATACATTTGAGAAGAATAACATATTCTTTTCTTCGTAAGAAACGTATAGGACATAAACAAAGAATATATTATTCTTTTCATATTTCATCATCATTCATCTCCATTTTTTCAAATAATACCATCGTGATTACGTCGTAGCTTTGGGAAAGGCCTCTGTTCATCAGTGGACTCTAGAAAGGCTATAAAAGAAGATTACATCTACCATTACATCCATTTTTCATATGATATTTCAAGAAATAACAAAGTTATATAAAAGTCACGATAGCCGAGTGGTTGGGTGGTCGGAATTTCGAGTCGAGAGACCTGAGTTCGAGCCCCAGTTGGCAGGCTCGTACCAATGGGTTTTCAAAACTTATGTACGAATTAAATCGTTGGCTTGACATAAAGACGGCGACGGCTCACCACCTGTCACGTTGTCCCGAAAATATGTTCGGTGGAAGGTGAGTCGAAGGACTTAATTGTCTAGACTAGACCTCTGTCTACCCCTGTATTGATTTTTATTTATTTATTATTATTTAGCTGTGTATAAAATAATCCATCAATTTCCTTGCCACGAAAGCCTCGGCATTCGAGTTACGCGATCGGAGTTCGATCCAGGTGTCGCAAGCTCATACCAATGGGTTTTTTTTTGAAAACTTATAGACGATTATTCTTATTATTATATATTATTATTATATCGTTGGCTTGGATATAAAGACGGTGGCTGGCTGACCACCTGTCACGTTGTTCCAAAAAATGTCTTCTGTGAAAGGTGTGTCGAAAGGTAAATGGTCAGCTTAATTTTCGTATGGTGTTTTTCCATATGGTTATTCCGATAACAGTAAATATTGCCATTTTCAAGGCTTTTCTATTAGTCTTCTCTTATGGCACCCAGCCCAGTCTATCACGCTCTATTCTATTCTCCTATGTTTTGAACAACATATATTCCTACGGTATTGTACCACACGGTATTGTAAAATATACCATTCAGTTATAGTTAACTACTACCGGTATACAACACCACAAAGTAACTGCAATTTTTTTCAATTACAAGCGGTTTGTCAAACAAAATGTTAATTAAGTCTCGTTGTTGGTTTTTGTAAAAGTTTTGATATACGTTTGACTTCGTATTTAGCAAACGGTAACAATGTTTGCACAAACCATACAAAACTTAAATTTACGATTTTTATAATACATTTAAAAGTCACGATAGCCGAGTGGCGGGGTGGTTGGAATTGAGTCAAGAGACCCGTTTTGTTTGTCGCAAAACTTACATATTGACACTAATACTTTAATTTAATTACATAACGAAGTTAGTACCTTTACGGTGCTCTATCAAAGAAAAATCTGAAATAAATATACTATATTACCTAACAAACTATTACTCCTTTCGCCATGTCATAATTTCATTATGAAATATGTACATCAAACAGTAACACCGAGTACTTATAGATAAAAGTCACGATAGCCGAGTGGCTAGGTGATCAAAATTGAATCGAGAGACGCGAGTTCGATCCAGGTGTCGCAAGCTCGTACCAATGGGTTTTCAAAACTTATATACGAATTACATCGTTGGCTTGGATATAAAGACGACGACGGGCTCACCACCTGTCACGTTGTCCCGAAAATATGTTCGGTGGAAGGTGGGTCGAAGAGACTTAATTGTCTAGACTAGACCTCTGTCTACCCCTGTATTAGGAATTGCGTGATATTACATGCAATATCAAAATTTCGGTCTGCAGATCTCAATGACAGTGTTTTTGTAAGTAGGAGAAGGCATAGTCGTTACGCTTAGCTTAGTCGATTGGTGATCGCAGTATCAGACACCTCGTAACGTATGTGATAATAAGCGACAATTTCAGATAATTAAATAAATAAATATAAATAAACAAATATCTTCACGCTATTCCCAATACAGAGGTAGACAGAGGTCTAGTCTAGACAATTAAGGCCCTTCGACCCACCTTCCACCGAAGATATTTTCGAGATAAAGTGACAGGTGGTGAGCCCGTCGCCGCCTTTATGTGCAAGCCAACGATGTAATTCGTACATAAGTTTTTGAGTTTTTCAAACTGGTATTTTGTACGGCCATTGGTACGAGCCTGCCACCTGAGGATCGAACTCGGGTCTCTCGACTCGAAATTCCGACCAGCCAACCACTCGGCTATCGTGACTTTTTAATTGATAATTATTGTTTTATATTTTTCTATGTGATTTCCCTGTCGACGACACCCACGAGACCCATTTATACTGGTGAGGAATTCTTACGCAGTAACAACAACAGTAACAACCTTACATAGCTACTCAAGAATCTTGAGTAGCTATGTAAACTTTACAGTGGTCTCTATCCTGTTTCGTCTTTTAAATTTCATTAAAATTAGTCTTTCCCTTTTAGTGTTTTTTTTTTCTCCTTAAATAAATAAATATAAATAAACAAATATCTTCACGCTATTCCCAATACAGAGGTAGACAGAGGTCTAGACAAATCAGCCCTTACGACCTACCTTCCATCTAATCATTTTTGGTTCAACGTGACAGTTAGGTGAGCCCATCGTAGTCTTTATGTCCAAGCCAACGATATAATTCGTAGTTAAGTTTTGAAAAACCTGGTGATCGAACTCGGGTCTCTTGACTTGAATCTCGATCACCCAAACACTCGGCTATTGTGACCCATAATATTCTCCTTAGTAGTAGATGTAGGGGGTCTTTGCACTCCATTTCGTGTGGGGGGTGGGTCGTCTAACACTGCATTTTTCTGTACGAGGTTACCACTCGAGAACCTTTCTTCCCCAACGGTTGTCAGTTCTACGACCTATGTGGCCGGCCAATTACATTTCAAAGTGCTGATCTTAACGGCTACCTCGGTTACCCTGGTTCTGCTGCGGATATCTTCGTTACGGATTCTATCACGCAGAGAAAAAAGCTGAGCAACTTTAAGCTTTCTCATACGGCCTGTAGCGAAGGACCAAGGTCTTAAGATTCTGCGGTATTTTAGACGAGAAGATGAGGCGTAGTTTACCGAAACTGCTCAACCGAGTTGGATTTATGGATTGACCTCTGGGTCAAAGTTGGACTTACCTAGTCGGACAAATTATCATAGGTATACGTATTCGTCGACAACTTCGAGTGTAGTGTTCCCAACGATAACTGCCATTGGTCTGATAGGGACGTTAGACATAATTTTCGTCTATTAATATATTCGTCTGATAAGTTTTTAATATTTATATATGTGTGTTTACAGAAACAATATTACAGAACAAAGGGTTTTTTTATAATTAATAAAACAAATTTCGTTACATATAATATTTAATCACATATATAGACAGCTAACACAACAATAACGTAGCTCGAAATTTGAAAATAACAATATTTTAGTACATTTCTAATGCCTTAATAACATGCCTAAGTACTAAATACGATAAATTCTAAACACATAGAATTTTTAAATTTTATAAAATTTATGTAACAAAATTTAACGTTCTATATTTCTATTAATAAAGTTTACAACGAAAGAAATATTTTTAACAATTTGTATATTTTTATGATCTACAGTTTCACTAGCATAATGAACATAAATATGGGCAAAAAATATAAATATTTAAGCATTATTAAACAACGAGTTATCTTGTAATTTTTTTAATTGTTTATAAATTATTTTATTTCACAGAACAAAAGTAGTGTATATCCTATTTATGAAAATTTTGGTATTCAAAGTTTTATCATGATGTGTTAAACAGACAGATTACTTTTGCATACATAAAATGAATAGATTCCAAAAGCAAAATAGTGAGCTTGTGATAAAACCATGATTTATACGATACTCTAATGTATGTATAGGAAAAACGTTGTATAATAAAGATAGGGAAGTATAAAAAGGTTAGTAAAAACACTACGGGGTCTAATGTATAATACAATTGAATTACTGCTACATCCTTAATATACTTGTAATAGACAAAGAAATTATCTTTGTCTACGCTTAATATTCACATAAATATCTCACTACAGCTTTCATGTACGATCGATCGACGATTTAAAAGATCTTAATCTTAATCTATGGTAGACATATATTTATTGTTATTTATTTACATATAATTAATTATTTTCCATAAGTTTTCGACTAATGAAATTCGGAGCAGGTTAATCACCTACAAGTGGTGTAACATCTATAGCTTAATATACGAGTAGCTACAATTATAATCTTAAGTCTATGACTAGATTGTATTACTAATAAGGTTATGTGCTATGCACAAATGTTTTCTACAAAAAAATATTCACACTTACACACCAGTAGCCTCACATTATTTTAGACCGGGCTGAAATAATAAACACGAAAATTAATCACTCTAAGTTTTCACTTCATAATGGTTTTCTTTTGGTCGTAATTGGTTGGTTTTGTTTTACTGGAAGCGTCAGCGTTAACGCCGCTATTGAATTTGTTTACAACATCACGTACTTTGCCTTTGCTGATAACTAATTCTTTGTCGTACGTTGGCGTGATTAGCTCCTTTTCATTTCCATTGCAGAGGGGTTTATTTTGTGCTCCCATCGTGGAGCTAAAATTAGCACTGTGTGACTTTCTGAACTCTTTTACTGCATTATCTATATTATTTATCAAATCTTTTGCAACGAAAGTTGCTATTTCGTGCTTAATACGATCCCTAGCACTAACTATTTCTTCAGGTGTATTTCGGTTAGATTCTTTTGAATAGTCGCGTTCAGGACTTTGGCTGTGAGTGAGGGAATGCGCTGCAGGGCTATCAGGCCCTTGGAATGTTATGCTCGGATTATTTGTTGAATTTGTTTCGGATAAATTTATTGTTTCCGTTGATATATCTGTTGTATTCCCATGTTTCTCACCGATCAACCAGTATGTTATCATTTTACCTTTACCCTACAAAAACGAGGTAACACTTAGCTTTATTAGGTAAATTTAATAAAATATTTATTTTTTATCTCAAAACAGCATAAGTTACATGATAAAACTAAAATATTCGTTCAGTTATTTCAATCAATATTTTTACCTTCATCGAAATTTCTCCCCTACATTCAAGATCAAAACAATCGTATAAATCAAGAACTTCTTTAGTTTTTGGGCTGACATGAATTTTAAGGGCTTCCCCATGAGATTCCATTCTTGAAGCTGTATTTACCGTATCGCCGAATAAACAATAACGTGGCATCTTTAAGCCTACAACTCCCGCCACGCAAGGCCCTGTAATAAATTATAAATCTTTCATAGCAATAAAAGAGAAGTGTCAATGTGAAATTGCATTATTATATAAAGGTGATTAATTGCGGTGGTTGGGTGGTTTTTTGACGATGCCATTACTGTAAAAGCCCAGTGGTTATTGGTTTAGAGTCCTGTTTTTTTTTTGCCTTTGCTCATAACTGACTTTTTAGTTTGGTACTTTAGTCTATTTACATTTGTGAATAACAAATAGGCAGAACGATCAATTAATACAAATATGAACTGAACTCAAACCACCATGCATTAATGAAGCAGCACAGCAAACTTTCCTTGAAGGATATTTTCGTTAATTCGCATCTCAGATTTTTCTCAGATTAAATTTAATAATTAAAACATCTCATGCACATAGCTAACATATCACCAGGAATAGAATAATCAACTTGCATGCACGAAAACTGGAACAATCTTTAAGCTACAAGAACTTTAAAATAACAAGAATGAAAATAGTAATTCTACGCATTATTAACAAACATATTCTTAACAAAGTAGTCAAAACCTGTGTGCATTCCAATTCGCAGGAGCAGCCTCTCCCAGGTCGATGCGGCACCGTCTTTACACGAACAGCTCCGAGCAATGCTAACGACATTCGTGCAATCTCAGCAGCATGTCGGTTACCGTTACGCATCGGAAGACCTGACACCACCATGTACGCATCGCCTATTGTCTCCACCTTATCAATTTCAACAATAGATATAAATGCAAAATTACTATTTTATTTCTTTTCACAGGCTATCAAGAGTCCACTACCCTACATAGGCCTCCTCCAAAGTTTTCCACAACAAACTGTCTCCTGCCAGCCAGCATCCCCAGCATCCTTCGATTTTCTTATAAAATATAAATGATGCAATGAAAAACTCTTCAAAAGTCATGCGAAAGAAATCTTAAAGTTACATTTCTTATAAAATTTAAAATAAACATACTCATTGAGTATTAATTAACAAAAGCTGAATTTTAAGTACAAAATTGTTTATATTATAATTTTATAATATAAAAAATAATTATAGTTATAATATTCATAGTACTGAATTTAGCACAAAATATAAAATTCTATCTTAACTTTTGCTATGAATTCTCTTCAAAGCAAAGTGAAAATAAAATATAACTGGAAAAAGACATAAAAGAAAAAGTTTCCTATTAGATAATTATTGAGTGCTCGACTACCGCAAACATTTCTGTAGTATACTCATCATATGCAATATCATTTATTGTTGAACGGTTAAATGAGTTTCATTTAGTACTAATTAGTATTCGGAAAATGTAATCTATACTACAAAAAATACATTTATTCGTGTTGCTCTGAAGCTCCATCCATTAATTTTCCCAATTAAAAGTTTTGTTTAAAGGCTTACTATTCCGAAACCAAACAAGGAAAGTAAGATTACTAAGTATTACTAATTTAATATTGAGGCAAACACATTTCATGCTTAATCCTTTTTAATTACCTTGTATACGTCAAAGTTCTCAATGATAGAGTCGAAACTTGTATATAAATCATTGAGTAGATCGACTACTTCAAGCGGCGTAGATTCTGCGGAAAGTTTGGTGAAACCAATTATGTCGCTAAAGTAAATAGTAACTTGATCGTACGTCTCTGCCATTACTGGTTGACCCATTATTAATTGTGAGGCAACAGACCTGTTTAAAATTAAAATATTTGTTAATTTTCATCGACAATTTGTTTTCTTAATTATTGAAATAAATCTTGTAGAAAGTAAATGTTAAGTATCTGCACACCCATATTATCGAATATTTCTTGAAAGACGCTAAGAACTTGGGCCACGCTGCTCCAGGTTGGCGGACAGTATACAATTTTGAGTTAAGATATCCTGGTTTTTTCAAAATGTTTTCCTTTACCGCAGAGCCCATGAGAAATTCTAAGCTTAAATTTTCTATTTAAAAATACATCACACTGTAGCCCTTCTGATCGATTATCTCAGAAGTAATGTTAGAACTTATGAGAAAATAATTTTAGATATTATTTTTTATTGTCTTAAATAAACGCGCATAATCATGACTACTTAATCAGCGTTTCATTCTATATGAAATTAAACACTAGAGTATGCAATTGTAGAAATCTTATAGTACAGATTCAAAAACATTATAAACTTAATATTTAACACAAACTACCAGACGCAAACCCGTGAATTTGCTAAAGAATAAAGAAAGTTATGAAGAACTTCAATATTTATATTTATTTATTTATCTTCACGCACAATCCCTGACGGGGTAGCCAGAGAGAACAGATCGCCAAGTGTCACGATCCCTACATACTTCTTTCGCTTCTTTCAGATTCATCATCTTCTTCATACATGCACGTCTAGGTATCCGAATACTCTTGACCCTCCTCTCTTCGAGCAATTTGCTCACATGGTCTTCGAAAGTTAATCTCGGTCTACCTCGACACCTTTTAATATTAACTTTCGCGCTATATATTTTCTTCACCATTCGGTCTTCACTCATTCGCTCAACGTGCCCAAACCATCGAAGCACGCCCTTATCCATTTTTGAGACAAGGTCATCTTTCAAACCTGCCATATTGCGAATCTCTTCGTTTCGCTTTCGGTCGGTCATGGTAAGGCCGCACATTTTACGAAGAGATCGCATCTCCACTGCATTCAACCTGCTTTTATGCTTCTTCTGGCATACCCAGGTTTCGCTGCCATATAACAAAGTCGGTACCAACACTGCGTTATGTATTGCAAGGCGTGCACTTTTCACAACGCCTTGCCTTTTGATTAACGCAGTCAGGGCACCATTGACTTTGTTCCCGGCAGCGACACGCCTGTCCACATCTAAATCACATCTTCCATCCCGGCTAAACGCACTCCCCAAGTATACAATTTCATTCACCTGTTCTAGACATTCCTGATTTACCCAAATTTCGCACTTCGTTCTTTCTTCGTCCCTTTCAAATACCAGAACCTTAGTTTTATTAGCATTCAAACGGAGACCATTAATTTCACATTCTTCTTTCATACACGTGACTAATGCCTGCAGTTCTGCCTCTGATGGTGCTATAAGCACTGCATCATCAGCATAAAGCAGACAATTTACTTTTATGTCACCCAATTTCACACCCAAACAGCTATCTTTCAGCTTCTGTAAACAGCTGTCGAGATACAGTATGAATAGCCAGGAAGACATGACACAACCCTGTTTTACGCCCGTTTGGACGCTGAACATGGGTGACAGGTCATGCCCTACCCGCACACAGGCTCAGAACTCAGGCTAAGAACTTCAACATTATAATAAAATTAATGCATAAAAAGCAAAGACATATATACTAGTAGAATGATTTTCACACAAGACCGTGGCGTAGTAAACAACCACGCTAACCCTTAGGCAACGATGACGTCAATGTTTTAAATAAACGTACATATGAAAACAGCTTGTATTACACAAGGCACTCATTATGCCAGAGCTAGTAATTTCGCTGATTAAATAGCTCGATATGAATAACCTCTTAAATAAGTCAATAATAATTGAAAATAGATGTATTTTTACAAAAATACAATTTACAAGAAATAAAAAAGTTGTCTTCACGCCATTCCCAATACTGTCACCGAAGACTAATTTTAGTACATGATGACAGGTAATTACCTGTCGCCGTCATTTTGATTTTTTATGGAAAAGGGAAGCAAACGAGCAGGTGGCTCACGTGATGGTAAGTGATTACCGCCGCCCATGAACACCCGCAATACCAGAGGCATAGCAGATGCGTTGCCGGCCATAAAGTGCCCCCCCCCCCCAGAATAGGGGTAGAGGGGTGTGTGAGCCTCCGGTTACCTGCACTCACCAGACGAAACGCAGAAGTTTGTTAGACTTCAACTTCACGCCGTTATTCTGTGAGGTCGTGGTACTTCCCCGGTCGAGCCGGCCCATTCATGCAACAACAAAAGCTGATGCGTGGCTCTTCCACTGTAAATTTTTCTGAATAATTCAATTATCATATATATATATATATATATATATATATATATATATATATATATATATATATATATATATATATATATATATATATATATATATATATATATATATATATATATATATATATATATATATATATATACATATATATATATATATATATACATATATATATATATATATATATATATATATATATATATATATATATATATATATATATATATATATATATATATATATATATATATATATATATATATATATATATATATATATATATATATATATATATATATATATATATTTTCCACTTCACTACACGATAACTAGAATGTAGTGGATATTCACTCAGCAATATATAAAACAAGTAATTATTATAATTGTTTTATGTTCCCTTGGAAACTTCGGCATACAACGTTCTCATATTTATAAGTATTCTTTATTAAAAATTAATCCTGTAAAATTTTCAAGTTAATTCATTTTCAAGATAAATAAATTAAAATTTAATCAAAATCCTTTGTAGTTATACCCAAAACATAACGACACTTTTATTTTAGTATACATAGATGAAGAAGAACACATATGAATACATTATGATAGCGCGTTTCAAGAATCTGTCACTGTTTTCCCCAAGTACTGATTAAAGATCCACTAAATAAATATCTTAACAATTATGAAGCATCATGGGTGGTCGTAAAAATACAGAAACTGGGTGACAAAGACACTGTTTCCGTTAAGATATAAAGATTTGCGCTGATGATAGGCGGCAATGAAAGCTTAAAATATCTCATATCCATATGCCGCCGAGTCACAGAAAAAACCTATTCACACAAATCGTATTTGAACAGCAAAAGCTACCGCCAGAAATGTATAAAATTTCGAAAAAAAAAGTCTCTTAACTCCAATTCCAATTACCCAACCACTCAGTTATTGTATTCGTAATAATTAAGAAAAATTTAATAAAACTAATTACTAATGATATAAACTCACTTTGGTAGAAGTTGGTACAAGAGCTCTTCACACTTTCGTTTTTCATCCAGGTAATCCGATGTTCGTTCCTCAACTAAAGCTTCTAAATTATTGGCATACTGTTCCACTTGCGTGAGGAGCATGTCCAAGCGAGTCGAGGTTTCGCAATCTCTGACAACAAATAAGCTTTTATATTAAAACGGATTTTACAAAAAGTATTATTTGAGAATTTTGAGATATAAATAAAGCCTTTTTAAAGCTCTCGTTTATAAACAAAATCTCACCGAAGCTGCATGCTAAAGATTTAAAATATTTGCTAAAGATTATATTGAAAATATTTGTAAATTGTGTTAATAACAAAGCTTCAATCGTTTTTGTTGCGGGTTTCAACCACAGTGTGGTTCTGTACAATAACAACATCACATACATTGCTCTGAACCCAAAGTAAGTAGCTAAAACATTTTTGTTATGGAATCGGAAATAACGAAGTTACTAGAAACACACAGACTCGTGACAATATAGAAAAAGTGGTTTTCTCTATTGACCCTACCGGGAATCCAACCCGGGATTTCAGAACTGGTGATTGATTAAACTCAGAATAAAGCAACCAAAATCTCAGAATATTTCAATCATATACGAGCAAAGGTACTTAAAATACATATTATTAAAATAGTATGAAAAAATACATTATTAAAAATAAAATGTCTATTTCACGAATGTCATATTTTAACGAAACTCGAGAACCTTCCAGAACTTTGTGAAATTACGTTTCAGCGTAGGACAAATATTCATATTTTCGTTGACGTCGTTTTGATTATTTATAACGAGTCGCAAAATTAATATCGTGTAATAAATTATAAATAATTGTTGTATCAAAGAAGAATTTGATACCACCCTTTCTTGTGTCAGAATATCGAGATTTTTTCATTAGTAGCCGCATATAGGCTACTAATGAAAAATCTCGGTATTTGGATGAATAGCGGAAAATCATCCACAAAATACAAAAACTAAGCAGTCGGAAGCATCTAAAGTTATAATTCCGAACTATGTGATACTGTTTTTGTTGTTGGGTCGAAGGGACTTAATTGTCTAGACTAGACCTCTGTCTACCCCTGTATTGGGAATTGCGTGAAGATTTTATTTAATTATTATTTATCTGATTCTGTATGTTTGCTAACCCGCTTGCCGAACATGACGATTAAGGTAAATTCTGCTTAACAAAGAGCCTTGTTTGTCAATAATGTTTTTCAATGTTTTTCAATGTTTTTCAATGTTTTTCAATAGACAATGCAATAAAAAGAGATTCCCAAATCCTACTAAATTTTGTTAAATATTTCTTTTAATTATGTATGTTTATGATATACATATGAATATACATATATACTTGAATATGTGTATAAAATATATGTATATAATATATGTGTTAAAAATCTTCACACCATACCCAATACTGGGGTAGAGAGAGGTCTAGACAATAAAGCCCTTTCGACCCGCCTTCTTCATGATATAAATCGTATATAAAAACCCCGGAACACCCTATCGGTTCTAGCCAATTCCATATAGATGGTATTATAACCCAATCAAAATATATGTTTACTAATCTAATTTTGCCATTTTGTAGATCCACAGATTCACTGAGATTCACAGCGTACTGTATATGTTGATTATTGTATATGTAAATATTATAGGAATAATGCAAATATTTAATCTAATATTTAAGCTTTAGCCAAAAGGTAACACACACACACACACACACACACACACACACACACACACACACACACACACACACACACACACACACACACACACACACACACACACACACACACACACACACACACACACGCACACTATTATTAGCTGCTGGAAGAGACAGGAAGAGTGGTGCCCTTGTACAAATATCCCATTGTAATAACTCTTTGCAATAACTTTTGTACTTTGTACATTTATAAACAAAATCTCACCGAAGCTGCATGCTAAAGATTTAAAATATTTGCTAAAGATTATATTGAAAATATTTGTAAATTGTGTTAATAACAAAGCTTCAATCGTTTTTGTTGCGGGTTTCAACCACAGTGTGGTTCTGTACAATAACAACATCACATACATTGCTCTGAACCCAAAGTAAGTAGCTAAAACATTTTTGTTATGGAATCGGAAATAACGAAGGCATTGAAACACACAGACTCGTGACAATATAGAAAAGTGGTTTTCTATTGACCCTACCGGGAATCCAACCCGGGATTTCAGAACTGGTGATTGATTAAAACTCAGAATAAAGCAACCAAAATCTCAGAATATTTCAATCATATACGAGCAAAGGTACTTAAAATACATATTATTAAAATAGTATGAAAAAATACATTATTAAAAATAAAATGTCTATTTCACGAATGTCATATTTTAACGAAACTCGAGAACCTTCCAGAACTTTGTGAAATTACGTTTCAGCGTAGGACAAATATTCATATTTTCGTTGACGTCGTTTTGATTATTTATAACGAGTCGCAAAATTAATATCGTGTAATAAATTATAAATAATTGTTGTATCAAAGAAGAATTTGATACCACCCTTTCTTGTGTCGCATATAGTATTGTCGAGATTTTTTCATTAGTAGCCGTATATAGGCTACTAATGAAAAAATCTCGGTATTTGGATGAATAGCGGAAAATCATCCACAAAATACAAAACTAAGCAGTCGGAAGCATCTAAAAGTTATAATTCCGAACTATGTGATACTGTTTTTGTTGTTGGGTCGAAGGACTTAATTGTCTAGACTAGACCTCTGTCTACCCCTGTATTGGGAATTGCGTGAAGATTTTTATTTAATTATTATTTATCTGATTCTGTATGTTTGCTAACCCGCTTGCCGAACATGACGATTAAGGTAAATTCTGCTTAACAAAGAGCCTTGTTTGTCAATAATGTTTTTCAATGTTTTTCAATGTTTTCAATAGACAATGCAATAAAAAGAGATTCCCCAAATCCTACTAAATTTTGTTAAATATTTCTTTTAATTATGTATGTTTATGATATACATATGAATATACATATATACTTGAATATGTGTATAAAATATATGTATATAATATATGTGTTAAAAAAATCTTCACACCATACCCAATACTGGGGTAGAGAGAGGTCTAGACAATAAAGCCCTTTCGACCCGCCTTCTTCATGATATAAATCGTATATAAAAACCCCGGAACACCCTATCGGTTCTAGCCAATTCCATATAGATGGTATTATAACCCAATCAAAATATATGTTTACTAATCTAATTTTGCCATTTTGTAGATCCACAGATTCACTGAGATTCACAGCGTACTGTATATGTTGATTATTGTATATGTAAATATTATAGGAATAATGCAAATATTTAATCTAATATTTAAGCTTTAGCCAAAAGGTAACACACACACACACACACATACACACACACACACACACACACACACACACACACACACACACACACACACACACACGCACACGCACACTATTATTAGCTGCTGGAAGAGACAGGAAGAAGTGGTGCCCTTGTACAAATATCCCATTGTAATAACTCTTTGCAATAACTTTTTGTACTTTGTACATTTATAAACAAAAATTATTTCAAATTAGAGTGTCTAAACTAAAGGAATTTTATGTGCGAATATATGGTATAATTTAATAAAATCGATGTGACGTCACGGGTAGTGTAAGAGAATAACCGGTCCCTTCTCCGTCGTTATAATGCAGTTTCCGCTGTACCCGTTTAGAACATAAATAAACTAGCAAAACATTGTGAAATCATAAACTGGCAAACAAAATTCTGTGAAGGTACGAGGTACAAAAATGTGAAATTAAATTCTTATTAAGAGTACAAGTAATTTAAAGAGTCCCATTACATATTACAAATAAGATTTTGAACGTTTGAAAATTGTTTGTAATTTTGAACGAAAATTATCCGATATTGTCAAAATAAGATTTGTATGAAATAATTTTTTTGGATTCTGTCAGAAATTTGGGAAGATAACAGAATCTACTAACAGCTGTAATGATGATCGAATAAATATTGAGCTAATCGAACTTAGAATTAAGTACGTATTTTTTCTAAGGTTGCAATTGTTTTCATATTTTCCAATTAAATTAAATGGCGAGTGAAACAGCGGGACACAGCATATAAATATGTTAAATAAAATATCTTCACGCCATTCCTAAAACAGAGTTCAGAGGTCTAGACAATTAAGCCCTTTCGAGCCACCTTCCACCGAAGATATCTTAGGGACAATTTTATTTGCATTTACGATAATGAAACTGTCAGAGACTCACCTGGCATGGTATATGACTATATTAAACTAACTATTAAGTATTTATTTAGTCTCACTTGTTAATTTTCTGTATATTTTCTTTAAGAGCGGAAAAGTCTGGTCGATCATCTTCTGGAACTGTCCAAGGAGGTTCGCCCGTCAGTGATTGCCGCGGTGAAACTGATAGAGGGGAAGTACCCCGATTTCGTGTTTCTGCAGTCCCTATTAAAACAAAAGTTAATTATAATAGTTAGCAATAACTAGTGAGAGTTTTAGAACGACGAAGCCAAAATTGTACAGAATAGCCACGTTTTATAATAAATAAAAGAGGTGACTAACGCCTTGTAAAAGCTATACTTTTCACAAACTTAAGAAACGACGAGAAAATATCCTACATCTAAAATTCTCTATGGTCATTATGAAACAGTTGATATTTATAACCTAGCGTTAAATCACATAATCCTTTTCATATTTACATTAACTAACTATGCACTTACTTTTAAACTTGTCTTCTAGAATTGCTGCGCAATAATCACAGGCGAGAGTGCAGTAAGGCCTTCGCATCTCTAATAAGGGACTTACAGCTCTCCTCGGACTTGGAGAGTCGCCTCCACCGGGTGGCACCAGCGACATAATTCTGTTTTAATATAATTTTAGGTTAAATTCATGCGATGTACTCTAATCTTGATACATAATAATATTGATGTTGCTCTTTTTAGGGACTTGAGTAAAGAGAAAGTTAAAATAACGCGTAGCCCGTCACGGAATTATGTTTCTAACTCTGTTTATTCACTAAGTTGCCGAACTTTTTCGAGCTTTGAAAGTTTTTAACAAACTCATAACTATATTCCCAATACTGGAATGGACAAACCTGGGTGGAAAAATCATTAGGTGGGATGGACTAGACATTTTAATCCTCTCAACCGATTTCACCAGAGATTATTTGCGACTTATCGACAGGTGGTAAAATAAAAATACAACTTAATAAATGTGTAAAGATAACTATCGGCACAAATTTGGAAAAAAAATGTTTTTTCTCAATTATTGTTATCTAAGGCTGTGCTGCGAATTTAACATCTAATTAAATAATGTCTTTAGTAAATGAACGCTACAGGAATTTGTGCTGGTATAAAAGGAAAATTCAGAAACGGTTGCCTGTTTCGGAATTAAGGTCAAGTGGATTGGCGGAATCCAAAGAAGGTTACGTTAAGTTTCTTAAGAAGTACGCTTTCTCCAACTCCATAATTTTATTTAGTTACTTTAGTCAAATTATTTTTATGTATATTTAAATAATTGAGTACACAAATAAATAGCGACAACACCACATACATTGCGCTGACTCCAAATCAGAAACAACGAAGGTACCACAAACATCCAGAGCCAATAAAATGTAGAAAAAGTGTTACATACAATGACTCGACTGGGAATCGAACCTTGTAAACTGGTGTGTATGCTACTCGTCCATGGAGAGCATCAAAGGTCAGCAAAGAAAAAAAAATTAAATCGTAAGACAACACTCCCAAATATGTAATAACCCCGAAATCTTGGCGTACGAAATGCAACTCTTAGTTTATGTGATCCCGCCATCTGTATCCCGATAGCCGTTACCATTTTCAAGGGTTTTAATACCACACAGCTACATTATCATAGGCATTCTGTAGTTTCTTACTCTAAAATCCTCATATTTTAGAGCTGTATAATTTACGTTTATAAAAGTCACATAGCAGAGTGATTTGGTGGTCGGAATTACGAGTCGAGAGACCTGAGTTCGATTCTCAGTTGGCAGGCTCGTACCAATGAGTTTTTCAAAAACTTATGTTCGAATCATATCCGTTGGCTTGGACATAAAGATGGCGACGGGCGCACCACCTGTCACGTTTTCCCGAAAATATCTTCGGTGGAAGGTAGGTCGAAGGGACTTAATTATCGAGACTAAACCTCTGTCTACCCATGTATTGGGAATTGCGTGAAGATATTTATTTATTATTATTTTTTGTATAATTTACAATGCAAAAATGAATAGACTACATCCGTACCTTTCACATTTAAACCAAAACTAAATTTAAGATTAAGTTCCATTTGGCAAATAACCAAATTACTGAAAAGTAGGTTATTGTAAATCAATAACATCATAAACACTGTATAATTATTAGGAGTGGCGGACGAGCAGTAAATACTGACGTTACTAACTTTATGAACCATTTAAAGCTTTCAAGACAGTGTTAAGTAATAGAAAGTTGCGCTTTATTTGTAGTTTACACAGGAAAGCTTGTGGACAGCTCTTAAATGAGGCCTTGGAAAAGAAACGAGGAAGTAAAGCCAGAGAAATGTACTTTGAAATATTAACAAATTTTAGAAATATATTTCATAAAATGTAGCAGTTGTAAATGCCCCCTGTTGGACACAGGCCTTCTCTCAAATACTCTTTGATCTTAGATTAGAGCAGGAGACAATCGCTACGGTATTTCTGTGCGGATTGGAGAACATATAATACACATAACACATATCCACGAAATACTTTTTTATTGACAGGGTCTAACTTCACAGCCCATCTCGTTTGGTAACTTAAAATACCTATTAACAAATTTTAGTGACGACGAGAATTGAAGCTGAGTCACCCACATTCTAAAGCGAGTACTAGGCGCTCGTTTACCGCAGCTCAATAATTTTTCAAATAACCCTCGCGTGAAACGTTCCATACCATTGCGAAGATTTAGAATTTTCTAGGAATTTTACAAGTTATAAGGGCTACCTTTCTACCTTACCATATATTTTCTTTTTATTTTAAACTCTGTTTTCAAAGAAACTAAGCTCGATTTTGAATATTTACTTAAACTTCCCTACGAATTTTAATGAATGTTAAATATTCATTTAATAGCTCATAATAAGTTTATAAAAAAATAAAAGAAAAAAAAACAAGAAAATAATACACTATAATAAAATTAAGTTACTTTATATTGTAAGTATTTTCTACAACACAATTAGCATTTTGTATGGAATGTAAAAAATAATGAAGGTTTGAACTTCAATAGTTTGAAGTTTAATATTGACTTTAGCTGATTTTAAAAAGCTTATTGCTGAAGTTAGGTTAATATGATAATGAGTCGGCTTCGGTCAGGCTCAGGTCAGGATGTTTGGGTGAAGTATTACAGATTAGTGTCACCTAATTGTTTTATATTTGCGACAGAGATATTTTTTTAAGGTGGTTTTATAAGCTTATAAGAAGGTTTTATAAGAAGTCACGATAGCCGAGTGGTTGGGTGGTCGGAATTTCGAGTCAATAGACCCGAGTTCGATCCCCAGTTGGTAGGCTCGTACCAATGGGTTTTTCAAAAACTTATGTACGAATATCGTTGGCTTGGATATAAAGACGGCGACGGGCTCACCACCTGTCACGTTGTCCCGAAAATATCTTCGGTGGAAGGTGGGTCGAAGGGACTTGATTGTCTAGACTCGACCTCTGTCTACCCCTGTATTGGGAATTGCGTGAAGATATTTTATTTTATTTTTTTATAAGCTCGACCGGATTTACCATCTTCGTAATAACAAAAGTCCACTGCTGAACATAGCCTCTCATATGCAATGACAATCACTGTCCTGTACCTGAAAACGTGGCCGTTCTGAACCCGTCTAACAAGCGTTCTGAAAGCGTCTCAACCATCCACAAACTTTGTAAATTTTGCCAGCTATGTAACTATACTTGAATTGTGCGGATTTAATAAAGGTGTGAAACGGCCGCCAGGGGCACAAACCGCCCACGGCTTTTGTGTAAGCTTTAATTTTTAAACTTACGCAACAATAAAATTTAAAAAGCTCCCTACCTTCAAAATTTTTACTTACGGAATTTCTTTTACATGTTTATTCTTGGTTAATGAAATCTCATTAAGGAATGGTGACAGTGTATTAAAAAAATACATTTGAGAAGAATAACATATTCTTTTCTTCGTAAGAAACGTATAGGACATAAACAAAGAATATATTATTCTTTTCATATTTCATCATCATTCATCTCCATTTTTTCAAATAATACCATCGTGATTACGTCGTAGCTTTGGGGAAGGCCTCTGTTCATCAGTGGACTCTAGAAAGGCTATAAAAAGAAGATTACATCTACCATTACATCCATTTTCATATGATATTTCAAGAAATAACAAAGTTATATAAAAGTCACGATAGCCGAGTGGTTGGGTGGTCGGAATTTCGAGTCGAGAGACCCGAGTTCGAGCCCCAGTTGGCAGGCTCGTACCAATGGGTTTTCAAAAACTTATGTACGAATTAAATCGTTGGCTTGGACATAAAGACGGCGACGGGCTCACCACCTGTCACGTTGTCCCGAAAATACCTTCGGTGGAAGGTGAGTCGAAGGGACTTAATTGTCTAGACTAGACCTCTGTCTACCCCTGTATTGATTTTTATTTATTTATTATTTATTTAAGAAAAAACATAAATTTTGATAATATTTTAAATATTATTTCAAAGTATTTTAACTATTATTAATCAAAGTTGTTATTTTATAATTTAATATTGTTTCAATACTGTGAAGTAATATTTTTTTAGTAATTTAAAAGCGTTATATTTAAACCTATGGTTTTTTGGTTCCCAATGTTTTTGGGAAAATTACGAAACTCAACGTAATTTATAATTAATTTTTTTTCTTCATAAATGTAACCTGAGATTACGTCATAAATATTTTTGTTATAGGTATACTTTAGTTACAGTTTATCTTAATTAATAAATGTTCAAAATATAATAAGGTCCGCGTTATGCGTTATTAAGGAACAGAAATTTCTAAATTCATAAATTTTAACACTGCTCCCTGAAAGCGTTTATTAAAAATTTATTCCATTAGGCTTCCACCCGGTCACCTCGGGGTCAATTTTCATTGCTTTGTTATTAACTACGATAATTATTCTCAGGTTTAGTAAGTTACTTTTCCTTATTAATACATTTTTAGCGTCAGACGTGTGGTATGACGTAAATAAAACAGCCACCTCCTCGCTTCTGATAATTCTCCTTAAGTAAATAGTATTAAAATAATGCGATCAAAATAGAGCGGTATGGCAGGCCTCAATCGCTCACCATCGCCGAGAATGGCGATTGTGACAAAACCTCTGCGTAAGAAGAGTCTAAGTCCGTGTGTTAGATAGTACATGAAAATTAAAAACCGTGGGGTTATGGCGTAAGAATAAGAATATACTATCCGCTATTTATCGTTAGGTGTTTTTAGAGGTGACTAAGGGCTTGTGGCTTGAAAAACAACAATCGACTACAGACAAAAGCTTCTCATGTGCCATAGATATATTATTTTATTTTTCCCTGTACGTGCCGTTTACTTTTTACTTTATACTCTACGGACGCTGTAAAGCACCTAAAAATCGGGTACAAAAAGACACAAAAAGACTCAGAACTTTGACATAACGCAAACACGGGGTATTTACAATTAGTTTTAAATTACTAACATATATTAGCAGAAATTTCACAAAACCGACCCAGTAAAGCACCCGAAACGTTGGGAAGGAAAAGCTAAATAAAACGCGGTACGTTATGTAAAAACATTTTTTTTGTCATTCCTAAAAAAATGTTTACAATGAGGTGTACATGGGAGCTTTAATTACATGTGTCAACATCTACTTATTGCGGTTGTGGTGGTGGGCTTTGCTTATAAAGAAATAAGTCTCTAGAACAAATGACGATATTTAAACTACTCATAAACAACAAAGATTATGTTACTGATGCTAAGAGTCTTGGAGGTGCTGCCCAAAATCAAAATTGAACTAGAACCAATATTCAGTTGGTCTAAATGAAAATTATACTAATGATATAGTTCTTCTTTCTAACTAATTTCGAACAAAGTATGTCCCTGTTATTAGAGATTCCAACTACTTAATCGTATCAAATCTCATCAAAGTAACAATGATGAGAAAATTAATGAGTGTGTCTGTGTTCCCTTCATTTAGTAACGGCTCATTGGATTTGAGTGAAACTCGAGATGAAATTAGATTATTTTAGCGGGATTAACGCATACCTATCTGTATCCTCCCATGAAGGATAGAAGAATCTTCCATAAGGAGGATCTGTTATAATGGCAAGTAGATTGGCGACCGGTATTTGGTACTTACTTATTTTTTAAAACGTTGAAACATACCACTTACCTGCAGTCATTGATCTGTTACGAAACCCACGGATAATAAGGGGTTTGATTGGGTAAACATAAAATACTTTTTCCTTAAAACTGTTAAACCGTGGATAAAGCCATCATGGTTTTGATCTCTGATCTCTAATGAAGCCAATCGTGGATGACCAAATATTAAACTAATCTGCATGTAGTGTACTCTATCAACCCTGTCTTTAACGAAAGACAAAGGATAATCTAGTCTCTAAGACTGTTTAGGATTAAAATCTATTCAAGACTTGATTGCATTCTCCTGAACGGAACGGAATAGATCATAGTACAGATGTACACTTTTTTTCGAAAGCAGTGTGAGAAATGATTAAATAGTCACCCTGATAGTGTGTGACTATTGCAGCCATTTACACCTACACACCTATAAGAAATTGGTTATTGATTCGTGGACATTCCGAATAACGAAAATGGAATGCCTCATCGCTCGTAATTACACTGGCTTTCTTTACTCTTAAAACGAGAACACAACTGTAGTTACAATGCTATTTGATTACAGAAATAGATAAAAGTGTGATGCTGAGTACGTACCGATGTCACACCTACATAGAGAAAGGTCTTAAAAAAACAAAACAAAACAAGACATCGCCAAGATAAGTCTTCTATGTAGTAGTACTGGCACATAAAGCAGTAAAGTCGATGATGGGTCTATCATCCACTTTACTGACGTTTTAGTGATATAAACCTGCATTGAAAAAGTCTACTTACGCGAGCAATAGTTTATTGACGGAACTTCACAAACAATAAAACATAAGGTGAATAGAAAACAGAAATTTTAAAAGTTTAATTGCCGTGGGAGGATGGCGATGCTCTTACCGCCGAGCTATCGTATAATATGGGTTATTCCAATATACTATACCTGAAGAGAAAACTTCGTACCTGTATACACGAAGAGAAGTCATTGCTGATACTGGTAGTTGAACTTGATAAAAGAGTTTTCTTTTTTAAATATTATTTTCAAATAAGAAAATTACCTTCCATAGTAATGTGAATGACCTTTGAAAGAAGAGGAAACAGTTTCGACGGTGAAATGAAGGAGATAATAGTTTTGGAACTAACAAATTGTCTGAGATCAAAACCTTTAGACATAGTACTACTTAGGCGGGGACGATTTGGTCGTTCGCCAACATAACGAATAAGTTCTTTGAACTTTATTTTCTGCAGTATTAACAAAAATTTTAAGCTAGGGTCGAAATAATCAACTATAACTCTTTATGCTCAATCTTTCTGTTATTTTTCTTTATTTTCTGACTGACTTTAAGATGTAAATATTCTCAAAAAATAACAGCGTCATGGCAGTAATTCTGGCCAATACTGCTAAACCGGGTTGTTGAGCCGAGTGCCGTTTCTTACTGCAACCCATTACTGTCAACTCTATTTCTAGTATCTTTGACCTTACATTTTCGAAAAATTTCGTTTTCTCCTATTACTGAGTTAGCATTAAAATAGAATCTTCGTCAAAAAATATGTGAAAGGTAAATTCTTAAAAATAACTTATTTTTGTCTTTTATTCTTACTCTCAAATGAACCTTAGATAACATTATTAATGACAGACAATTATTAGAGTATCCTGTGATGGCTTTGTATAGTATTCTGTTTAATCTAGAAGACCTCTAAATTTTTAATAATTGATCATACTTTTAACTGCATGCAGTTGGTTAGATTCATTAATCAAAAAGAGGTTTCTCTTAAAATTGTCTAGAAAAATTTTACCGGTTTTACATGGTTGAAAATATACAGTTATTACATGGATAAAGGATGGCAGCTGGATCAGACGCAGACAAATTTATCTCGTCATTGGCCTCCGTGCTTGATTATCGTATCAAATATTGCTAGGACTTTCCTATAAAAAAAATTCGCAACAGAAAAACATATCTCTAGTCTGCAGTTAGTTATGGGTATAATAAGAAAGACAACCTATACTAAAAAAATACTACAGTGCTATGGCCTCTGCAGTTTTATTTTGGATTCGATACAATTACCTTGTCTTTATCAATGGCGATTTTAGCTAGCGAAACTAGTCGCCACGCAAAAAGAGAATTTTTTTCATATTATATGGTTACTGCGTTGTATCGACTTTTGTGGACACAAAGTTATTATTACAGGCATTGTGGGAACAAATTAAAATAAATATCTTAAGTCACGATAGCCGACTGGTTTAGTGGTCGGAATTTCGAGTCAAGGGACCAGAGTTCGATCTCCAGGTGGCTGGCTCATTCCAATGGGTTTTTCAAAAAATTATGTACGAATAATATCGTTACAATGTATACATCATATAAATATCTTCGGTGGAAGGTGGGTCGAAGGGACTTTATTATTATATATACAGCCCGTCGCCGTCTTTATACCCCAGCCAACGATATATTTTGTACATAAGTTTTTAAAAAAACCTATTGATACGAGCCTGCCACCTGGGGATCGAACTCGGGTCTCTTGACTCGAAACTCCGACCACCCAACCAATCGGTCATCGTGACTTTATAATATTAAATTATAAACATAAATTAGATTAATTAGAAAGATTTTTTATTTGCCCTCATTATATTATTTTACATTTTTATTATTTGATCATATAAAACGAGCCACTATCCGCGTCCTAGTCACTAAAAATATAACATAAAATAAGGCGTCATTTAAATATAGTTGGCGGGTTTTTTTACACAAATAGTTTATCTGCTGGTTGAGTTACTTTCAAATTAAAGCATTCTTCGAACAACACGTAAATGGTAAAGCAAAAAATTACAAGTTCTGTATGACTTAGCTATGTGTTTTGCGGCTCAATAATAAGCTTCATTTTTTTATTATTATTTGAAATTAAACCCTGACAATTTAAAATCAAGCATGCAATTGTTGAATAATATAATAATTATTAATGAATTAAATTTATTGAAATATCTTAAGATATTTTAAAATTAATGAAATTGTAATTTTCAATTTGTGCTGGACGAAATTACCGTTATCGTTCGATGACCTACATCTCCTGCATCCTCGTGAAACTACAACTACTATCAAACTAAGCAAACTAAAACTTACAATTAGATTAGATACTGTTACAGCTAACACTTTCACATACACGCACCAGGTTTTTAATTATAGTGTTCCTTTTATCTATTACGTGCAATGTTCGACGAATCTTCTAATCTGTAGATACGTAGCAACGAGCGTAGCGCTCTACGGCCGTAGCGCAACTGTAACCCGTCGCCGTCGCTCCACACAGCCTACTATGACTCGAGAGGAATTCTATGTTCTGATCGATGAGGTTTCACGCCTAACATTTGAAGTCTTCCTATATTTATGATCTCATGATTTTCACGTGTACTTTCCAAAAGCTTCAATATAACAAAACATCCCTTAGAACAAAAACTGCTGTCTAATATTACACCACAAGGTTTGAAATGGTAATATATTAAGCCCTGAATACTGAAATGAGTAGGTTCTTCTCCTTTATTTTATTGCAAAATTTTAAAATAAATATATAAATATCTTCACGCCATTCCCAATATAGGGGTAGACAGAGGTCTAGTCTAGACAATTAAGTCCTTTCGACCCACCTTCCACCGAATATATTTTCGGGACAACGTGACAGGTGGTGAGCCCGTCGCCGTCTTTCTGTCCAAGCCAACGATTTAATTCGTACATAAGTTTTTGAAAAACCCATTGGTACGAGCCTGGCACCAGGGGTTTGAACTCGGGTCTCGCGACTCGAAATTCCGACCACCCAACACTCGGCTATCGGGACTTCATGCAAATTTTTATGCTATATTATCAGTAACGATAGCTGTGTGATTGGGTGATCAAAATTCGAGTCAAGAGATCTGAGTTCGATCACCTGGTGGTTATTTCGTTGGCTGGGGCATAAAGACGGTGACGGACTCCCCACCAGTCACGTTGTCCCAAAAGTATCTTCAGATGAAGTTGTGTAAACCTCTATCTACCTCTGCTATAGTATATTTATTCTATGGTAATAAGAAAGAACGACAAGGTTGTCTTCTTGATCGTGAGCTATAGTAACTCGCTTCCAAAATAAAGAGTTTATTTCATTCAAAATATAATACAATTTATATTCATTTTCAAACATTACAGAAGTTTATTCTTATTGTTTCAATGTCTATTTAAGGCACTGTTGAATAAAGTTACATTAGTCAGGATCGGTAAGCTTATTTTGACATGGTATACTGGGTGTGAAGGACTCCTCAAAGCTCCTTTTTCAGCCAATCCACATAAAAAATCAAAATCATAGACATCTGCAGCAAAAGGAATCATTGACCTGGCCTATAAGGATCAGCACGCTATAGTGACAAATGGTCACATAACTTGTAGAGCTAACAACTATTGAGTAAAAAAGGTTCACAAGTAGAAGGCTTCTTAAAAGCAAACGCAGTATAAGACGACCCCCCACAGGATGAACGGCCTTCGAAATATTGCAGGAAATAGAAGGAAACAGGACTAATTTTATAGAAATCTTTATTGGAGTCTGATGATTTGCAGTGAAGATAGAAGTTAAACGCCTACTCGTTTAACTTTATTCTAAAATGTTTATTTATAAAACACTAATAATAATATGAGTGCTTTTTAATATTAAATATACGAGAACATATTTGGTGCTTGCAATGTAAAATTATCTGCTTGATACCTATAAGGCAAAATACAATATTAACATATCATATGCTAATCCAATCACACATGAATTATGTATCTTTATAATTGTTTCCCACTTTTTATATCACATAATACTGTACAATACTTTAATATAATAAATGAAAAAATAACACCGTCTATTACTTTTTCATTATATTTTAAAGAACAATGTGTTTTGAAGTATCATATTTTAAATACGAGTTATTTTCATAAAAACTAAGTGAACGTTTCTCAGCGTTTAAATATTTACAACGTCATAACAGGTTTCTAACAAAGTGCGCTGTTATACTTCGCCTGTAAAGTTTGAAACGCAAAAGAGGAGCGCAGTATTTTTAATACAACCTTACGTTGTGTAATACATTGTTTACGTTTACTGTACAAAAGGAATTTTATATATTTTTAAAAATACTTTCATTCATTCGTGTAAACTTGTTTATATTTGAGACAGTTCAATGGTCACCTATTGTGGTATTTATATCTAATCTAGTGGCGATATAAAAATGACACACGTCTTATTTAAGAACTAAGTAAAAAATAGAAATGTTAGTTATATAATTAATACAAGCCATGACAGTCAAATTATTCAGTTTATAAATTCTCACATTGGTCGGTAGAGTATTGAAGAGATATTCTTTAAAGGACGTCGCAGGTTCGGGTCCTCCATTCGACTACTATCGTAAATCTCTCCAGACGCAAGCTAAATTTAAGTTTATTTGGAGTTTTCAACAGGAACTACTACTACTACTACTACTAGTAATGTATTCTTGAAATAGTAAAAAAAAATAATGTGATTCAATTTCATATTTCCGAAAAGGATAATTTAGACGCTGTCTCGAATTCTTTCTCGGTAGAGGCTTTGATGATATAAAAACAAAATATGTAAAACATTATGTAGGTTATGGCTGCTGTTGTAGGTTGTGGTCTAAATCTTTTTCTTCCAACTTTGTAAAGATCTTGTGTCATTGGAATTTCTTTAGGGATTTGTTACTTTAAAAACCATACTGTAGCAGAATTTACCTCAAAAATGTCAAAATGCTATGTTGAAAAACTCATTAGCTAAAATTTAACGCACAGAAACTTTGTGAATAATTGAATTAATCTGTGTTCATCCGTGCTGATATTTTTACGATTAATTACTTTTCTATGCTCTATTTCTTTTAGCGTTTTATTACACTATTTTTTTTAATATTTAAAAAAAGACTGTTTCTGCCTATTCGCTTTTCAACGATAAAAGTCATTATTAATTATCTAATATGTCGTATTTAACGACACATCTCGTTATCATCTAAATTAATAAAATTTGATTTTAAAAGATCTTATATTTTAAACCGTTTGTTAAGTAAATTCTTATAATCTAATTTAAAAAGTTGTTCTAAGTAATTCCTGTAGTAAAATTTTATTTTAATGAGAAAAGTTAGGAGTTGTTGAGAATAACAAGTTAGCAGTCTCTTTACGATTGGAATGGAGCCACAAAGTTAGAAACATCGCAAGCATTCGCCAAATCTTACGTCTTCAAAATATTTGAACAATTAAATTTGTGAATTTGTGATATATATTTAGAGAAATAGCTTTGTAAAACAACGTATGTAATGGCCGATACAAACCCACACATGGCCCCACTGGGCAATAGACCTCTACCGATTTAGGCGATGCTTGCCGTTGCTGATATACTTATTTTGGTTTGGTATTTATCGAAATGGTTATGTCGCCATCTGCAGGTTGATTACGGTATGTATGGGCTATTTCCCTTAATCGCCTATTACGACACTAGCGAAAAGTAACAGTGTAGCCGTTACCACGCGACTGTATACAATAATTTTTAAATAATTCATGATTTTAGTCATGATATAATGTCACAATAGCCGAAGTTCAAGTCAAGAGATCTCAGTTCGATCCCCAGGCGGTAGGCTCTTACCAATAGCTTTATTTCTTCAAAACTTATGTACGATTTATAGCGTTGAATTGGACATATAGACGATGTCAGGCTCACCATGTGTCACGATGTTAAAAAAAATCTGAAAAGTGTTGTGGAAGGTGGGTCGAAAGGACCTACTTGTCTAGACCTTGTCTACCCCGTATTGGAAACTGCGAGAAGATATCTATTTTAATTTATATAGTAAGTAAACTAATCGTCTTTTATATTAATATTTCACATGACTTATAACTATCTCAATGCGCTTCCCTGGCGAGTTATCCAAAGAAAACAAAATGAAAAATCGTGATACTTAGCGTCAGTATCACGATTTTTCATTCGCTTCTAACAGGTACATAATTTTTCATACACACGCTAAATCCTTCTACTATTTGTAAACTTCTTCGAGAAATACTCGAAGTGAGTATATTTCCATGTAGTATATCTTGTATATTTATATTAATATTAAGTGTATGTAAAAAATTCTTAATTAAAAAAAAGTCACGATAGCTGAGTGGATGATCGGATTCGAGTCTAGAGACCCGAGTTCTATCCCAGTGGTAGGCTCATACGTTTTCACGATTATAGGTTACGATTTTCACGTTTTTTATACTGTGCCAGTGTGGCTAAGATTGGGTGATTAATATCACCTATTTTTTATTAATTAATTGCTAAATCATCTATTAAGTAATATTACCACATACTACCACGTATTAAGTAGTCACGATAGCCGAGTAGTCGGGTGATCGGAATTCGATTCATGAGACCCGAGTCGATCCCCAAGCCTCGTACCAATGGGATTTTTTTTCAAAATCTAATGTACGATTTTTATCGTTGACTTGGACACAAAGACGGCGACAGGCTCACCACCTGTCACGTTGCCCCAAAAAATATCTTCGGTGGAAGGTTTCGGGAGAGAGGACTTAATTGTCTAGACCTCTGACTACCCTTTTATTGGAAATGACGTGAAATTATTCTTAATTTTTACAATGTATTAACTAGTTGTTATATTGAATGGCACGGCTACAGTTGATGTCAGACAAGTGATATTCTTTTCAATACTATCTTCAATTAGCGATACTTTTACGAATTTAATCATCGGGCTGTCACAGCGAGGCGGGGCCGGGTTTAGCCAGTTTTGTATCTAAATATATTATATATAATTCTCGTGTCTCGTCTTTCATTCCGATTTTCACGTTTATTTAAAAATATGTGTTTCGCTAGCATACCTAAGATAGGATACTATTTATCACGTATTTTTCGTCTCGCATCAGAAGAGATCTAGTCTGCCATTCCCTACACAGAGGTCTAGTATGTCCAAGTCAACGGTACAAATCTTAAATAAGTTTGAATCAGATTTTGATTCTGAAGTCTGATTCGATTTTCTATTACCTTTATTGTGGCCTTTTATAGAATTTAACAAATTTATTACAGCGTATCATATAAATAGCGAGTGGGTTCAATCATCTAAACAATCATTCTTCGATAAGTAACTATAATGACGGTCCACTTAATCTACTTCCAATAATTCTTTTGATGGCAATTACTCTATAAAGCAGTTGGTCACATTCAATGAACTTCGGAGAGCTTTTAACTTTTATGTTTAATACAGATATTGGACGATTATTTTTACTATAGCAGTAAATTTTCTAAAAAGTTCTTTAAACCCAAATCGTCACATAGATTACTAAGATGTTAATTTTATTACACATCATTCAATAAACAATAGTCTTATTGAACAATTGCTATTTACAAGTGGTTTTGATAGCCAACTTTTATTCACTTTCTACTATATAATACTTCCTGTTAAAAATACATCGGTACACCCATGACTTTTACTTCTTATATTATTAAAATCACCACTTGCGTAAGATTTGAATCTGAGATTCCGTTTACATAAGCGGGTTTGTGTATATGTAGATTCAAAGATAGAATCGAAGTAAGTATATTATGTTACAAAACTATAACAACTATTTGAATCTGAGATGGTAAGGAAGTAATCCTTACTACGTAATATTACTACGTATATATCGCTACGTAAATTACAAATCGTTTCGGAATAAAGTTACAGGTTATACACCTCCGAAGACCGCAGAGAAATGTCCGTAATTACATTAGATCCCCACCCTTGCAACCGGTGGAACCTAGAACAAAAACCAAAACAATGCTTCCAAAGACTAGTGTTACCAACACTAGTCTTTGGAGGCAGAAATACGTAAAAGTTTAGAATAGACCTAGACAACTCCTAGACAGAAAAGGAGCCTACCACCTTTGTCAATCATGGAAAGCTTACATGACCAAGGAAAGCTTACATGGCCAGTCTTACGTAGCCAGAACGGCTGGAGATTGGAGGCGCTTCGAGTGAGTTTGTTGAGCTCACTTTGAATGCATTATAGCCGAGCTGAAGTCTCGATGCAAGAGGAGTAACTGTACCGCACTGTAGATGTGCCAATGGTGTGGTTGTAGGGTAGGGAAGGGTAACACGATATTGGTGGATTTGCAACAGTGTATGAATGCCTTATCGTAGTCAACATGGAATCCGGCATCCGGAATTAGTCTAGCGTGTCATAGGATATATGTTTATGACTGCGAAGGGGTTAACATAACCTGTGCTGTGCCGAATTTGTACTCGCGCCCACTCTACGGATTTGAAGTAGTGTTAAAAACAATTATGCTACTAAGGATACGTTACGGGAAATTATTTCGGTCTGGTATATTTTGATAGGGTTACACTGCCATCTGTCGGTAGGCGGAGCCATTTTTTTATTTATTTATATTCAGAAATGTTTTTTTTTGTACAATGGAGTTCGTCCATACAAATATTATTCCGTAGTTTACAGTAGCATGCAATAGATTAAAAGATACAATAATAATTACGACCATGAAATGAAAATTCTTAGCGAGGGTAAATTAAGTTAAGCGCAATTGTTTTTGTTGTTATAATAATGACGAGCACCTAAAAAGTAGAAAAAAAACAAATGTGGTCGAGTGACCTACAGACTGTGTCAATATTATAATTTATTCGATATAATTATCAGGAAACATTAAGTATTAGCCAATACTGTAACTAGCATTTACCACTAACCAATTTAATTATATAGATAGTATAGTAGTGTTACAACTTAAAAAAAAAATTAATCTGAAAACCACTGTAACGTTATTTTATTTCATTCTCTTAAACATTTTCTTACATTATTTGCATAAGCCATTTTTTATTTTATACAGTATCTGCGAAATCTTCGCATTCTGGAGTCGCAAACGAAATCTGTTTATTCCGTCTGGTGTAAAGCTTTGAATTATAGAAAGGATGGCCTTTGAAGTTGAAAAGCAATTTGATGAGCAAGTCTGTTTATCTCATTGGTTTGTTTTCTTTGTGTTTCGTATCATTCAGCTCGACATCACATTGCATACTACGTTTGTAAATAAACGAATATTGTAAATGCTTGTAATCGAATGAATATACAATGTAAGTAAATAAATAAAATTATATTATACTAAAATTAGTATCTTTGAAGGAATCAGAATAAAACTTCCGATACGGATTAGTTTAAAATCTGAAAAATGCGTCTATGGTAGAGATCTGACATATTTTGATCTTCACACTATTTCCAATACTGGGATAGACAGAGGTCTAGAAAATCAAGACCTTTGGACCCACCTTTCACCGAAGATATTTTAGGGACAACGTGAGAGGCGGAGAGCCTGTCGCCATCTTTACTGACTTATACGTCATATTATTTCACTTTATGGATTTAGATTTGTCCTATTGAGAGTCTGGAGAGGATCTCGATATTTTTTCAGATCGAGCGCGGGCAAAATCATGCGATAAAAATAGTATTCCCAAAATGAAGAAGTTATGTTTGAACCGAGACTGTGGCCGTCAGACCTCGCTGTGAAAATATCGTTAAAATATGTGATCTCAGCCTTCTCCGTGAATATATAGAATAATCAGTGTGGCAAGAAGGATGGAAAACTACATAAATAGCATCAATCTTTTTTTATACAACTATTACAATACTTTTATATTAATGCGTACCCAAACAGTGTGAACAAGTTTCCAAATTATTCCATCTTCGTTCAGAACTTAACTTGACTCTTGTTATATCTTATTTTCTCTCTCTCTCTCTCTCTCTCTCTCTCTCTCTCTCATCTTTATCTTACAAAATTATCTTAGACTCTGTACTTTTAGATATATTGTTAGATAATATTTTTTGCATACAATATAAACATCGCTTTGCAAATCAGATTGTAAGCTATGCCGAAATCTCCTCAATAATATTCCATGAAATTCGTAATATACTGAGTAACAGTTAACATTTCATCATATATTTTTTATTGTTTCTATTCGTACTACGTACTCAGATAATAAGTATAAACTATAAACAGAATTAGTGTTACTAAACTTTTCATAGCTTTCAATTCAGTCTATTTTAAGTCTAGACGTGTTCTGAAATCCCAGTGGGAAAGTTTTTACAACGTATTTGAACGCGAAGTTCTAGCGAGCAGTCTTAACACGTTCCCAGTCCTTTATTGTGTATTGCTTTATTTCCTGCACCGCTGATAATTCTTTTCCAATGTAGTAGAATTACGAAACTTAACTTTTTCATTAAGATCGGAATTGAGTGCAACAATAATAATAGGTTGACTGGAAGAGAATACCTATAGGCATTAAGTTCACCTTTTATGACCAATACGTAATCGCAATAAAGGGTAAATAAATAAACAAATGTTATAAAATCTTTTTGACTTGGGTATTACGGGTATTGCACTAAAAATGTTTCAATCTTACTTAACAAACAGGCATCAAATTGTAAAAATCGAAAACAATCAAAGTGGCTTAGAAAAAGTCAGTTACGGCATCCCGCAAGGCTCGGTTTTAGGCCCATTGCTTTTTCTGATCTATGTGAACAATATTTGCAAAATTGATTTAAAGGGGCATCTTACTTTATACGCAGATGGTACTTTTCTCTTTTATTTTGATCATAATATTACGGATCTAATAAACGAAGCACAGAATGATTTACACAAATTTAATATTTGGTGTCAATGTAATTTACTTACCATCAATACTAAAAAAAACATATTTTATGGTATTTTCGGCTAAAAATAAAAAAATAGGCCAGCAATTAAAAATAAATAATGATGTTTTGCGTCGCTCTAATAAAGAAAAATATCTTGGTTTATGGTTAGACGATAAACTAACTTGGAAAAATCATATCAAACATATTAGAACAAAACTACTGACATTATCAGGGGCATTGAAAAGAATAACAGGATGCATCCCACCTAGAACACGCTTGAATATTTATAATGCGTTAGTCAGATCCCACTTACAGTATTTAATCGAAGTTTGGGGAAATGCGGCACCTTCTAATTTAAAAATCTTGCAAATATCACAAAACAAAGTAATCAAAAACTTATTCAAATGTAATACAAGAACGAACACACGTGCACTTTACAAGAATACAAACATTTATAACCATAGACAACTTTATGTATATACAACATGCATCTTAATAAAATAAATTCTATCTAATGAAATACATTCGCAAACAGTACTCAGTAAAAGAATATTTCATCATAACCTAAGAAATAAGATAAAAATTGTCCGAAAACACAGAAATAGTTATGGTAAAAAGAGTATACTGTCTGAGGGAGCGCAACTCTTCAATTATTTGCCTAATGAGATTAAGGATTGTGTATCTATCAATATTTTTAAAGAGAAACTTAAAATGTATATATCCAAAGATATTTATTAAGCATCTGTTTGAATCCAGCTAATCAGACCATATCATATTATAAATTTCTGTAATCTCATTGTAAGTGAACCTATGTTCTTTATGAGTAATAAATTATCTTTAAACCTATATATACTCTATACTCTTAACTAATTTACTCAAAAAGTTCTGTGTACAGAAACGCAGGCGCAGCATCAGTACACAATTATAAATTACATACATACATAACGGCCTGTTAAAGTCTCTGCAGGATTTATGCCTGACCCATAAGTAGGATTTACAACAGTCGTGATGCATCGCAAGCAGAAGCATCTTACACGCTACTGCAAGTGACATTTCCGCCTAATTTGGTCTGGTGTTTTTTTTAAATGTTGTTCTCGCAATCTGTTTACAACTTACCATTATCTCCTATTTTTATTCCATTCCATTATTGTAGTCACGATAGCCGAATAGTTAGGTGATCGTAATTCAAGTCGAGAGAACCGAGTTCGATCCCCAGGTGGCAGGCTCGTATCAATGGGTTTTTCAAAACCTATGTACGATTCGTATTGGCTTGGGCATAAAGACAGCTACGGGCTCACCACCTGGCTCACGTGATGGTAAGTGATTACCGCCGCCCATGAACACCCTCAATACCAGAGGCAGTAGAGAGGTGTAGCCGTATTCTGTTCTGTGAGGAGGAGCCGGCCCATTCATGTAACAACAAAAGCTGATGCGTGGCTCTACCACGTTTATGGCGGACTTTATCATATAGCGGACTTAATGCCATACGGCATTCTCTATCATCAAACCATCAGGCTAATTAGAAATAAAATGTATAAGCAGTGCAGTTAAATAAAGGAAGCGATCTAAAATAATGTGGCAAACACAAAAATATTACATAAACATACGTACGATACATTATGTACATAAATATACATACAATACATAAATATATAAATCTATACATATATGCAGAATATTTATGTTGTTAAAAGTAACTTAACGAGAAAACAAAACAAGAAATATTGTATTTTTAAACGTACAATATAACTATATACATGTAGGAGACAATATTTGAGAGATTTGGAATGATAGCCATATGACATATTCAGACTTGCAACATTTTATAGTGTTCACGGACTTTATTTTTAAATAAAAACTTGTTGGGAGCTTTTTTTAATGTCAAGAGGGATTTCGTTTCAGAGCCTACTAGCCGTAAGGGCGAAGGATTATCTAGACTATACCTCTGTCTACCCCTGTATTGGGAATGGTGTGAAGATATTTAGTACATTCTGACTATTAATCTATGTAGTAGTATCTGAAACAGTTGGTGCAAGCAAATAATAGAGAATATTTATTTGTTGCAATGAAAATCGTTCCCCAAGGATCCGCGCTATTCAAATGGAACTGTCTAGACGCTGGTCAATTCGAAAGCAATTCTTTTACACTCCGGAATTTACTACGTTTAACCATCGAGTAATAACATGCAGCCACGTTGAATTTTTTTAATCAAGTTTATCAAATTTGGCCTATAAAAATTTTAAATGGCTCCCCATATAGAATGGTCTTATTGACAACAAAATAATAAATTAACTTAATTAAACAATAAAATCTCTATCCATTCCACTTAAAATTCGGGTGATTACATAACTTAATTTGTATATATTTCAAATTATAACTGCTATACAATGTGTTTAATTTGCGACGAATATTTTTATTTATTTACTTATACACTTTATTACAAACACCATAAAAAGTTTTGTAAACTAGATATACATCTAAATATACAATAATATATCTGAGATGTAAGTTGAAAAAAAATGTGATATCAATATAATAATATTGAACAAACCTTCTTACTCCGAAATCCTTTAAAAGGTTCTGAGAAAAAAGTATTTTGTACGTTGATATATTTACTTGTTATTAATTCCATGCTGCATACACCATACACCATAACCTGCATGTACCATGTGATATCCGGTTAAGGATAGATGCCTAATGAATCATCATTATGAATCAATCATGACAACTATCATGAAAAATACCATAACAAAAATAAGCACACATGGGTAAGGCATCAACTGAGATGTTAGGTTGCTCGCCAATACGATTGCCAAGTCTGGCGCTTTGGCTAATCCTCCTTATAGAAAAAACCTAAACATGCAGTGGACTTGCCATTAAGTAAGTAACCTATAAACAAATTCAAATTCAATTTTACTTATTCCATTATTTATTACTAAATATTAAAATAAGTAAAAGTGGATTTGAATTTATTTAAAGATGACGGTCCATTGAGAGACCTCAATCGTGAGTATTCAATATAAGCAATTTATATTTTGATATGATTTTTTCCAACATTTTCCATAAGTATGACGAAGCATCACTTTGACACACTACACATAATTTATATTATAACAGCTTAATAATAAGTAAATAAATATCTTCACCCAATTGCCAATTCAGAGATAGACAGAGGTCTAGTCTAGCCAATTAAGTCCCTTCGACCCACTTTCCATCGAAGATATTTTCGGGCCAACGTAACAGGTGGTGTGCCTGTCGTCGTCTTTATGTCTAAGCCAACGATATAATTCATAGAAAAGTTTCTGAAAAACATATTGGTACGAGCTTGCCAACTGGGGATCGAACTCAGGTCTATTGACTCGAAATTCCGACCACCCAACCATTCGGCTACCGTGACTTATTATAACAGCTTGACTATATAATATAAATTCAACTTATTTTTTCGTATTGTTCATACTTGATAACTATTTTTTTCTTTGGAAAATCCACCGTAAATGTCGGATGTTTGGGAAAATCTGAACGTGTAGTTTTGGTTTGATTTTTCCACTAATACGCACACTGTCTCAGAATTTTTTTAACCCTTTTTTAATTGTTTATATACTTTTAAAAACTTGTTATTAAAGTTTGAATAGGACAAAACCAATAATAATATTTTATTGTAAAGCCAAGGGAAAATTATGTTTTAATTTTAAAAATATAGTTTCGTTCTAGCCATATTATTAGCAACGAAAATGTAGGATATCCATTGGGAAAATCATTGAAAGTATGTATTCAGCAGAATAAGTAGAAAAAGTTGCTTCTGTGAACCCCAAGAGGAATCTTATTAAGTGTACCTATAAATAGATTCTTTGATACAAGGTCTCAAATGATTTACTTAGTACAAGGGTGTGACAAAGACAGATTACAATTCCGTCGTCTACGATACAAAAGAATAAGTAAAGTATCTGAAAACGATCCTTATTATTTCTTTTTTTATTCGGAATTCGGAGTTCTTATTTTTACAATAATAGCGACTACCTTCAGTACTGCGCGAAAAAATAACTAAATTAAATTCTAGGCAGCAAGCTTGCAATGTGTTATCGGCGTAAGAATATACCACCCCCTTTCTAAAGGCCTCGTGAGAGCCAACTAGGGGAAAGGCCTTGAAAATGCCGTTGGCTACTGACTGATGGCGGGATAGACATCTCGAAATATACCAAACCGAATTTCAGCAGACCGATGACGGGTTGCAGCGGCTCACCTCAGTAGCATGTAGACTGTTAATGCATTCCCTACTAACACCGAATACGTTTGTAGCGGATGATGAATGTGCTGCAGGAAAAGGGTAGCTACCTGCCAGGTCGGGTGATCGTGACCTGGAGAGGACGTCTCCTCCACTAGTGTGCGCTATCGGTAATCGTATATATGCTTGTAATTGTGCGAACTTCGATAGCGCGATGTAGGCCGTCAATGTGTTTCCTGAATCCGCCACTAGCGAGCTTCTTTTACCAGGCAAAGGACGTAAGGTTACACCTTACGCCCACTAGTGCTGGTGCCTAGTGTGGATATCCATTATATCTACTGCGTTTCGTTATTTATTATGTGAAGATGTAGGAGACCTCTCTGCCTTCCCACCCCCTTAGTTAGTTCATTAAAAAGCATGTCGCCTTTATATTTTAATTTAATGTAAAAAAAGTATAAATATCTGGGTCCTGCCAAAACCAAAGAAGCTGATGTGTGGGAGTGACTGACGAGCGATGATGATATCATATTAAAGTAATTTTCATGCATCTAATTTTCCCCGCAGCTTTGTGATTTAAAAAAGACTTGTTTTTATTTATTGTTAAGCAGAAACACTTTGTAAAACATTTTTATTAAGTGAAATGACTTTACCTTCTTTTCTTATTTGAGGTATTTTTTCTTTCTTACTATTTATGTTAAATTAGAAAAAGGGGTTTGAGCCTTTAAATTATAACAATACAGAAGTCCCTCTAGAAAAAGTCTGAGGAAAAAAAGCGCTTTTGTTGCCTTTGTTGGAAAACGAAAGTGACGAATCGGCATGTTACTTTTGCCTTTGAAGTTTTAAATATTTTTTACGACTGTTTATGAGATACGAGTTTGTGACGAACAAACTTTGTCAATTTAACGTCAAATGTATTGGTATTACAAGCTAATCAAGGGCCCACTTCGGAATATAGCACTCCCCTAAAGTTTACCGCCAGTAACGGTCGTAGGCCACCTGTATGTATCGATTCTTTGCAAAGTTTCAGGACTTCTCTCCATGTTTTGGTTTGTGGGGTCTTCCTTCTGTGCATTTTCCTAAACAAGGTTGCTACTCGTGAACTTGTCAGTGCTTTGATCTGTATAGCAATGTTAGTTACCATAGTTCTACAGCGGATTCTATCACGCATTGAAATACTGAGCATAGCCTTTCTATACCACATGATGAGCAACATTTGGAGTTTCCTTTTTGGTCTGCATATTATCAATCCTACAATTATCATACATTAACAATTTAAAAATTACAAAAATGCTTGATTTAAAACTATCTATAATAATGCTGAAAGACTATGGCGATTTTCAAAGATCATATAACTTATCCCGAAAATATCTTCCGTGGAAGGTGGGTCGAAGGGACTTAATTGTCTAGACTAGACCTCTGTCTACACCTGTATTGGGAATTGCGTGAAGATATTTATATTTATTTATAATAATATATTTATAAATAAATATAAATATCTTCACGCAATTCTAATACAGGTGTAGACAGAGGTCTAGTCTAGACAGTTAAGATATTTATATTTATTTATTTATATAACATGTACCTATCACCTACGACCTCAAGAAACGTCTTCGATGAAATTTGCACACATAAAATATCATATATATATATATATATATATATATATATATATATATATATATATATATATATATATATATATATATATATATATATATATATATATATATATATATATATATATATATATATGTATATATATATATATATATATATATATATATATATATATATATATATATATATATATATATATATATATATATATATACATATATATATATATATATATATATATATATATATATATATATATATATATATATATATATATATATATATATATATATATATATATATATATATATATATATATATATATATATATATATATATATATATATATATATATATATATATATATATATATATATATATATATATATATATATATATATATATATATATATATATATATATATATATATATATATATATTTATATATATATATGTATATATATATATATATATATAACCGAAAGTAAATAACTGTATGTACTCATTACATATAGTTACATTGAGTTTTATCTATTTTAAGTTAATTCGACGCAAATTGATTAAGCTCTCCCAGCGTTACGAGAGTTTGAGGTTATCGAGTGTTTGGATGATTGGAATTAGAGACAAGAGACCCGAGATCGATGCTTAGGTGGTAGAATTTTTCATAACCTATGTACAGTTTATGTCGTTACGTATACCTATCAAGTTGCCCCAAAAATTATTTTAGTGAAAGGTGAGTCGAATCATGCGACATGACAAAATAATCGTATTTTTTAATTTTTTGATTAGATTTTATTCGTATAGGTTTTCGAACCGTATTTCGTGGTTTGTGAATCGATATATATTGTTTACAACTTTTTTATACATGCCTACCTTAAAAACTGTTAAGCTTATAATAAGTTTTTCAAGCTAAATAATATATTTGTTACTTGTTGTTAATATTTTTGCGCTTAAATTAAAATAAAATTTTAATATGATATATACTAAATTTACATATATTTTTGTTCTAAGGGAAATGTTTCACTGCTGTGATTGAAGGCTTCAACTTTGTCTATGAAAGTCAAGTCGTAGGAGCCCTAAATCTTTTGTCACTGCTGTTGTAAAGAAAACGTTTTGTTAGGAAATTAAATAAATTACGACGATATAGTTGTTGTTTTTGTCTTGAATAGAAACGGAATACACGGCTTAGTCTGTTTTTCGTACAAAAGGAAATAATATTTTTATTTCATTGTTTAGTTACTCCAAATTACGGTATATTTAGAAGGTAAGGTACTTTTATATGAAATTGCAAAGTACCAGCAATCGTCGCATTTTTTGTAATCTCACTATTAGTAAATAATTAAATAAATGTATAGATACTTACAGGATAGGGACAATTCACATAAATTGCTCTGATGTATGTGCTATTGTCCCTTTCTATGTAAGTATGCGACCCAGACCCAAGAAAATGTAGAAAAGTTTTCTACATTAATCCGAATGGGAATCGAATCCGAATTTAACAGTGGTAGAGCCACACATCAGCTTTTGTTGTTGCATTTATCGGCTCGACCGGGGAAGTGCCACGACCTCACAGAATACCGGCGTGAAGTAGAAGCCTAACAAACTTCTGCGTTTCGTCTGGTGAGTGCAGGTAACCAGAGGCCCACACACCCCTCCCCCCCCCAATTCTGGGGGGGGCAACGCATCTGCTATGCCTCTGGCATTGCGGGTGTTCAAGGGCGGCGGTAATCACTAACCATCACGTGAGCCACCTGCTCGTTTGCCTGTTACTCCTCTAAATTCAAAACTTATTAATATCGGATACAGTGAGCTTAGTGTTAACCTTATCGTTGAGGCAAGAGTCTTGAATTTAAATCCTAAACAAAATTAACATTTATTCAAAAAACAAATTGTTGACACATATATAATCGTAACCTATAAAATCGTTTAAGTTTCTTTTGTAAAATTTTCTATTAGATAACTCCACTAGTACAGAGCTGAGAAGGGTTCTTACAAAAGTAATACAGTGTGAAAGTATCATGACATAAGTGACTACGTCAATTCATTGCCATAGTAAATATCTTTTGATAGTGTCACAGAAAATGGACTTTTTCTGTTCAGGGAATTTCGTTCTCTAAAAAGACGTTTTCCCGACTACTTGTTTATGCTAGTAAGATAGTTGTACCTTTCTCATGCATAAAACAAAAGGACTTGGCGGGAAATGCGCAGTGTTTTTGATATTCTGCATCGTACGTAGTTTCTGCTATCACATTCAAATGCAGAAACAGCAAGTATTGTATGTGTATCAATTTTGTAACTTTATGTACAAAAATTTTTATATTGATGACTTCAAAGGGCTTAGACGTATTTGTTTTGTTTAATGTTTTTTATCCCAAGTTTACCTGCATAATTCTTATCTCGGAAACTATTAAGTAATAGGGATGGAAAAATGAATATGTTATCTATGTGTAATATAGATATAGTAGTAGACTTAAGCGAAGCTTTGTCGACAAGAAGTGAAATAAGAAAGGAGAAATAAATCACTAAAATATGTCTGAAAATACAGAATGCTGAATGACGAATACCTCGAGTATGCTACAATCATTCTTTGTTAAACCTGTTTATCTTTTGGTTCGAGGACAAGTAGAAGAATCCCGAATTTCAATTAACTAATATAATTCATTTAATAATAAAGGTAATTCGAATCATGCTAAAAGTAAACTTTTGTGTAACAATTAGGGAGATTTGTACTCGTGTCATGCATGTCCTTATGTATGTATATGTAATACTATCTATCGACTCAGCTATCATGGGTTAAATTATCATAATCGGGTCATATTTTAGTTGTATACGCCTCATAACCTGAAACGGTTGAGGAAGTGCGTTACTCCCGGCATATCGAAGTCGAGCAATTTTGTGTCTTAAAATGATTATGTCATAAACATGTTACACTTATACGATAATATGAGTAAACGTATATGAAGAAAACATTTCTTATATTTTCTTAAAGTAATATTTTATACGAAAAATGTTTATCATAAATAAAAAAACTTTTCCGAAAGTCTAATTTTATATGTGGTTACGATAACCCTCGGAAAAATTGACGTATCGAGACTGGGATTTTTCATTAGCTTCAGGATTCGATAAACTGCGTTCCTATTTAAAATTAAGAACCTACTGCGTATTTCATTATATTAAATTATTTAATTTTTTTCATCTCATTTAAAAATCTGCAATTACATTATATGATTAATTTTACGTTAATAAATAATTAAATGTTGGTCCAAATATTTTATTTTCCTCCACTATTCTGCCTACAATAAAATTCAATTCAGATAAATAAGTGAATTTCTTTCTTTCTACGTTTATAGTATCTTCTTGATACGTTTATAAATTTTAACAATGCCTTCATGAACAGAAAGAATCATGTCCTTAATACAAAGAGCAATGAAAATTTAAACAACAATTTAATGTGCCGCTATATCCCCATCATATTTTCCTCAATTGATGAAAATATAACGGGGCGTAAAATTAAAGCGACCACTTATTAATTCAATGACATAATTTCAATGAAAGAAAAAAAAATAATGGTTAAACCTACTAACAGGTTCAAAAAGAAATGTCTTAAAGAGAAACTTTAAAAAGGGTTATTATGGTATAAATGCGTATATTAATGATAATAACTATTGGGAATGACTTTTTTTTACTCCAATACTGTTTCTAATTATTCTATGATCAAAATTTTAAACTTTAAGAAAATGACGAAAAAGGAGATACCTACGGAGTTTCTTTCGCCTGTTTTTTCTCAATTAGAGGAACCTCATTACGAAAAAAAAATTAATAAATTATTACAATAAATAAGTTATTAGTAAGGCCATACCCGACACCAATGACATCAAGATATTTTTGTGGATTTTAGAAAAATATTTATATATTCTCGCGGGTTTCGTAAGAGGCGAATAAGAAGATGGACAGCAGTTTGAGATGAATACCTGTCCGCTAGGAAAGCGTTACAACTATAGGAAATCCTTATTGTGGGAGAAGCCTATGTCCTATGGCGACCTTTTTCAGGATTTTAGGAAAACTTAATTTTTATTTATTATATACTACATAGATTTAGATACTTTGATATACATACATACATACCGGCATGTAGATGCACAGTAGGACATAAACATCTCCCATAAAGGTTCTCCATAATCGCCACGCTTGGCAGGCGGATTGGCGATCGCTGGATTAGACACCTCGCACTATAAACACTATTTCTTTCCTTTCAAAACTAAGCTTATGCATGTAAATACAATTATTCTGCCCATTCTTGATTACGCTGATGTATGCTATCCAGACCTATCTGAAGCTCTTCTAAACAAATTAGAGCGCCTTCTCAATAACTGTATAAGATATATTTTCGGATTACGTAAATACGACCACATCTCTTTTTATCGTTCCAAGCTAAAATGGCCTCCTATTCGGAACGGCGGAACTCCAGAATTCTACTTACATTATATTCTATCTTAAACGATATCTCTTCTCCAATTTACTTAAGGAATAACTTTCAATATCTTTGTTTTGAATAGTCTCAAGATTGGCATTCCCCAGCATAGCACTGGATTCTTCGGTTTTTCATTTACAGTTCAAGCTATACTTCTTTGGAACGCCCTCCCCTATGATGTCAGGAAAACATCCATTAAAAGCACGTTCAAAAGACAGATCCGAGAGCATTTTATGAAGGTCAGTTCCACCTAAGTATCGATCCGATATATGTATGTATATTTAATTATTTTTATTTGTTTTTATATATTTATTTATGTATTTTTAATATATATAATTGGTTTATTTTTATAGTGTATAAATATGTATTTTTGTATGTATATAAAATGTCAGTAACCCTGTTACTTTATACAGATTATTTATACATTTAATATATTTTTCAATATTTCTAACGCCTACCATTTACTTTTCTCCATCGAGTTGACTGGTAGAGAATGCCTCAAGGCAAGTCCGCTCATTGGAACCCTTAGTATATAAGGTGTACAAATAAAGTATAAATAAATATATAAATAAATAAATAAATAATTAAATAATTAATTAATTAAATAAATAAATAAATGAATATATAAATAAATAAACTGTTAATTTATTGCGTGATGTATTTCGAGATTTTTACCCCGTCATCTGTCGGTAGCCAAAGGCCCTAGTATACTGAAGGCCCTAGTATATTCTTACACTAACACCACACAGCTTTGCACAACATATTCTTAGGGATAATGTCAATTTGTAACATTGTGTATTTCACATAACATTAAGCCTTCTTTAAAACTTAAACAATGCCCATAAAATATGCATTATGTACGTCAACGTTCTAGTACGTGCCTTAATGGCATTCTTCAAAAGCTTCTGCAAAAAGCACTGCTTAAAGTTTCATGAGTTCCTATCGCGGTCTAGACGAAACGTGCGATGCAAAAATGAAGACGTATTATAAAATTCAAGTACCAAGTTTTATCCTATCGTAAAATATCGCTTGAAATTAATTTTGTGACTTTCATCACTCTCGCGCATTGTAATTCTATTTGATGCCATTACACAATGTTTTGTAATTTAAGCAACATGTTTTGTTTACAATATTACTCTATTTGTATTAAAATAATGGATAATAGTGTTTGATCTTGAAGTCTACATCTTCTATTTATAATCAGGTGTTAATAGTACAAGTTGAAAAGTAAATAAATACATATATAGATACACTATAGCCGAGTGGTTGGGTGGTCGGAATTTCGAGTCAATAGACCCGAGTTCGATCCCCAGTTGGTAGGCTCGTAGCAATGGGTTTTTCAAATACTTATGTACGAATATCGTCGGCTTGGACATAAAGACGGCGACGGGCTCACCACCTGTCACGTTGTCCCGAAAATATCTTCGGTGGAAGGTGGGTCGAAGGGACTTAATTGTCTAGACTCGACCTCTGTCTACCCCGGTATTGGGTATTGCGTGAAGATATTTTTATTTTTTTTTATATTTATAGATACATGATAGCCGAGTGGTTGGGTGATCGGAATTACGAGTCAAGAGACCCGAATTAGATCCCCAGGTGGCAGGCTCATACCAATGGGTTTTTCAAAAATTTATGTGCGAATTATATCGTTGTCTTGCTATAAGCGTTGCTTTAAGCGTCCACTCCATATTTAAAAATGAGTAAAATTCTAAAAAGTATGTAGTTTTATTTTCATGAACAATTCGAAATTCGAATTCAATAAACTTTTGGTGGCCATTCTAAAAGAAAAGTTTTTACTGTGTGACAATTCTTATGACCTGACTGTGTATAAAAAGTGGTTTTGCTACATTGACCCGTCCAGAAATCGAACTCGGGACCTCGATGACGACACCTTGAAAACCGGTGTTTACGTCACTCGTCCACAGAAGTCTTCAAATTATATTCATCGTATTATTTTTGTTTCCTTTAAATATATTTTCCTTTAAATTATTTCATATACCTATCTTTTTATTTATGCATAACTATAATTTGTGTATTGCGGCACATTATTATGTACTACTTCTTTTCTAACATAAAAATTACTTATTACCTACTATGTCGTTGGCTATATCATTGCCTTGGACATAAAAACGGCGACGGGCTCACCACCTGTTACGTTGTCTTCGGTGGAAGGTGGGTCAAAGGTACTTAATTGTCTAGACTAGACCTCTGTCTACCCCTGTGTGAATTGCGTGAATATATTTTTTTAAGTTCATTCTGTAACATTGTTTCATAATCAATTTTTTAACTATTTTTAATTCATTCTTTTAGAAAAACCAAATTATTTAAGAAATACTTCTGAAACAGAAAAATTACAGTTTTAAAAAATATTCTACTAAAAATTCTAAGATAATCTGTCGCCGTGAGTCTGTCGCCGTCTTTACGTCCAAATTAACGATGTAAATTGTACATCTTTCTTAAAAAAAAACCTATTGGTACGAGCCTTACATCTGGGAATCAAAGTTTGGTCCCTTGACGGGAATTTCGATCACCACCCGGCTATCGTGATCTGATAACAATGACGGAAAATAAAGTGATGGCAGTTAATTACACAGAAAAAAACACAAAAAATAATATTAATATTTTTTGAAACAGATTAAAGCGGGGAAACTTCCATAACGCTAATCCAGCGCAATACTTCACATATCTTCCCACTATTCTTTCACCTATTTCCACCAAAATTACGCTCGCTCATTCTCTGCTGCTCCCTGTCCATGATTATGCTGACATATGTTATCTTGACATCACTGAGGAGCAACTAAATAAAATTGAGCGACTTCAAAATCTATGTATAAGGTTCATGTTTGGATTGCGTAAATATGACCATGTATCAGAATATCGCAATAAGCTCAAGTGGCTCCCGATTCGTCTTCGCCGGAATACTCACATACTTTCTGCTCTTCACTGCATCCTTTACATACTATACATACATCTAGTCCTAAATGAGTAAAGTTCCGATTTCTCATTTTAATCAAACTTCCAACAAAAGTTTATTGGGACGATTATTTTTCATTCGGTATTGGTGTCCAATCAAATCGAACTGTTGTAGTGAGAAATATTTTTCACGTTCAACTGGATCCCAAACTCGCATATATAGAAATATAATACTAATTATACAGAAGTCACGACAGCCGAGAAATTGTGTGATCGTGATCAAAAGAGCCTAGTTCGTTCCCTTGGTGGAAGGCTCGTACCACTGAGTTTTTTCTAAAGTTATAAAAGATTTATGTTCGTTGGCTTGGATATAAAGACAGGTTCAACACCTGTGACGATGTCCCAAAATAAGCTCTTATGGGTTATAATAAATATGGGTCGAAAGACACTAAATTGTCTAGACCTCAGTATATTCCTGTATTTTCGAAAGCGTGAAGATCAAAATGCCTATTTACATATTTAACGACCAGTGTCATTCTGAACAAAGGCCTCTCTCGAAAGAGGATTTGGCATAATCACCAAGATAGGCCAGCACAATGTGGTTATCACAGTGCACGGGACGCTTTGCGCTTTCGACTATTTCGCCCCTCTCCAATCTGCTTATCAAGGTATGTTAATTTATGAGGTGCTTTACCCGCTGTATGTTAGTAAGCATTGCCACGTAACGCCTTTCACTTAGACCCCTCCGCGACACCCAGGGGAATAAACACGGTAAATATATAAAAAGCTCTGAGGTCCGATTATCGGACGGGTCGATGTAGAAAACCACTTTTCCTTCACATCGTCTTGGATCAGTATTCCCCTTTGTGTTTCTATTTATTTATTATTATTATTTATTTGTCTACTTCCTTTGAGTTCAGAGCATAGTATGTGAGGTTCTTCCGGTCTATTTATTTATATGTATACTACTACTATATTTTAATATTATGTAACGATAGCCGAGCAGCTGGGTAATCCAAATCAAAAGATGTAAGGCTCGTACCATGACTTTTTTTTCCAAACTTAAGTACGATTTATATCATTGTCTCAAAAAAGGTCTCAGGTGAAGTCCGGCATTCACCGGAAGTCTCTCTGGTGTTTGGTGTGATGATTTACTTTGTAAATAATCCGGATAGAAATAATCCTTAGTTTTAACAAGTTGAAAAGGTATATATAATACAGTATGGGTACAAAAGCTGGAAGGCAAAGATAAAATTTAAACACAAAAGTATAATTTTTTCAAACTAAACACATGCTTAAAAATTCACAAAAATTAAAGGTAACAACACGAACTAACATGTAATTTACCGAAGTATGTCATAGTATGGATGAAAGCGCGAAAAGATCTCTGCCCCATGGAAAAGATGGCGTTTGTATTTTATACGTAGTTTTAATTATACAACAAAAAATACTTCGCAAAATGGAGTTATACGTTCTCCGTTCGCGCAATTCCTGAAAAGATATAAAACGTTAAATTAAATTGCGAACCGTTTGTGAAAAGACTTATATAAAATGAGAAAAAACTTCAGACCGTTAAATTTTTCAGATGAAAGCATTTAACTGATTTAATTCCAACTTTCCTCATGCCTTTCTGTAAGATGTATTTAACTTAAACAAAACAATTCTTTGTTGTGTTTGCAACTTGGTAGAATGTAATATACAATGAAGATTAAAGTTCATGATGTTTAATGAATAAAGTTTTCTATTTCAGAAAAAAAATCGTGAGAAAATCTTATATACAAATATACTTATTTTAAGTTGCTTATAGTGACGTGGTACCTTAGTGAACTGGCATTTGCCCTAACCACTAATACCTGTCACTATACATCGGGCATTAAGAACTTTCGACGCGAACGTGTTCGATTTCCAAATCTTATTAGACCGGTATCACAAATCTTATTATATACAATTTTAAGTGCTCAATTTATCACGAGCTCAGCGGTAAAGATAAACATCGTGAGGAAACCTGCCCGTTTAAAAAGTAATAAAATATAATTATATATTATATAAATTTATATAATAATTCGAGGACACGTGAAGTCCGCCAATACGCAATTGATGCAGAGTTAAAACATTCCCCTGCTCTTATCTCTTTCAAATATTTGAGAGAAGGACTTTGTCCAGCAGTGGGTATTAACAGGCTCCTTTACTTTAAACTATCCCAACTTTGAGTAGCTTTTGACAAAAAATAGTACTTGTTACCAGAACTTTTAGTTCTTTTGTCAAAAAATAAAGAATTTGTTTTTAATTTTTTTTAAGATGCTGCATTAAAGATAAGTAATTTGTTTAATTAATTACTATAGTAACCGTTGTTGTTGTCAGACAAATGATGTTCTTTCCATTGTTATTAAAAATATGTTATATTTTTTTAAGTCTTCAAGCTTACTTGTTTACCAATTTATATACCAGTCTGAACTACAACTTTCGTGGCAGGATTTAGCTAGTAAGATAAAAATTGTTCTTGGAAGTTATTTGTCACTTATCACGGCACTTATAAAAGTAATTTCTCCGAAGCTCACACCAAATATTGTAGAAAACCACAACTGGAAATATATTTAAAGATAATATAAATTTATGATAAATAAATTCATTCATATATTTTATATGATTATACTATTTTTATATACCATGACATTATTTTATTTTCAATCATCGTTACTGTGGCATTTTTACTGTTAGATTATGTTTCATTCATTTAAATCCACTGCCCATCATTGTTTTTTTAAGAAGTTTTTTTCTACGCCATTCTAAATAAACTAATAATATTTTAATAAACACATAAAAGCAGTTATTTTTAATTATAAAACAACGCACATGTCGCTCATTAGAGGCAACACTATACCTATCCATGTATAGTGTTGCCACTATGCAATATGCATGTAAAATAAATGATCGCATGCTCGCTAGCTAAAAAGACTTGCTCTCGTCCCATCACACTCGTGAAGATATAATCCTAAACTGTATTAAACACTCTCTGGTTTTTGAAATTTGTTTTTTAGTATTGTCTTGTGAGAAAAACCGATGGCCGCAACTAAACTGAGATATCAAAAGTTATCTTCAACTTCCCAGTAACCAGTTACCCGACTTTTTCTACAGTTGGTAACCGAGTACCTTTGGTTTACCTGACAGCAAATGATAACCGACGTTCAGCGACACCAACGACCCACCATGTGTATTGACTACCCTTAACGAAGTTATCAGAAAGGAAGAAAAGGGTAGGGGCGAGTGAGTTAAACGAAGGAGGCCTTCTTTAACTCACTCGCTGGACGAAACGCAAAAACAAAAGATGTACAACTTGACGCCAGTATTCTACGGGGCCGTGGGTTAGGCTATTAACACTTAGATTATTTTATTTTATTTTATAATTATTATAATGTTTAAAGAAATATTTTTATCTAAAAATTTAATGTCAAAACACCGATGCATATATATGAATACTAGCTCACAGTCTATCTGATGACACGTGGCTATTGTAAGCTATCTGTCAGCAAAGCATTCGAAGAAGATTACAAATACAATGTCAAGCCTCATTATCCGGTATAACACTGACTTACCTTAAATGCAATAGTTGTATCACTGATATTTAGCGGAAAAAATAGACAACTAAATATGATGTGGTATTATTCTACGGGTATTCGACGTTCATAAATGCTTGTATGTGTATAAGTGTTTCTGCCGACATTACTACGTTTATTCATTAACATTTAACGTTAATAATTATATCGTTGGCTTGGACATAAAGACGGCGACGGGCTCACCACCGGTCACGTTGTCCCGAATAATGTTTGAAGGTCTGAAGGTGGGTCGAAGGGACTTAATTTTTTTTAAAAGAATACTACCAATGCCGAATAACATTACTAGTATTCCTGTTAACCACTCCAATTAAGCTGCAATGCTTGTGTCTGGAGTTGATTTACGTCAATAGTCGAATGGCGGGGCCCGAACCTGCAACGTCATGTTTCGCAGTCCGCACCCTAAAACATTAGGCTATTGCCGCTCTGTCTAGACGAGACCTCTGTCTAACCCCGCATTGAGAACTGCGTGAATATATTTTTTAGTTATGTTAATAAAGAATATAATGCAGTTTAAGTAATTAAGTAAAAAAATATATATAAATAAAAATAAAATAAAAATTATATTAAATAAGTATAATTTGTAAATAAATTAGGATAGAACAGAGATTAATGTTTATAAATCAAAGTTAGAATTATATAAGTTGTTGTCACGACAATTTCAATTTATAAGTGTCAAAATAGGTATATAAAATTATAACTCTGACGCAGCCTTGTGGGAGGGTCATGGTTATTTTGTTAGAACTTATGTGGCGTTATGCTGTTCAAACATGAAATATTACAAGTATTCAAATGATTATTTTTATTATTTGACATTTTACTTCAGTAAAATATGATTAAAAATACAGAATGGAGGATACCTACGTATATTCTTTCGCCGGTTTTTTTTTTTTCAGAGGATCGTTACGAGACGGTGGTACAGTGGTAGAGCCACGCTTCAGCTTTTGCTGTTGCATGAATGGGCCGGCTCGACCGGGGAACTACCATGACCTCACAGAATACCGGCGCGAAGTAGAAGTCTAACAAACATCTGCGTTTCGTCTGGTGACAGCAGGTGAGGTTGCGGGTGTTCATGGGCGGTGGTAATCATTTACCATCACGTGAGCCACCTGCTCGTTTGCCTCCCTATTCCATAAAAAAGAAGATTTAAAAAGTGATGACCACTGGCAATTGAAATTTATTTTATTATGCCGAAGCAGAATTGTTTTGTCTAGAAAGCGGTAGCATAGGGCACTAAAAAAGATAAAGATTTGAATTTGGTTTAGTCCGGGTAGACTCTCAAGTGGCAAAAAGGAGAGAAGTCTTTCATCTGATATCTTACATCCTTTTCTATACAATATGTGTTGGTATAAATATGCGTGACTTCATTGTTGCTTTGTTTATATTCATTTTAATATCTTTATGCTATTTGTTTACGAATGAAACAAAAAGAAAAACATTTTAGTATAAAACTGTAAATATCGTTTGTTACTTACATTGAGTTCTCTAACAAATGACTTTGCATTATCTCTTATGCCAAAAATCCCTTAGGAGCTCTATTAGCCAAATAATTAAAATATAACTATGTATAAAATAAATATCTTCACGCAATTCCCAATACAGGGGTAGGCAGAGGTCTAGTCTAGGCAATTAAGTCCTTTCGACCCAACTTCCACCGAAGATATTTTCGGAACCACGTGACAGATGGTGAGCTTGTCGTTGTCTTTATGTTTAACCAACGATGAAATTCGTACATAAGTTTCTGAAAAACATATTGGTACGAGCCTGCCAACTGGGGATCGAACTCGGGTCTAATGACCCGAAATTCCGACCACGTGCTTGACTATATAATATAAATTCAACTTATTTTTTCATATTGTTCATACTTGATAACTATTTTTTTCTTTGGAAAATCCACCTTAAATGTCGGATGTTGGGGAAACACTGAAGTTTTGATTTGATTTTTCCGCTAATGTCACACACTGTCATTGAATTTTTTTAACCCTTTTTTAATTGTTTATATACTTTTAAAAACTTGTTATTAAAGTTTGAATAGGACAAAACCAATAATAATATTTTATTGTAAAGCCAAGGGAAAATTATGTTTTAATTTTAAAAATATAGTTTCGTTCTAGCCATATTATTAGCAACGAAAATGTAGGATATCCATTGGGAAAATCATTGAAAGTATGTATTCAGCAGAATAAGTAGAAAAAGTTGCTTCTGTGAACCCCAAGAGGAATCTTATTAAGTGTACCTATAAATAGATTCTTTGATACAAGGTCTCAAATGATTTACTTAGTACAAGGGTGTGACAAAGACAGATTACAATTCCGTCGTCTACGATACAAAAGAATAAGTAAAGTATCTGAAAACGATCCTTATTATTTCTTTTTTTATTCGGAATTCCGAGTTCTTATTTTTACAATAATAGCGACTACCTTCAGTACTGCGCGAAAAAATAACTAAATTAAATTCGAGGCAGCAAGCTTGCCATGTGTTATCGGCGTAAGAATATACCACCCCCTTTCTAAAGGCCTCGTAAGAGCCGACTAGGGGAAAGGCCTTGAAAATGCCGTTGGCTACTGACTGATCGCGGGATAGACATTTCGAAATATGCCAGACCGAATTTCAGCAGAACGATGACGGGTTGCAGAGGCTCACCTTATCCGCATGTAGTCTCTTAATGCGTTCCCTACTAAAACTGAATACGTTTAAATTTACCAGACGAGGTACGGAAAGAGTTACACCTCGCGCCCACTTGTGCTGAAGGGGTAGATATCAAATATAAAAGTATAAATATCTGGGTCCTGCCAAACCCAAAGAAGCTGATCAGTGACCGACGATTGATGATGATATGATATTAAAGGACTGTCATGCATGTACTTTTCCACACAGCCTTGTGATTTAAAAAATCTTGCTCTTATTTATTGCTAAACAGAAACACGTTGTAAAACATTTTTATTAAGTGAAATGACTTTACCTTCTTTTCTTATTTGAGATATTTTTTTCTTTCTTACTATTTATGTTTAATTAGAAAAAAGGGGTTTGAGCCGTTAAATTGTAACAATACAAAAGTCCCTCTAGAAAAAGTCTGAAGAAAAACCGCGCTTTTGTTGCCTTTGTTGGAAAACGAAAGTGACGAATAGGCATGTTACTTTTTCCTTTGAACTTTTAAATATTTTTACGAGTATTTATGAGATACAAGTTTGTGACGAACAAACTTTGTCAATTTAACGTCAAATATATTTGAATTACAACCTGACAAGGGCCACCTTCGGAATATAGCCTTCCCCAAAAGTTTACCGCCAGTAACGATCCTAGGCCTCCTGTATGTATCGATTCTTTGCAAAGTTTCAGGACTCCACTCCATTTTTTGGTTTGTGCCGGGTTGTCATTCTGTGCATTTTCCTAAACAAGGTTGCTATTGCTTGAATTTGTCGGTGCTATGATCTGTATAGCAACGTTAGTTACCATAGTTCTACAGCGGATTCTATCATTTTATCAAAGCCATGAAAACGCTTTTAATATATAAATATATAACTGAAACTAAATATCTATATATCGTTACATATAATTACTTTGAGTTTTATTAAGTTAATTCGGGGCAAATTGATTAACCTCCCCCAGCGGTACGAGAGTTAGAGATTATTGAGTGTTTGGGTGATTGGAATTAGAGACAAGAGATCCGAGAAGCTCAGGTGGTACAATTTTTCATAACTTATGTACAATTTATGTCGTTTGGTATACCTATCACGTTGATCCAAAAAATGGTTTTAGTGAAAGGTGAGTGACTAGTGTAGACAGAGGACATGCCTCTGTCCACACTAGTATTAAGAATGGCGTGAAGACATTTACCTCCCAGAGATATTTTTCTAACGTAAAACATGCTGTTTCATGCGACATGACAAAATAATCGTATTTTTGAATTTTTTGATTATATTTTATTCGTATAGGTTTTAGGACCGTTATTCGTGGTTTGTGAATCGATAGATATCATTTACAACTTTTCTATACCTGCCTACCTTAAAAACTGTTAAACTAATATTAAGTTTTCGTTTTCAAGCTAAATAGTATATTTGTTACCTTGCGCTTAAATTAGAATAAAATTTAAATATGAAATATGAAATATACTTCTGATAAATTTTCATATATTTCTTTTCTAAAGGAAATGTTTCACTGTTGTGATTGAAGGCTTCAACTTTGTCTATGAAAGTCATGTCGTAAGAGCCCTAAATCTTCTGTCACTGCTGTTGTAAAGAAAACGTTTTCGTTAGGAAATGAAATAAATTACGACGATAAAGTTGTTGTTTTTGTCTTGAATAGAAACGGAATACACGGCTTAGCCTGTTTTTCGTACAAAAGGAAATAATATTTTTATTTCATTGTTTAGTTACTTCAAATTACGGTATATTTAAAAGATAATGTACTTTTACTTGAATTTGCAAAGAAAACAGCAATCGTCGTATTTTTTGTGATCTCACTGTTACTAAATAGTTAAATAAATATATAGATACTTACATAGATAGGGCCAATATCACATACATTGCTCTGATCCCAAAATAAGCAGCTTAAGCACTTTTATTATGGAATCAGAAACAACAAAAATACCACAAACACCCGGGCCCGAGAAAATGTAGAAAAAAGTTAACCCGACCGGGAATCGAATCTGGGACCTCAGAGCTGTCGACATAATGATACCGGCGTGTACGCCAATCGTCTCGTATTACAATTATACCCTACTATACTGTATTTAATAAATGATAATGCTACATCGTTCGAGTGGATGGGTGGTCGGAATTTCGAGTCAGAGACCCGAGTTCGATCCCCAAGTGGCAGGCTAGTACCAATGGGTTTTTTCAAAACCTTTGTACGAGTAATATCGTTGGCTTGGACATAAAGACGGCGACGGGCTCACCACCTGTCACGTTGTCCCGAAAATATCTTCGGTGGAAGATGGGTCAAAGGGACTTAATTGTCTAGACTAAACCTCTGTCTACCCTTGTATTAGGAATGGCATGAAGATATTTATTTATTTATTTTATTTATAATGCTACATCGAGTTGCTTCTACGTAGTTATACTCGTATCATGTGAATAAATTTTTAAATTTAATTTTTCGTTATAACATTTTAACACATTCAACACAACATTACTAATAGTTACTCCTCTCGATTCAAAACTTATTAAATTGGATAACGCTTACAGTAAGCTTAGTGTTAACATTATCGGCGTGACAATAATCCTGAATTTAATTCCCAAATAAAATTAACATTTATTCAAAAACCAATCGTTGACACATATCATAGTATTGAATAACATAGTTTGTTTCTTTTGTAAAAATGTTTCTATTAGATAACTCCACTAAAACAGAGCTGAGAAGGATTCTTACAAAAGTAATACAGTATGAAAGTATCATGACATAAGTGACTACATCAATTCATTGCCAAAATATCTTTTGATAGTGTCACAGAAAATGAACTTTTTCTGTTCAGGGAATTTCGGTCTCTAAAAAGACCTTTTACCGACTACTTGTTTATGTTATGTATATTTTATGGGCATTGTTTAAGTTTTTAAAGAAGGCGTAATGTTATGTGAAATACAAAATGTTACAAATTGACATCAAATCAAATCATACAAAGTATCCAAATCTAAAGTATAAAAATCAAATCATACAAAGTATCCAAATCTAAAATACAATTTTAAATTTAGAGTTTTAGTTAGTATTTAGTTAGTTTTAGAATTTTAAATTAAATAAAAAGTAGATTTGGATACTTTGATATACATACGCACATAACGGCCTGTAGAAGCTTACAGTAGGACATAACCCTCTCCCATAATGGTTCTCCATAATCGCCACGCTTGGCAGGCGGATTGACGATCACTCTATCAGACACCTCGCACTTTAGACGCTGACGGTCATCGATCTGTAAATTTTTTGTCTGATGTATTTCTAGATGTTTATGTCGTCATCTGTCGATAGCCAAAGATATATTGAGGGCCCTAGTATATTCTTACGCTAATACCACACGGCTTTGAATATTCTTAGGGATAATGTCAATTTGTAACTTTGTGTATTTCACATAACATTACGCCTTCTTTAAAACTTAAACAATGCCCATAAAATGTGCATTATGCACGTCAACACTCTAGTACGTGCCTTAATGGCATGCTTCGAAAGCTTCTGCAAAAAGCACTGCTTAAAGTTTCATGAGTTCCTATCGCGGTCTAGACGAAACGTGCGATGCAAAAATGAAGACGTATTATGAAGTTCAAGTACCAAGTTTTATCCTAAAAAAAATATCGCTAGAAATTAATTTTGTGACTTTCATCACTCTCGCACATTGTAATTCTATTTGATGCCATTGCATAATGTTTTGTAATGTAAGCAGCATGTTTTATTTACAATATTACTCTATTTGTGTTAAAAATAATGGATAATAGTGTTTGATCTTGACGCCTACACTACTTATAATCAGGTGTTTATAGTACAAGTTGAAAATTAAATAAATACATATATAGATACACGATAGCCGAGTGGTTGGATGATCAGAATTACGAGTCAAGAGACCCGAGTTCGATCCCCAGATGGCAGGCTCGTACCAATGGGTTTTTCAAAAAATTATGTACAAATTATATCGTTGGCTTAGACATAAAAGACAACGACAGGCTCACCACCTGTCACGTTGGCCCGAAAATATCTTCGGTGGAAGGTTGGTCGAAGAGACTTAATTGTCTAGAATAGACCTGTGTCTACCCCTGTAGTGGGAATTGCTTGAAGATATTTATTTATTTTATAAATAGATAGGGACAACATCGCATACATTGCTCCGATCCCAATGTAAGAACCTAAAGCACTTGAGGTATGGATATCGGAAACAACGAAGAGTGCCTTCATTGTTGACGTAAACACCCGAGAAAATGTATAAAAAGTGGTTTTGCTACATTGACCCATTGTAAGGTGGTCGGAATTTCGTATCGAGAGACCCGAGTTAAATCCCCAGGTGGCAGGCTCGGACCAATGGGATGGCCTAAGGATCGATCCTGAGTCATTTAATTACTAAAGTAAGCGCCCTGACTATTAGAGTGCCTCGTTACGCCATATACCACTAATATAAATAGATAATAATGTGTCATCATCATCATACTAATTCATATAAGATAAGAATATAAAAAAAACATACATACATCAAGTCCCAAATGAGTAAAGTTCCGATTTCTCATTTTAATCAAACTTCCAACAAAAGTCTATTGGGACGAATATTTTTCATTCGGTATTGGTGTCCAATCAAATCGAAATGTTGTAGTGAGAAATATTTTTCACGTTCAACAGGATTCAAAACTCGCATGTATAGAAATATAATACTAATTATACAGAAGTCACGACAGCCGAGTGGTTAGGTGATCGGAATTTGAATCAAGAGACCCTAGTTCGTTCCCTTGGAGGTAGGCACGTACCACTGAGTTTTTTCTAAATTTATGAAAGATTTATGTTCGTTGGCTTGGACATAAAGACAGGCTCAACACCTGAGACGATGTCCCAAAATAAGCTCTTATGGGTTATAATAAATATGAGTCGAAAGACACTAAATTGTCTAGACCTCAGTATATTCCTGTATTTCCGAAAGCGTGAAGATCAAAATGTCTATTTACATATTTAACGACCAGTGTCATTCTGAACAAAAGCCTCTCCCGAAAGAGGATTTGGCATAATCACCAAGATAGGCCAGCACAATGTGGTGATCACAGTGTACGGGACGCCTAGCACTTTCGACTATTTCGCCCCTCTCCAATCTGTTTATCAAGGTCTGTTAATTTTTGAGCTGCTTTAGCCACTGCACGTTTGTAACCATTGTAACCAAATAAATAAAAAGCTCTAAGGTCCAATTATCGGACGGGTCGATGTAGAAAACCACTATTCCTTCACATGGTCAGTATTCCCCTTTGTGTTTTTATTTATTTATTATTATTATTTATTTGTCTACTTACTTTGTGTTCAGAGCGTTTCAATGTGAGGTTCTTTCTGTCTATTTATTTATATGTATATTACTACTGTGTTTTAATATTATTTAACGATAGGCGAGCGGCTGGGTGATCCAAGTCAAAAGACGTAAGGCTCGTACCATCCCTTTTTTCTCAAAACTTAATTACAATTTACATCGTTGGCGCCAGCGACAGGCTACTCCATCATGTTGTCTCAAAAAATGTGTTTGGTGGAAAATGCGAAAGGACTTGTCTCCTCCCTCATTTTCCTGTCAACGACAGTACTGGGATTGGCGTGAAGATATTTTTTAACGATGATCGACAATTGCTGCTTTTCAAAATTGCCAGCATTCACCCGCAGCTCTAATGTTTGTTGTGATGAATTACTTTGGAAATAATCCGGATAGAAATAATCCGTAGTTGTAGCAAGTTTTAAAAGGTATGTATAATTCAGTATGGGGAAAAAGGGAACACAAACATCAATATTTAAACATAAAAATATACCTTTTTCAAGCTTACATGCATAAAAATTCCCAAAAATTAAAGTTTACAACATATAACTAACATGTAATTTACACAAATATATCATAGGATGGATGAAAGCGCGAAAAGATCTCTGCCCATAACAAAAAATATTTCGCAAAATGGAGTTAAACATAATCCGTCCGCGCAGTTCCTGAAAAGATATAAAACGTTAAATTAAATTGCGAACCGTTTGTGAAAAGACTTAAATAAAATGAGAAAAAACTTCAGACCGTTAAATTTTTCAGATGAAAGCTTTTAACTGATTTAATTCCAACTTTCCTGCCTTTCTGTAAAACAATTCTTTGTTGTGAGTGCAACTTGGTAGAATGTAATATACATTGACGATTACAGTTCATGATGTTAAACGAATAAAGTTTTCTATTTCAGAAAAAAAATCCTTAGAAAATCTTGTATACAAATATACGTATTTTAAGTTGCTTATTGTGACGTGGTACCTTAGTGAACTGGCATTTGCCCTAACCAGTAAGACCTGTCACTATACATCGGGCATTAAGAACTTTCGACGTGAACAAGTTCGATACCCAAATCTTATTAGACCGATATCACAAATCTTATTATATACAATTTAATTCTCAATTTACCACGAGCTCAGCCGTAAAGATAAACATCGTGAGGAAACCTGCCCGTCTAAAAAGTAAAAAAATATTATTGTATATTATATAAATTTATATAATAATTCGAGGACACGTGAAGTCCGCCAATATGCAATTGATGCAGAGTTAAAACATTCCCCTGCTCTTATCTCTTTCAAATATTTGAGAGAAGGACTTTGTCCAACAGTGGGCATTTACAGGCTCCTTTACTTTAAACTATTCTCTAACTTTGAGTAGCTTTTGACAAAAAATAGTACTTGTTAGAAGAACTTTTAGTTCCTTTGTCAAAAAATAAAGATTTTGTTTTTAATTTTTTTAAGGTGCATTAAAGCTATGTAATTTGTTAAATTAATTACTATAGTAACCGTTGTTGTTGTCAGACAAATGATATTCTTTCCATTGGTATTTAAAAAAATATGTTATTTTTTTTAAGTCTTCAAAGCTTACTTGTTTACCAATTTATATACCAGTCTGAACTACAACTTTCGTGGCGGGATTTAACTAGTAAGATAAAAATTGTTCTTGGAAGTTATTTGTCACTTGTCAAGGCACATATAAAAGTAATTTCTCAGAAGCTCACACCAAATATTGTAGAAAACCACAACTGGAAATTATTTGAATTTTATTTAAAAATAATATAAATTTATGATAAATAAATTCATTCATATATTTCATATAATTATACTATTTTTATATACTATAACATTATTTTATTTTCTATCATCGTTACTGTGGCGTTTTCACTGTTACATTATTTTTCATTCATTTCAATCCACTGCCCATCATTGTTTTTTTAAGAAGTTTTTTTCTACGCTATTCTTAATAAACTAATAATATTTTCCTCCGAAGATATTTTCGGAACAACGTGACAGGTGGTGAGCCTGTCGCCGTCTTTATGTCCAAGCCAACGATATGAATCGTACATAGGTTTTGAAAAACCCATAGGTACGAGCCTGCCACTTGGGGCTCAAACTCGGGTCTCTCGACTTGAAATTCCGACCACCCATCAACTCGGCTACCGTGACTTCATATAATATAATATTACAAATACAATGTCAAACCTCATTGTCCGGTATCACACTGACTCCCTTTAAATGCAATAGTTGTAACACTGATATTTAGCGGAAAAAATAGACTACTAAATATGATGAGGTATTATTGCATGTGTATAAGAGTTAAATACTGCCGAATTTACTACTTTTATTCATTAACATTCAAAGTTTATAGTTATATCGAATCAGTTATGTTAATAAATAATTGTTGAATACTCACGATTGGTGTCTCTTGGTGGACACGTTCATCTTTAAACACATTAAAAATCACTTTTACTAATTCCACATATATTTATATTAAAATACCTGGTAATTTAATATAATGTTAATAAAGAATATAATGCAGTTTAAGTAATTAAGTATAAAAATATTCATAAATAAAAATTATATTTAAAACTTGTATAATATGTAAATAAATTAGAATAGTTCAGAGATTAATGTTTATAAATCAATGTACAAGAATGATATGTTAATATTTACAATACTTATTAACTAAAAACTATTATAATCGTAGAGCCCTACTCCTCGTGGCATGGTACCAAGAATGCTGGCTGCATTTCCACGTTGAATGGCTAGACTTAATCGTTGAGCGAGAAAAGATCCAGCCCACTTGTCACCTGCGGCAACGATAAGTCGCGGATACAATTCCTTAAGAAACTGCATCGCGCGGGGACCCCGCGGACCGATTGTCTCTACGGCAAATGGAACTAATATATAGTCTCCATTCAAAGACTCATATTTTCGCCATTTATCCGATTCAGCTGCCTCTAATGCCGCCCCGGCCCTTATCGAAGTACCCTTGATATGAGAGGCCGCTAATGTATCGACGCAAGTAGCGTCCCACACAAGAGCTTTGCCTCTGTCCCAAGGGACTAAAGTCAAGCCGTCGGGTCTCTTACCATCCTCCCTAAATATTCCACAAGGCTCTAAAACCGAGAAAATATTTATGGAAACAAGAGACCTTCGGGTGATTTCATTCAAGGAACCGTGACGAGACAGTCTGCCGGCACTTTTTTGGCATGAAAGTCCGTGGAGGCCTAACTCGTTGCCGTCGCTGCCAATGTTAGAATTATATAATTTGTTGTTATGAAAATTTCAATTTATAAGAGACAAAATAGATATATAAAATTAAAACTCTGACGCAGCTTCGTGGGAGGGTCATTGTTATTCTGATAGAACTTATACGGCATTACGCTGTTCATACATGAAATATTACTACAAGTTTTCAAATGTTTTATTTGACATTTTACCTCGGTAACATATGATTAAAAATACAGAATAGAGGATACCTACGTATATTCTTTCGCCGGTTTCTTCTTTTTTTATTTTTTTTTTTTCAGAGGAACTTCATTACGAAACGGTGGTACAGTGGTAGACCACTGGCAAGTGAAATTTATGTTATTATGCCGAAGCAGAACTGTTTTATCTAGAACGCAGTGGCATGGGGCATACTAAAAAAGATTTAAATTTGTTTCAGGACGGGTAGACTCTCAAGTGGACAAAAAGTAGAGACGTCTTTCATCTGATATCTTCTATCCTTTTCTATACAATATGTGTTGATATAAATATGGGTAACTTCATTGTTGCTTTGTTTATATTCATTTTAATATCTATATGCTTTTCGTTTACGAATGAAACAAAAAGAAAAACGTTTTAGTATAAAATGTAAATATCGTTTGTTACTTACATTGAGTTCTCTAACAACTGACTTTGCGTTATTTCTTATGCCAAAAATCCCTTAGGAGCTCTATTAGCCAAATTGAAAATATTCTAATCAGATAAGTGCCAGCTGATATTTATATGTATGTAGGTACATGGTAAATAATGCTGCGTAACGAAATATCATGTAGAGACAATAAAAAAAATATCTTCACGCCATTACCAATGCAATTTCCATACATTCCCAATACAAGGGGTAGACAGAGGCCTAGAAAGTCCTTTCGATCACCTTCCAACGAAGACTTTTTCGGGACAACGTGACAGGTGGTGAGACTGGTGCAGAATCTATGACCACGCCAACGATATAAATCTTACATAAGTTTCTGATAAAACCCATTGGTACGATATTTGGGGATAGAACTCGGGTCTCTTAACTCGAATTCCGATCACCCAACCACTCGGCTATCGTGATTGATAAGTAGAGAAGACAGGTGTAGCAATAAGAATATTATAAAAGTTATACCCGTGGATTAAAAATAATCTATTGGTAGAAACTATCTGTTAATAGAAAACATAAAACTATTATGTTTTCTCTTTCAGAAGAGAAAACATAATAGTTTTATGTTTTCTATTCGAATTTCGAATTCGAATTCTTTTTTCGAATAACAATATTCTTCTTTCTTTAACCGGCGAAATCCATGACTGAGAACTTTTTACAGAATATGTCGTTTTCGGTATTTTTTTTTTTTTGTGAAATACATCCTTTGAATTTGATACTATGTGAATTTGCCCAAATTTGAGAAATAGTGAATGACTGTTCATTCACCTTCTGAATTTTCATCAGTGAACAGATTCTAATTAAATTTAATACACATACGAATATTAATTATGATTAGAAAAGTATAGAAAGTTGTGATGAATTCCATCTCGAGCTTTGAGGGTGACGACGCTTCTATAATAGTTTTAAGATATATTTAATTTATAATATTTTAATTTAATTTATTATATATGAAATTATTATATTATTTAATTTATAATTTTCTTACTCCATAGTTTTAAGGCATTGGTTAGTTACTATTGACTGCAATAGCCTGCAAAAAGTACAGTTACCCAAATGGATTTAACAGAGATATGTTTCGATTTTGTACCATTTTGAACTTAGGTAAAAGTTTTTAAATCTCTAAGAAGATTTTAGGACAACTTCAACTTCAATTATTATTTTATTATAAGCTATTACTTTCTCGTAAAATAAAATAAACTTCTTTATTGAATTATTGAAAGGAGTCTAGACAACCATTTTAAGATTTTGAGAAAAAGTTTTGGATTTACTACCGCGAAAATAGTTTATTTTTTCAGCCCCATTAAATATTTTTCCGCAGTAGTTTTATAACTTGAGTAATTTAAAGCTACAACGAGTTTATGTTCCAAGTGTTTGCAATTAAATACCACATAAATTCTACTTGCAGTGACGAATTCGCAAGAAACTTTCAGGCTTATAAATTTCTCGAGTAAAAGCGTAAGTTTTAAGAGGGTTTCAGCAAATGTCGTTTACGAAGGAAAGGCAGGTACATATTAACAAATTCGTAGAAAATAAACACCCAAAAATATTGCTCCAGTAACTTCATAACTCGTAATATAATTTCCGTGCGGTACTAATACCAAGTTAGATAGAAATAGGACTCTCCCTGGAGGCAGGAATTGCCATTATCGCCACGCAAGCGAATTACCGATCGTAGTACTTTTTTAGACGCTACTGCTTAACACCAGACTGAAAAATTTTTGTCTGGTATATTTTTTTCGAGATGGTTCAATGGCTTATTACATTTTAAGGCCATTATACCCTTAGTCGCCTCTTACAACGCCCACGAGAAAAAAGGGGATATAGTTTATTCGAAAGCCGTAACCTCACGGTAAGAACATAACTTAGTTTACATACATTACTTCAATTACCTAAACTATCCTACGTAAATTAAACTTTTAATACCGTATAAGCTATCGATTGGTTGACGGATGAATCTCGTGAAATACCACTCCAAAATAACACAGGCTGATGAAGAAGAAAAAATTTTACCATTTCATTTTTCCACGCTGCTGCCCGTTACTGGTATGCTTAATTTTGGTGTGGTAATGGTCGAAGTAGTTGTAATTTTATTATGTTCGCCCTTACTTGTTACGGTACTCGCGAGAAAAGAGTTGGCTTTTTAATGGATGTATACAGTTTTTAAATACATATTTTTAACATTATCGTATCATTTAAAATTGTTTTTAAAGTCACGATGGCGGAGTGTTTGGGATATCGGAATTCGAGTTAAAAGATTCAACTCGGGTCGAGTTTGATGTTTGTCGAGGTTTGTACCCAGATGGCAGACTTTACAAATGGTTTTTTTTTTCAAAACTTATGTTCGATTTATAAAGACGGCGACGGGCTCACCATCTGTATGTAGGTTGTCCCAAAAATTTCTTCGGTGGAAGGTGGGTCAAAAGGATTTATTTGTCTAGACCTCCGTCTACTCCCTATATTAAATATTATTGAGGATATTTTTAACATTATTTTCATATTTTATTTTAATTTCATTATGTTTGCAGTACGAAAAACAAAACTCTTAATAAAACGTTTTATTGAAAATCCATAGACGAGTACACATAAAACTTGCAATTACATACTAGTGTTTATAATAAAAAAGCAATAAACCGCAATTGGTTTGCGAGGCTGAGCCTTGCCAGTTTAAGTACAAGCTATAAAACATAGACGAAACTAATAAGACTACCCAAGTAACATTTCATATAAGATGTTAAATATTTTTAAGTGTCAATAGCCTAAAGTTTTTAAAAAAAGTCAAGGTAACCGAGTGGTTGGATGGTCCGGTATTTCGAGTCAAGAGACCCGAGTTCGATCCCCAGGTGGCAGACTCGTACCAATGGATTTTTCAAACACTTATGAACGTATTATATCGTTGACTTGGACATAAGGACGGCGACGGGCTCACCATCTGTCACGTCTTCCCGAAAATATCTTCGAAAGGTGGGTCAAAGGGACTTAATTATCTAGACTAGACCTCTGTCTACCCATGTATTGGGAATTGAGTGAAGATATTTATTTATTATATGTTCTTACGAGAGTGGACTTTGTCCTGAAGTGAACAGTTCAAATAGTCAAGTGCAAAATTGCGATAGCTACCGTACCATCTAGGAATCTCGAAATCAGACCAGTAAAGAGAAGCAAAGTCAAAATTAGGAGAATTTCTTGAATTTCTTGAAAAAAATTCCTTGTATTGGGAATTGCATGAAGATATTAATTTTATAAATATTTATATTTTAATTATAGTAAAGTCAATGTAACACTATTAATATTCCTGTAAACCGCCCAATTAAGCTTCAATTGGTTGGTTCAAGAATTGAACGTGAAGATATATTTTATATTCTATTATTATTTCGATAAGAAATTTCTAAGACATTTCCGCCGTAATTGTTTCCACCTTTATCGTGTATAAATGCAAATTTAACTGAAACATCATCTTCCATTATTACAGACAGTAATGTGGGGTACCCTCTGCATTTAATAAATTTGTGAGCTAGAGGATACAAAAGTAGTAACTTTAATAGCGACATAAAAGACGACTAGCAAATTTTCACGTAATAAAAGCGACGAAATTGCCTCGTTGAAGATTTTAATTGATTCAAAATTTATGCTGTGTATTATGATTGTATTTTTCTCCTCCCCTCCTCCTTATTCAGTCGTTTCCTCACAGCTGATCGTTTTGTTACGTAGGAATCTATGTAATTTGTATATATTTTCTTTTTTCGAACCTGGACCTTTACAATCTAAATTTGTGTAAAAAAATCTTAGCTACCGGCTATATACATGATCAAAGTGATTAATGCTAAAACAGTATATTAAAATAAATAAAACATACAAAATAACAAATAACAACTGTGACACATGATGGGGATTACTTTGATAGATTGCTAATTGGTACTGTCGGATGACAAGAACGGAAAAGCCGTCAATAAATTGAACTAAACGTCAGTATTCGTACGTCATCGGAGATGTCTTTCTACGTAATTGTGTTTTATACACTTTTCATCAACCCTAATTTTTATTAATCGTCATCATCATTATCATTTTTATAATCAACGGCCTATAAAAGTCCACTGCTAGGCATAGGCTTCTCCCATAAGGGTTTGCCCCCCATAAGGTGATCGCAGTACCAGATACCTTGCATCTTAGACGCTACTGCCCGGCACCGGTCTGTTGAATTCTGATCTAGTATTTATCGAGTTGGTTATCCCACCATTTGGCGAAAGCCAATGCAAGGCTTTTCCTATGTCGCTCCAAAGGACATCTACAACAAGAGAGGGGTTGATATTATTCTTACGCTGATATCACACGGCATTTTTTAATATCTTAAGCCATTTGCCAAATGATATAGTAAAATTATAGATATTTCAGAAACTACAGTACCATACCATAACAAAATACAATGCCTTGTTATTAAATACTATCGCTCGCATAACTGTCATCAAGTTATCTTAGTGTTCCTGATTAAAAAAATAGAATGGTTGATAAAGGTCGCAGAAAACACTGAGTTTAGCAAAAACTCAGTGTTTTCTGCGACAACTTATTCATACTTATTTAACCCTATTCTAAAAGTCAATTATTGTACATAGGTATCTTTTGTACGGAGAATTTGTCATAATAGCCGCGTTAGACGAGCGGAATGTCAATCGCGGTAAAGAAAACGTCACTTAAATGCTGTTATTCACCACCAGTCTGTTTTATTTTGATCTGGTATTTATTGAGATAGTTATCCCATCATCTGTCGGTTGCTACACTCTAAGGTTTTCTTTGAGACACCTTTTACGACACTTGCGGAACGAAAGCATGAAGTTATGTTTTTACGCCTTCAGTGTACAGATATATCGGAATATATTGTTTTACTGTACGTATAGATCTGAACATGTATTATGTGTATTATGTGTGGTATAAATACCAATCACCGAAAAAGACTAAACATTATTTTGCAATTAATATATCAACTTCTATTTTTGTGAGATTTAAATTAAGCTAATTTACAAACTTTCTTCATGTCTGAAAAACTGTTCTTTGTTTACAAAATTCGGCATGAAATTAAATATCATGGCTGAAATAAATCCGGGCTCAAAAGTTTTAGAACCAATTTAAAGAAGTTTAATTGTTCTGTAATGAAATTATATCCCGATTATCCCGAATGGAATTATATATATTAGAAAAATTAATTAATAAAGTTTTTTTTATAGTCACGCATTTTCCACTACTAGGATCGTCTGAGAACGAGATCTTATTTAGGAAAACGTAACAAATGGAGGCTATGTTCTAAGCATACAAACCACACGTAATAAAGGTACAAACATTCATAATCATCGCACTAAAGTTTGAACCTAGTGAAATTCGATCCTGCAAGCCCTAACTGCAAAGGCAGATTCACTACCAACTGGGATATCGGGTTGACTATCAATAAAGTGGATTGATTTAATGTAAACCATCGCCTTACCTAAACACTCCTTACAACTCTCGCGGGAATATAGTGGAAGCATAAATCTATGACATTTTTTTAAACTTTTTTTGAGTAGAATTTGCTAATAATACTTATAAATAAAGTATATTCAGGATCTAAATCGTCTTCAATTGAAACTCACTCTCACTACTTAGCATAACTAGCAGCTTAGATGAGCCACCTAAAAGTTTTTTAACCAAAGATAATGGATTAAAGTTTTTTTTTTTAATTTAAACATAAATAAATTTAAACATTAAATAAATAATAAATAAATAAATGCATGTAATACGCTGAAACACTAGTGGTATGGGAATCGAAAACAACGAAGGCACCACAAACACCCAGACTCGAGAAAATGTAGAAAAAGTGGTTTTTCCACATTGACCCGACCAGGAATAGAACCCGGGACTTCGAGATGGCGACACCTTGAAAACCGGTGTTTACGCCACTCGTCCAAGGAGATCGTCAGACATTATTTCAATTTATAAAAAAAGGAATTTGTACCTATAAATACGGTGACTATTCATTTATCGTGTTTAGTAATAACTTTATTATTAATGAAAAATACATCAAAATAATTAATAAATAAATTTATTTTCATAATAATTCCTATAAAATTGTTCACAACCGACTAGTTGGGTGATCAGAATTCGAGTCAAGAGAGTTCTATCCTCAGGTGACAGGCTTGTACCAATGGGTTTTTCAAAACTTCAAAACTTTCTAAAGTTCGCAGTGAAATTTTGAATATTTCCTATACATTTATTAATTAGATTCGTTAAGAACCAAATAATAACGATTAAAATTGTAGGGTAATAACAATAAAATATCATTTGACTCTTTAATTGTTACGAGTTCTCATAAAACTGACAATTCAAATAACATTGTCTGTCATTTTATTGTATTAATAGAACTTATCTAAAAGCAAGTAACAAAGAAGCTAATGTAAAAGTGTAGTTTAATTTAAATTTTCATATAAAAGTATACATTCTCATTTCATTCTCAATTCTTGGATTATTTTTTTTATTTATAAATAAATAATAATAAATAAATATCTTCACGCATTACGCAAGGTCTAGTCTAGACAATTAAGTCCCTTCAACCCATGGTGGAAGATATGTCGGGACAACGTGACAGGTAGTGAGCCCGTCGCCGTCTTCATGTCCAAACCAACGATATAATTCGTACATAAGTTTTTTAGAAACCCATTGGAACGAGCCCGCCACCTGGGGATCGAACTCGGGTCTCTTGACACGAAATTCCGACCACACAACCACTCGGTTATCGTGACTATAATTTATAAAAGACGTATGTGAGAGAAACGTTAACTCAGCCACGAACAATGATAAAAACTGGAGTAATTTCATACTAGAACCGGTTTTTCATACTAGAAGTGCTGATAAATAAAACCACAAATGTATACTGATCTACATTGCTATATGAATACTAGACTTCTGCTAGAACACTGTAGGCTAGTTTTGCTAGTATTGCTAATACAGTTAGAACAAACCTTAACAGGAGGTGCTGGTAAATCTATAGTTTTAGCTGGTTTTATCGTTTTGTGGGATACTCGAATTGATAGAGAAGAGCGAACAAACACCGGTGGTGTTTGTCCCATCACCTATTGAAGGGTTCGGCGTTAGCGAAAATTTGTTACAACGACTTGTATGTCCGGAATTTAGATACTTTTTTGTGATGGTTTTATTACCGCAATAAAGTACCGCTGCTATAAAGTATACGAGACATTGAATAAATTATATTGGTAAAAAAGAAAATCTGTTCATAATAACTACATTTTTTAATCATATCCTGTTTCTATTTAAATATTGCAGCCCACATTTTAAATACTGTCATTTATAAAATAAGTTTTTTTTTATAATTTAGTAAAACATATAACACAGGTCGAAGTCGTTCTTAACCTTATTCGAAACAGGATTATAAAATTAAATAATTAAAACTTTCATAATTAAAAACTGCTCAACTCGCGCAGTGCTAGACGGAGCGCGACCGCTAACTCATCCCACTTGTCCTCACTTGTCGGTATCTACCTGCACCGATAGTTTAGCTTTAGTTTAGTTTAGTTTAGTTTTTAACTATTCAATTCTTAACTCAACATATTTTATATATCACCGTATAAACTTACATAATTACAGCATCATCCCAGCCTGTCAAAAACTACTGAACTTTAGAGGAGAAGACTGCGTTTGAGGTTGCCAATAATGAGTTACCCCAATTCTAGGTAAGTATAAGTCTCACGTGGACATTAGACATGACCATGTCCATATTAAGCACAGCTGAGGTCATTGAGCATCATGATTAAACAAAGTTCCCTTAGGACAGGTCTCTCTCTCATTCTCAAATTATGTATATGGTCTGTTACGCATGCTATGCAGGGGTAGGTCGCCAGCATTTTATAAACTAGTTTAAAAGTAAATATTTTCCTATCCTCAGTATTATCCACTTCGTGATTGTATTCATCCAGTATTCACATTAAATGATCTTCATGGCACAATAGATTATTTCCATTCGTGAGAGAAGTAAAATAATCATAAAAAGTTTCTCAATTTCATACGGCAAGACGACAGTTTCATCAACATTCATCTTGTTCATTCGATAACGACAAACAATATCTATTTCTGTTTATTATTCCGTAGTGCTATTTCTTTCACCAACGCTCGTCAACTTTTTGCTATTAGGTACGAATGACATAAACCACATTCAATTTGTTAACTTATAAATTGTCTCCATTCCATACAGACTTGTAGTCTCGGCATCCTACAGTTACGTAATTTTCTTTTTTTTTATATAGAATCGTTTTTCAGATGATAAGACCATAAATCGTAAGAGAAAAAATAACGCCTTCAGTAAACTGAAGGTGTTATAAATTAATACATATAAATATTTTGATCTTCATCGTAAGGGCCTATTAAAGTCCACTGCAGGACATAGAACCCGCAAGAAGACAAGCAGATTGGCGACCGCATTTCCAGATACCTTGTACATTAGACGTCAGACACTTGTCACCGGTCTGCTGAATTTTTATCTGGTATTTATCGAAATTGTTATTCCGCCTTCTGTCGGTAGACAATTTCTTGTTCAAGGCTTTTCCCTACCCCTTTGGCTACCCCGTCACTGTGCGTGAAAATAAATAAATAAATTTAAACAATTATTATCAACAATTTATTGATAGCTATAATAAACATAGGTTTTTCTCTTTGCAGTCTCTTACTAAAACCTCGATAGAGAAGGTATTCTTATGCACCATCAACAGCTATTATTTTTTAATAAGTACTATTTATTTACAAAATCTAGTTATCTAATCTATGTATGAAAGTCACGATAGCCGAGTTAAGTGATCGGAATTCGAGTCAAGAGACCCGAGTTCAATCACCAAATGGCAAGCACGTACCAATGGTTTTAAAAAAAACTAACGTACAATTTATATCATTGGCTAAGACATAAACACGGCGACAGGCTCACCACCTGTCACGTTCTCCCAAAAAATGTCTTCAATGGAAGGAGGGTCGAAAGGACTTAATTATGTAATGAGGTCATGCAGGTCGAGATATCCGAGTACTCTTGACCCTTCCCTCTTCGAGCAATTTGCTCACATGGTCTTCGAAAGTAAGTCTCGACCTACCTCGACCCCTTTTAATATTAACTTTCGCGCTATATATCTTCTTCACAATTTGGTCTTCGCTCATTCGCTCAATGTGCCCAAACCATCGTGTGATAAGGTCATCTTTCAAACCTGCCATATTGCGAATCTCTTCGTTTCGCTTTCGGTCGGCCAAGGTAACACCGCACATTTTACGAAGAGATCGCATCTCCACTGCATTCAACTTGCTTTTATGCTTCTTCTGGCATACCCAGGTGTCGCTGCCATGTAACAAAAACGATACCAGCACTGCGTTATGTATCGCAAGGCGTGAATCATTACGCCTTACCTTTGGACTAACGCAGTCAGAGTTCATTGACCTTGTTCCCGGCAGCGACTCGCCAGTCCACATCCATGTCACATCATCCATCCCGGATAAACGGACTGCCCAAGTATACAATATCATTCACCTGTTCTTGACATTCCTTATTTGCCCATATTTCACACTTCGTTCTGTCTTCGTCTCTTTCAAAAACCAAAACCTTAGTTTTATTAGCATTCAAACGGAGACCTTTATTTTCACATTCCTCTTTCATACACGTGAATAATGCCTGCAGTTCTGCTTCTGATGGTGCAATAATCACTGCGTCATCGGCATACAGCAGACAATTTACTTTTATCTCACCCAATTTCACACCCAAACAATGATGTAATATTAAGAAATGTGAAAAAAACGTAAATAATATATTGTTTTATATCTTTACGAAAGTCACGATAGCCGAGTGGTTGGGTGATCGGAATTTGAGTCGAGAGACCTGAGTTCAATCCCCTGGTGACGGGCTCGTAATGGGTTTTTTCAGGACCTTTGTTCGATTCATATCATTGGCTTGGACATAATGACGGCGACGGGCTCACCACCTGTCACGTTGTCTCTAAAATTTCTTCGGTGGAGGGTGGGTTGAAGGGACTAAATTGTCTAGACTAGACCTCTGTCTACCCCTGTATTGGGAATGGCGTGAAGATATTTTATCTTTACGCATTTTCCTAATACTGGGATCTAGACAAATAAGTCCTTACCGAAGCCACCTATCACCCATGTCTAATTTGAACAATGTTGTGGTGACCCTATAGCTGGATCGCTGTATATAGTTTTTTAAAAAACGCCAGCAGTTATAAGTAAAGGTTGACATAGACCGAAAGCATCGCAAACAGGACGCAGTTGTAGAAGCTAAGATCCAGCACAAATATTTACTTCACTGAGCTCTTAATAACCTGAATTATGACACAGGCAGAAATAATGGTCTATGTCTATTAACAGTTTGCAACTATTGGTAAGTTGCTAGAGAGACGGAACAGTTTTCATTTTAAACCATAGCAAAGGTAAATATTATCCCCGCTTAATATTGCAAATACGTACTTGCGATTGTATGTTTGTTTCTTACACTTTCACTTTTTTTCTCAAGTGTTTTTCCCGATAAACTTAAAGAAGGTCCTAACGCAGGCAAAGTCGTGGGCAAAAGCTAGAATTAAATAATTTTAATAAGTGCAGCGTAATATGTACAAAAACAATCCAACCTGACGACCGTGTGAAGATCCAAAAATAGCTGCCTCACATGTATGAAATAACAGTTGTGGTACTTATATAAAACCTATACTTTGTTCGGTTACGTTTACGGTAATAGACATGGAAGGAATACTTGTCGACATAGAAACCTTAGGAAAAAGAATCAGAAGTTTGATACTGCTAAGTTTCTTTATTACCGATAGCAAAGTCATAGTACTGTATCAAAACAAACAAACCACTACATTAAGACATTTATTATAGACAAACTTTTCCCATTAGATTTTACGATCGCGTTATTTACATCCTAAAATATTGTTCAAGAACATTCTATACTTCGAGATTGTTATATGTAACATCACACATCACATGTCGATAGTGAAAATAATAAAAAACAACGTATGGTGTCATGGGACACCGGATAGTAACGAAGTTCTTTATTATAAAAATATTAATTTTAAGTTCTAATCGAGATATTAAGAAAAGAATTATTCAGGTATACATTGTTTATTATGATTTATTTATTGATAAAAAATAAAAAAAAACTGTTTAGGCGGATAGGTGGGACTCTTCGTTTCTCCGAAACTGGATTAGGAGACATATGAGTAAAGGATGTGATAAATAATATTATAATTGTAAATGTAAAAACAGAATTCGCTCCTTTACAAATATCTCTTATCAATGTTTGTATTTTTAGTACTTTAGTAGTGTTAGTATGTTGTATTATTTCTCCTTCGTAAATGTACATGTTTTTGATTTGATTGTTGTTTTGTATTTTACTATGTTTTGTATAGATTGCTGCTCCGAAATAAATGAATTATTATTTCCGGGGTATTTGTTATATTTTCTCGTCTGGTTGGGTTTTTTATATACATAAAAATAAAAATACATAAAATAAAATATAATAAAATAAAATAAATAAAGTATTATAAAATATATACGTAATAAACCCATAAAATTACATAAAAATAATAAATAAATATTAAGACCCAACCAGACGGAAGCCCTCGACAGGGGAGACCAGACGGCCGAGGGCTAGGGCGACAGAGAGAGAAACCGACGGACGATGCGGGCTGTATCGAGGAGCACCGCCTTCTGCATATGAGCTCGGAGCGGTCCGTCACGGAGTCCCAGTCGCCTCAGATGTTCAGCGAGGCTGACTGGGATTAACCCATTCGCAGAAACAACTATAGGAATAATTTCAGCGGGCACCCCACCCCACATGTCGGTCACCTCGTGAGCGAGGTCCAGATATTTCGTCTTTTTGTCAGTTTCGGCTTTCACGAGGTTCTCGTCATACGGGATGGTAATGTCCACCAAAAATATCCTTGACTGTGCCCGGTCCATCAATACGATATCAGGCTTATTTGTCAGAATCGTCCTGTCCGTGATGAGGGGCCGGTCCCAATAGAGCCTGGCGCGGTCATTTTCGAGCACGGCCTCCGGAGAGTACTTATAGTAAGGCAATTTCCGTCCGAAGAGACCGTATTTAAGGGCGAGCTCCTGATGTAAAATCCTGGCTACTAAGTTGTGTCTATGCAGATACTCAGAGTTAGAAAGCATGGAACAACCCGAGATGACATGCCGAAGCGACACCCCAGGATGGCGACAAGCTCGACAGATGTCGACGGTGCCATCCCTTAGGATGTATCTCCGATAGTTGTTCCTCTTTATAACCTGATCCTGTATCGCGGTGCGGAATTTTCGATCCAGGGCGTTTAGGTCGGTTTGAGTCCACCTGAGTATACCGAAGGTATAAATCAGGACTGGCATGACCCAGCCGTTGAAGGCGCGTGCCTTGTTCACGCCTGACAAATAGCTATTAAGCACTTTTGCCAGGCGTGCAAAAAACACTCCGCAAACCGACTGCTTCACGCCACCCTCATCGACACCCAAGTTTTGTGACATACCCAGGTATCGGTATGTATCTGACTCGGAAAGGGTCCGTATGTTGACGGGCATAGCCAAGTCTATGCCCTCGGTGTTAGTGACCCAGCCCCTTTCAACATGGAGAACTGCATACCGTCCCAAGCTCCATCTTGATAGAATTTCTGAAATCACATGTGATTCCAAGCAACTCCACCAAATGGGAGCGATTGAAGGCGAACAGCTTGAGGTCATCCATGTAGAAAAGGTGAGTAGCTTTTGTCCCTCCTCTCCGAATCTGAAATCCTCTCCCTGATCCCTCTAGCAGTGTACTAAGAGGATTCAGGAGATGCAAAACCATATTGGGCTCAAACAATAGCCCTGGAAAATACCCGTTCGTATCCTTATCCGGTGTTCCGCAGCCGTCATTCGCACGCCGAGATGACAAAGGATCGTGCTCCATTGCCCCATACAGTGCCCGAGGAAGTCTCTGACTGTACAGTGGACTTTGTACAGCTCGAGGACCCTCTTTAGCCATGTATGGGGCACCGAGTCAAACGCCTTTCTGTAATTGCGCGCACAATTCTCGGCCTACTATTGCCCGACCTGAAGCTTGTCAGCCTTCCGATTAGGGCCCTTGTCTTTGCGATACGGTCTACAATTCTTCTTCTCCACGCTGGGATAGCGTTACTTTGGTTAGTAGCGCGTCCAACCGAAGAAATTTTGGCACCAACAATACGGCAGACTGCCAATGCAGCGGCGAAAATAATTGAGTCCGTATCGCAAAGGTCCCGGCTGGTTTCCAAATAGGTAGCCAGAATTGGGTTTAGTGTCCCTACGACAGCCCGGTTTCGCTTGCTTAGGGCTATGCGGGGAAGTCGTGCCCGATTTTCGAGAGGATTTTCGCGCGTTTCCATTATGTTATAATTTCCATTATCGCCTCCTCCAATATACTCCTCATTTGCTCTATGTCTTGGGAAACTGTTCCCTCGCCGCCCGAATCAACAGCGGCCGGAAGGTCTACGGTAGCATCCACACCTACAGAAATGATTGCAATTGGTGGAGCTATATTCCCAACCGTAGCATTCTCATTCGACGAAGGAATAGCTTCACGTCTTAGTCGTTCGAGTTCGGCATCATCGAATATGTTAGAGCGGTTGATGTACCGAACTCGGTCTGCCAGGTTTTGCTCCGTGACGGTGATGGTAGGCTCCAGCTAGGCAAAAATGCGATGCATCTTAGCCCGATATGCAAATCCCCTAGTTTCTCCCCCCCTCGCCCTATAGTACGCCCGCAATGCGTTAATATTCATCTCTTTTGTCCATCGCACCAGTAGCGGGTGCCGTTTGCTGAGACCCGGAGGACCCTGCCGACACCAAGCTGTTTGGTGGGGATGATGGCTGCGGGGTGCTGCTAGATGTTCGTGTAGCATCCCGCGCTCGGCTGGCGGCGGCTGGTTAACTATTATTATTATTATTTACAAAGTTAACAACTTTATTTTATTAACAATGATTTATAAAAAATAATAACCGTCATCACGAAGACTACATTAGACACTGTATAGCCATCATACCAAGACTATACATAAAAAATAAAAATCTTACATTACGTACGTTTTTCCCGGTTAGAGTACCCCTGCGCATCGTCCCATAAGGAACTTCGTTCCACAAATGGTGATCTCAGTAATGTTACCTAACCTAACCCTATTTTTACTCAGATGTATATTAAATTCAAAACTCAAGGTTTTGACAGGTTAATGCTATTCCGTGAATTAATAGAATCGCATGTGGGTTGAATAGGCGACTTAAAAACGCCTTGCTCCTAGGTGTGCGTTCAAATCTAACCAAAGCGCCCGCTCGGCCGCTCACCCGCTCATTTCATTTCGTATTGCTGCTGCTAAATGCTGATACGTATTATCTTGAAGAGAACGGTTGAAAATTGTTTGAAAATTTGAAACTAACATATAGTATGGAAGAGAACGTAACTGTTTACATGCATGCTGTACAGGTGCGGCGCACGCACACTGCGAGACTTCTTCTTTTTTTATAGAAAAGGGAGGCACACGAGCAGGTGGCACACATGATGGTAAGTGACTACCGCCACCCATGAACATCTGCAATACCGGAGGAATAGCGGATGCGTTGCCGACCTTTGAGAAAGGTAAAGGCTCTTTTCTTTTGAAGGTCCCTAAGTCGTATCCGTCCGGAAAAACCGCTGACGGCAGCTCATTCCACAAAGTGCAAGTGCGTGGCAGAAAATTCCGCGAGAAACGCACTGTGGTGGAATGCCATGCATCAAGGTGGAGTTGATGAAATTTTTGATTATGCCGTAAGGTACGATGGTGAAATTCAGCGGCTGGAATTAATCCGAACAATTCCTCGGAGCACTCCCCGTAGTAGATCTCGTAGGAAATTCAAAGAGATGCAACATCTCTTCGTAAACCCAGGGGATCTAGCCTATAGGATAGAGTATGGTCGTCGACAATTAGAGCCGCTCTTCTTTGAATACGGTCAAATGAAAGGAGCTGACTTGCGTGATTTGCGCTAAATAGGTGCGCCAATTACTGTAACTGCACGCGAGTGGCTTATTCTCCAGATCGCAAAAACAGTAAATTTTTAGTAACAATAGTTCTACATCAGTAAATTCTTCTTAAAAAAATACTGGCAGTATAGGACACAGTCATCTCCTTTTATAGTACATATATTTTAATTTTATATAGATTTGTAGCAGTTATATCTGGATTCTGGCAGTAACCATGTGGTTTCTAAATTTAAAAAAGAAAACACTCTCACCTCTGTCTGTAGATTTTATTCCATTAGTTCCTGACAAACGTGTGACAAATAATATATATAATGATAAATAATATATATAATAATAAATAAATATGATGTATACATCACATTTATACATTTTTCTCATTTTGCAATACGTTGCTACGAAATGTAATATTTGTGTGCAGTTACAGTATAACTATAAACAGTTATAGTGCAGTTATATTGTATAAATTATTTTATATTAATAATCGTTGCAAAGGAAATGCCTTACTGGCCCTCCTGTTTTGTACATAAGTCAAAGGTCATTCCATTTCTAAACGTTACTTGAGTAAGTAATGCAATAAAACAAAGTATAAATCAGCAGTCTTTATTGTTATTTTAAGTAGTTAGCTTTATAACAATACACAGCATATAAATCAACATATGTATAGCGAAGAAATATTTAGGAATGATAACGTTCTAAGGTATAGAAAATATAAGAAAGCCCCTATCGAAATCACACAAAAATACAATGTCTTAAAATTTAACGTAGAAATTTAATCGGTGAGTTACAAGAGAAAGCCTCTTAACAAGTACGTATATAAGTAAAACAAGTATGTAACTTAACTTTGTAGTCATTCACGCAAGACACGCCCTGTGAACATATTTTGTACGCTTAAGTAGAATAAAAAAATTTTCAAATACGTCATTAGATTTACAGTCTGTTCGAGCTAACTTGACATGAGAGACTGATGACGTCATATACATAAATACGAACTTATGTATGAATGGTGACGTTATCACTTTACAACGCTACGAAGCATGGCAACATGTGGTAAAGAGTGGACGCATTTTAATGTGGTGCAAAGTTAGTTCGATAAGGTAGTAATTCGGAGTATCAAAAATTTTGTTCATCAAAAAAATGAACTGAAAAGAGGGGGATTCGAACGTCGTACCGTGACGACGCTCTTAACCATTAAACCGCCGATTCTCACCCGATTAGATGAAAGTATAAATTTCTCTCTTTCTCTTTAGTACGCTTCTTGGGAGAGGCGACCACGTAGCGAAAATTAATACCGCCTCCGTCAGTTGTTTTCTTTTTAATCTTTATCGTATTTAATATAAATTGCTACTGTTCATTGAATTTATCTTGCACATATCATTTTACTGTAATTTTAGTAGATATTTCAAGTATTAATTACTTGAACGAGTCAAACTTAAGAGTTGTCCAGCATAATATGCCAAAACAGGTTAGTTTTACTTATCTTGCCCAACGACAAAGTTCCTGGTTTTGGTCGTTATTATTCTAAGGTCAATGATCAGAGACTGTAGGTCTCTAGTGTAAGGCGAAGGACGACGGCGTAATAGTTCGAAGTCAAAGGATAAAAAAAAAATGCGAAATCTCTCTCAACATACTGAGACAAGGTTAAGTATCCTGCATCGTTTTCAGTATCTGTCAATTTCGAAAACATTTCTAATACTAACTAGCAATAAAATCTAATTTATTCAAGTAAAAAAAAATTAAAAAATATCGTTTAACTTGACAGATTGATTATTTCGCTACCTAAATATGTTAAAATACAATACTATATTTAAAAAAAAACATATCGGTGAAGAATTAAAATTAATCAATTATAAAAAAAATCACTTCAATTAATAAAAAATATATAATAATTTGTCTTCTTATAAAATTCACATATTTATATATTTAATCACATAACATAGGTATAACATTGAGACCATTGTCAAGTTCATTAGGAAATTGAGAACTATATACACACAAAAATATTAAGGATTAAGAAATAGAATGCAAAATATTGAAAAAAATATACATTATAAACTACTGATCAATGGATCAAAAAATACGCAGGAAGTACGCTACAGTAAATTTATACTGACCTGTTTGCAAGTTGACATTTTTTGGTGTCACCTGTCACTTGTCACGTATTAAAAGTAAGCTAAATTCTACAACTGTAAGAAGGCGTCTTAGTACGTGCTATACATTCAAACCCGAATGTTGGACATACGAATCTGGTAAGGTTCGTTGAACACTAATAATCAAATTAAAATTAAAATTTTGCAAAAAAAATTCTTTTGTTCAATATTTTTTTTTTTTTTTGCACTTGAAATATTAATTTATATTTTTCTACAATGTCTATTAAGTTTTAACATATAATAGTATGAAACAAAGAATAAAATATTGCGACATCCAGGTCGTTTGTACTTCATAATCATTAATATATCTGCATATACTTAAGTACCAAATACCTTCAAATATATTTCAAAACTTCATTATACTCACTGACAAAATTCACAACAATTTCCTAACACGGGCATATAAAAATATAAAATACTTACATATAAGGACTCAACATGAGCCGGCTAAAAACGTTGAAACAGATCCAACTGTCTTAACACTATAATTCATTATTTAATTTCATTGATAAAATTATTACACATATATTATATGCTCTCTAGAAGGCACTGTTAATTGTACTGCTAAAAAGATATATACAATGTAAATATTTCATTAAAATTATGCTCAAAATATTAAATTATTTACATGGCACTTGTATTTGTTGCTGCTGTTTCAAAAATCATAGAAGTAAACTTAAAATATATTGGACATTTCACTTTACGACAACATTTTCTAAAATATTTTTTTACAATCTTATTTACGATGGCACTGGACAAACTAAAACTAAGATTACCTTATATTTATTAGCTAAAAGCGAAGGATCACATATCTCAATACAAATTACTACGCAACATCAAATTCGTAAATTTAACTATACATAAAAAATCATAGACAAAATTTGATGAATAATTCATTGTTAAGTAGAAGAAATTTAAACGTAAATCATTGTAGAACGTAAACCGACTAGAAGTTCACTTCTAATTTCATTATATTAAAATGATTTAAAATCATTTTTATATAAAATTTTCAAACCAATTAATAAATAAGCATTATAATCTCGATTATTCTTTCACATTCCTAAGGGTTGGATCCACATTCCTAAGTCTCGACATCCTGGTCTTCTTTCTCTACAATTACAATGTAACAGATTCCAAGCACAAACTGTATTTTAATGTAAATCAGTTAATAAAATACAATATGTCTTATAAGTTTACACTGTAATCTCTTGTGCAACAGTCTGTTTGATACAAATTTGTATATAGTATATAGGTGAAGTATTTTATTAACCAATATGTATTTATTAACCAATATATAATCATAAATGTCGTCAATACCTGTATACGTATTAACAATGAACATAGAAAATATATATAGCATTTAATAGAATTTGTCTTCTTCGATGTCCAAATTAGATTTATTATTAGGCTGGTTAGAGTGTCTCCTCAATGTACCCATGGAGTCATACTCATTGGCGATGGCTTTCGGGTACAATTTGGGCGTCGCTAGAGCTGTGTTGTGGTTGTTTGGGTTAGAGATGTTGTTGCTCTTGGACAGTAGGATACCGCTGGTGCCGCCAATGCCCGTGAAAGATGGCTGCCGTTTTGCTTTGCGCGGCTAGTTCAAAAATAATGATCATGTCAACAATAATTTATCACAAAATCGCTATAATAGTGAAGTAAAATCGGATTATAAATATAAAGACTCAAAGTTTGTGTCTTTTAATGAAATTTTTAAATTAGTATATCACGTTGAATTATTTTCCCTTAAATAAGTAAGGGTTTTCAATTTATAAGCCCAGAAGAACGAGTGAACGAGTAAACGAAGAAAATTCTCGGAATTCTATTAAGAATCAGGAGGCTCATATCAATAACTTCTTTTAAACTTATGTACGGATTGTATCGAGGACTAAGAGAATAATAGGACGTCACAATAGGTCACAATGATTGATAATTGTCGCAGCTCTGTCTACCCCAGTATTGAACATGCATGGAAAAAAAGACAGTTCTTGAAAATTTCAACCCGCGAATTTTTTTTATACACCATTTATTTATTTATATTGAGTACTGATTAACAAGTATCATACATGCATTTAATAAATTAATTTAACTTTGACCAATGCATTAAAGCGGAAACGGCGACGTAAACTTAAAAAAAGTGCTAATGTCACGATAGTCGAGTGGTTGGGTGATCGAAATTTCAATCGAGACGCAGGCTCGTACCAATGGGTTTTTCAAAAATGTATGTATGTATTATTTCGTTGCCTTGAACATAAAGACAATGACGGGCTTACCACCTGTCACGTTGTCCCGAAAATATCTGCGATTGAAGGAGGGGTAATTGTCTAGACTAGATATCTGTCTACCCCTTATTGGGAATGCGTGAAAATATTTATTTATTTTTAATTAAACCTTGAAAACGTAGTGTCAATTCAATTTTAATAAAATAATAAATATAAAAATAAAGACAATAAAAAAGGTCTTAAACACTACTTACTACTTCTTTTAGAGGCACAGTAACGTAGCTGTTTTGCTTGGCGGTGATGTAATGTGGGCTGGAGGGTACACGAGGCTGTTTCCGCCAGGGAAGGGCGCCTCCGCGTCGCTGACAGAATATCACACCAGCCAGACATACCAGGCAACCTTTAATAAAACGATAAGAACACTTCATTGACCCCCAAATACTGTGAATACAATCACTGGCTAACAAGAATTTAAAGTTATCCAGAAAACGGCAAAAACCTAAAAAATATAATGTTAACTTAATAAAGAAAGAGATGTTAACATAAAAAGATTCGTGATTTCATTTGTTAGATATTAATTTCGCAATCAATTATATTAAAATCGCATATTTTTAAAATCAATAAATACAAACGATTAAAAATATTTTTAAGATCACAGATAATTGAAATTTTTGTTAATAACTATCGAATAGACAATATAGATTTTGTAACTCTAGTAACATATGAAAAAAAATATCAACTATCAACAAAAACAAAAAAAATGTGGTCAAGTGTGCCTTAACCATTTAATGTGTTCCATCCTTGTCAAGGGGAGTGCTAACCGTCTCTCCTTTCAATAGACACAATTATCAAAAGTCGAAAGCAAGCTTATATACAAATCATTCAAAAAATACTCATAGCGCGATTTAAAACTTTTACCAATTGTATAAGAACTATACATATGAATTTTAAATCAGTACTTAAATAAGATAGCTGAATGATCAGACATAATTAATCTATAAAAATATTTAATTATTGTTGGTTGTTACACTAAAATACCACAATTAATTAGAGTGTACTACAATTAACTGCACACAGCGCCATCTATTGACGAGTTTATCGAATTATTTAGATTCCGTTTTTGCTACATCAAACATCAACACGTGTTTCAATTATGGAATGAGTATATTTTGTTAATCATTTTCGTTATAATTAGTCACGATAGCCGAGTGGATGGGTGGTCGGAATTCCGAGTCGAATAGACCCGAGTTCGATCCCCAAGTGGCAGGCTCGTACCAATGGGTTTTTTCAAAACCTATGTACGATTCATATCGATGGCTTGGACAAAAAGACGGCGACAGGCTCACCACCTGTCACGTTGTCCCGAAAATATCTTCGGTGGAAGGTGGGTCAAAGGGACTTAATTGTCTAGACAAGACCTCTGTCTACCCCTGTATTGGGAATTGCGTGAAGATATTTATTTATATTTATATTATGTTATAGACGGCATAAAATTACTTATAAAATAATACTTAGAGTAACCTAATTTTTTATATTTTGAATATAATATTATAACCAAACCATACTTCTGTAGTTGACAAGATTTACATTTTTATTAAATATATTTGCTATGGTAGAACGTAAACGAACTTTCATAGTCGCACTGAGTTCTAACTCTTTAACGGCATGCAAACAATTTAATGAAAAACTTGTCATACAAATAACAGCTAAAGTATTATCTTAATACACAATAAATCATTACTTCTAAATCGCTGCTATATCCTAAACACCAAAAAAAGTACTTACACGAGAACTATGGCATACCAATAGATATTTAAAACAATGCAGAACTTAGGAATGGACGGACTATTTTTAAAGACGGAGACACTGGTTTAATATTGATATAATTATGCTACAAACCTTACTTCGGTTTCGCGTTAACTCGAACTGATCTTTTTACTATTTTCAAGGGCGATCATGTTCCAAAATACCGTGAAATTTACTTCGTGATGGGCTTTGACATTAAATATGACAATATGAAAAAATATATAATAACCCATATGAGAGGCTTTTTTTTTTTAATTGAATTTTTATTAAAAAACTGAAAAAAAATATCTCATAAGACATCTTACAATTTTCCTTTAAAATTTATGTCGAGAAAAATAAAAATGAAGAAAAAATTTGTAATGAACACTTCCAACATTCCTAAAGTTGCATCTTGAGAACTAGCAAAACTCTTTAAAACAAAAGTTTATTTTGCTTAACATAGATCAGTTTACGGAACGATTGAAAGCTGGAATGTAGTTCCGGGTTCGATTTTCATGTTAGACTCACATGTACAATAAAAACAATGTTGTGGATTTATTAAACAAAAGAAATTTTAAGTAGAGAGTTGATCAGATAGTGTTGATCAATGAATGATTTAAGGTAATAAATATTCATTTTAGTGTTACTACATCGCAGTTTCAATTTCATTAAATTTTATCTTTTGAATTATATCTACATTACATGTTAGTGGAAATACTAATTATTAAAAAAAGTATAATTCTAAACACACAGGGAGCGTAGCGAATAATCCTGCTGACTATAAAACTAGACTTAGTTTCTTGCAGAACAAGAAATTGTTCGGTTATGAATCGAAAAAATTTCTTATGTTATTTATTTTACATTTTATTTTTTCTGTTGTGAATCAGAAAAAATTTCAATAATATTTTAATAAAATATTTGTGATAAATAATAAAATATTTACTATATACTATAAACTAAATAAATAATAAAATATTTGTGATATTTATACTTTCTTTTCGTGATTTCGACAATTAGGTTCGTATTACTTAAATATTCATATTATAATTTGAAAATATATATTAATACACGAGTGAACAAGAAAAATTTTACGGTTGATAGAGACTCGTTTTAGAACTACAAAAAAACAAATTGCTCTGAGAATGGAATGTCTAGAGCAGGTCTAACCTAGTTTTGGAAAAATACGTGAAAAGCGAATGTCAAAAGCCACCATTTCGGTATAAATTGTGTCAAAATATTAAGTTTTTTCAAAAACTGTATACGATTATATCGTTGGCTAAGACATAAAGACGGCGACGGATTCACCACCTGTCACTTTGTCTCAAAAAATGTCTTCGGTGGAAGATGGGTCGAAAGGACTCAATTGTCTAGACCTTTGTTTACCCCTGTATTGGGAATGGCGTGTAGATATTTAATTTTTTTTATTTTGTTCAACTCACCCATAACGAATGCCGCCACTACACAGCCCACAATGCCGCCGATGCTCAGTGACTCGGGACCATCCGTCGTCACGAATGAAGCCATCTCCACGTTCTGGCTGTATGCCGGCATTGCATACAATTCTGTTAAAATAGAAGATAAAATGTATAGTTGAGAGTATTTATTTTTTTACCGAAGAATATGCCACTCTCTTTTTTCCCCGTTGGCTCGTAAGAGACGACTAAGGAACAAGCCTTGAAAATTCAATTGACTACCAACAGGCGCTTATACCAGACCACATGCCTTAAAAATACAATTGGCTACCGACAGACGGCGGAATGAGCATCTCGAATCAGACCGAGCAGCAGCGTATAAAGTGCAAGGTGTCTGGTACTCGTCAACCCACTCGCCAAGCGTGACGATTGTGGTAAATCCTCTCGAACAGAGACCCATGTCCTGTATTCAAAACTTACAGACCGTTACCATATAATGTATGTACGTAACAAATTAATATTAACTTATTTCTCGCAATATACGTTTGGATGAATACTGCAAGTATTTAGGAGTGGTCCACAAAAACCGACAACCAATTTAGAGAAATCTTGGTCGATTTAGTGTTTTATAATCGCTTTCGATGCAACACTCACATATTTTTGACGTTAAACAGTAAAACAGTATTTATTGTACTTTTTAGTGCCATACGGCAGATCGATTTTGCGTTTCCGTTCAAAAGGTATATTTCAATTTATTTCTTTATCAGATATAATAAATTACGAAAAGAGGAAGGACCATTATCAACCGACATTCATGACCATGTTGGTCCTGAAAGTCGACTATACCATGCGTGTGTTGTATAAAACAAAAATATGTCCCGACATTTCTTTAGTAAGTTGAATTTTCACATCAACACTATAAGTCACGATAGCCGAGTTGTTGGGTGGTCGGAATTTCGAGTAGAGAGACCCGAGTTCGATCCCCAGGTGGGCAGTACCAATGAGTTTTTCAAAAACTTATGTACGAATTTCATCGTTGGCTTGGACATAAAGGCGGCGACGGGCTCACCACCTGTCACGTTGTCCCGAAAATATCTTCGGTGGAAGGTGGATCCAAGGGACTTAATTGTGTAGATTTGACCACTGTCAGCCCCTGTATTGGGAGTCGCGTGAAGATATTACTATAAGTCATTCCTCCTTTACTGGTGTGGTACAATAACCCCTGTGTCACGCGAGGCGCACCATTGTCGAGGTCCGCGGCGCCGCAGCGCGCGACCTGCAGCTGCGCGCCCAGACAGGCGCCGGCGCGGCACCGCCGCCGCCGCACGCGCTCGCCGCCCGCGCACTCCGACCACTGCCCCCACGCGCCCCACTCGCCCGCTGACTCTGCGCACGCAAGTGCAGCACACGAATTCAATAAGAGATCATTTAAATGTTGTAGACTCGTTCACAGTCTAGCGAGTCCCATTAGTCGGTGTATTCTTACCTGTTGCTGTCACCAGGTAACACTGTAATCTTTATTTTTTCGTCATCTTACTCATTTCACAATAAAAGGGGGTAGCCAAAGGTCTAGAATATTTCCGCTTTTTGACCCACATTCCACCAGTCTTATTTTGGGGACAACATGACGGTTGGTGGGCCCGTCGCCGTGTTTATGTCCAAGCCAAAGATATAAATCGTTTTGAAAAAATTCATAAGCCAAGGGATCGAACTCAGGTCTCAGGACACGAATTCCGATCACTGAACTACTCGGCTTATCACCTTTATTATTCGACATAGAAACATGACTGTCACTATTTTTAAATCTATCACCGTTACACAACAATTCTGTAACCTTTTCTTGAATGGTTTACAAGTAATATGTATTAACATTAGATGAACTGTTAGCTCATTTTCACACGACACCCACAGAAAAACCCAAAATTTTGGAATGTGAAGATGTTGAGAGCTATACACTCTTATAATTGGTAATCACGTACCATAAGACGGATTGATTGCTTATTTGAGAAAGAACTTCACTCGTGTTTTTTACTTTTCTACATACATAAAATAGGTGTATTTATATTTAACAGTCTTAACGACAGAATGGACTTAAAATATACATAAATAAAAGATATATTGCATATAATATACAGCAACAATAGCCGAGTTGGGAGATCGGAATTCAAATTAGAAATCTTCAGTTCCCCAGGAAGAAGTAGAAAAAGTACAAAAGAGTTTTTCCAAAAAATAAGGTACCATTGGTATCGTTGACTGCACTAAAACCGTTGTTGTCGCACCACGTGACAGCACGTTGTCACAAATAAGCTCCGTTGGGATATGGGTCCGGTGGAAATGGAACTAAATTGTTTAATTGGGAAGTAAATTATAATAAATTTGTCACTATTTTGTTTGATTTGTCACTATTGGGACTGTTCGTGTGACTTATTGAGACTATTTATAGTTTTTGTAACTTTACCAATGCGACATTACCGTGCATAAATGAAAAAAAAAACTTATGGAAAATTTATGCATTCATAGATAGGAACTACATCACACAAATTTCTCAGATCACAAAGTTAGTAAGCAGCTAAAGTAATTATAATTATTTGTATATTAACCCATGTCCAGGAATCGAACCTCAGAGCTGATGGTGTCGCATTAAAATATATAGTACATAAAATATACTACTCGTCCATGGAGGACTCAAGATATACGTGTGTGCTAGCAACCTGCGCAGGAGTTGAGGCAGACGCGTCGCTCGAGCGCGGCGCCGGCGTCCGCGCAGCCCGCCGCCGACAGGCACATGCGCGTGCGCGTGCGGTGCCCCGCGCCCCCCGCTCCCCCCGCGCCGCACTCGCCGCTGCACGCGCTCCACTCGCTCCAGCACGACCACTCGCCTGCAACGCAACCAACTGCACATGTTAGAACAGTTAGACACTACGAAATATAATAACTTTATGTGTCGCGCTCACGACAGTCAAGACCGACCAGGGTTATCATCAAACACTGCACCGTGGTGCCACATGGCAGGCGTGCGTGTTGCAGGCGCGCAGCATGTCGGCGGGCTGTGGGGGAGCGGGGGGGGGGCACTGACCGGTGCAGGCGTGCGTGTTGCAGGCGCGCAGCATGTCGGCGGGCTGTGGGAGAGCGGGCGGGGGGCACTGACCGGTGCAGGCGTGCGTGTTGCAGGCGCGCAGCATGTCGGCGGGCTGTGGGGAGCGGGCGGGGGGCACTGACCGGCAGGCGTGCGTGTTGCAGGCGCGCAGCATGTCGGCGGGCTGTGGGAGAGCGGGCGGGGGGCACTGACCGGTGCAGGCGTGCGTGTTGCAGGCGCGCAGCATGTCGGCGGGCTGTGGGAGAGCGGGCGGGGGGCACTGACCGGTGCAGGCGTGCGTGTTGCAGGCGCGCAGCATGTCGGCGGGCCCGGCGCAGGGCGCGCGGCGGCAGCGGCGGGCGCGCGCCTGCTGGCCGCCGCCGCAGGCCGCGGAGCAGGCGCCCCACGCGCCCCACGGCTCCCACCCGCCGCCCTCCTCCTCGGGCGCGCCGCTGATGCACGCGCCGTGCGCGCTGCAGTAGCGCTCCTCCTCGCGGGCCAGCGACAACTGCGGCGTGACACACAAGTATTAGTACTGTGCGATTTAGTTTTGTAATTTGTTTTATACTACACTAAGTTTTATTTATTAATTTTACTATTCATGTACACACACAACATAATAAGCAGAGAAACTACTAAAAAAACACATATGAGTACAGCTTATTTTAAATTGAAATTTCTTCCAGCAGGTCTTTTACTGGAAAACTTATAATAGGAGCAAACTAGTGTGCACAAAACAGTATATTAATTTACATTATTCAAACAAAAAAATATACTTAATTACATATTAATATACATACACAATATACATAAGTTCTTTATCACTGCTTTTTTTTACAGAAAAGGGAAGCAAACGAGCAGGTGGCTGACGTGATGGTAAGTGATTACCGCTGCCGATGAACATCTGCAATACCGGAGGTAGATGCGTTACCGGCATATTTTGACTTCATACATAAGACTTACCAAGAGGTTTCTATAAGAGATTAACATGTAAGCCATTAGTTAGCGCTATAAGAATATTAGCAAATGCTACGTTGTACCAAGAATTCGAAACTTTGGTTCAGCCAACGTTTCGGAGGCCCAAAAAAGTAGTCTTCCTTTATTCTACAAAGTAGTGCTTACCTTTATTTGTTCTGGCGATGGCGCTTTACACAGAAACTTGAAGCGTTTTTCAGAATAACTACCATCAGAAGTATTACCTGTAACAAAGATTCGAATATGAAACAAAAAACAAAAATTATGTTAAGAGTAAAGGCAATTGACGACCTACGTGGACGAGTGGCGTACCTGTTTTCATAGTATCGCCATCTCAGAGGTTCAGGGTTCGATTCCAGGTCGGTTCAATGTAGTAAACACTTTTTCTACATTTTCTCGGGTCTAGGTGTTTGCGTTACCGTTACGTTTGTTTACTACAAAGTGCTTAAGTGCTTACTTTGGGAAGAGATAAATGTATATGATTTTGTTCTTGTATGTATATATTTATTATTATTATAAATAGAAATGGCAATTTATTTATATTAGTACTGAGAGACCATGGTAAAAATTGCCACTATAATGAATGTAAAACTTAAAAAGATAAAATTTTTTCTTTAATTTTTTCAGTTTTTTAATTATTTTATTCAACCGACAACGAATTCGTATTTCGAATAAGTTTCGAAAAGACTTAACCGTTTGACTACTCAGTATTTCTATACTACTGTACTATTGGGAAAAATATTTAAAGATAAAATAAAAAAATATTAGGAGGGATCTTAGGTATAGCAAGTATTAGTAAATCCTTGATATTATTATATATTGGATAAAAATGCAACATTTTGACCTGATTTGAAAGAAAAGAAAGATCCAAATGAATCGACATATATTTGGTTTTGCGGCTGGAAATATTTCAATTCTGTAATTTTATTCGTACACAAAAGAAATTCGTTTAATTGATAAATCCCGCTGTTTGTTTCAAGTACAACTGCCATTTACGCGTGATGATATTCGGTGATGATGTCCGTGACAGTTACCGGGTATCTGCACCCAAGGTGTCCACGCAGTGGCCTTCCTGAGCTCGCAGGGGCGCAGGTCGCAGGGCTGCCGCTCGCCGCGCGCGCCCGCGCAGTCCGCGCCGCCGTGCCGCGGCGCGGGCTGCGTGCACGCGCGCTTCCGCTCCCGCGTGCCGGCGTTGGCGCCGCATCCGGTTCCGGTGCAGGCCGACCAGGCGCTCCACGCCGCCCAGCCGCCGTCCACCGGCGCCAGGGCGGGATCTGTGAAAGTTATTAAAATTAATTAATTTTTTTTTTCATTTTTCTACATTCACAGTGGTAGAGCCACGCATCAGCTTTTGTTGTTGCATGAATGGACCGGCTCGATCGGGGAAGTACAACGACCTCACAGAATACCGGCGTGAAGTAGAAGTCTAACAAACTTCTGCGTTTCGTCTGGTGAGTGAAGTTAACCGGTGGTCCACACACCCCCTCCCCCAATTCTGGGGGAGGGGCACTCTAAGGGAGGCAACGCATCTGCTATGCTTCTGGTATTGCGGGTGTTCATGGGCGGCGGTAATCACTTACCATCACGTGAGTCACCTGCTCGTTTGCCTCCCTTTTCTATTAAAAAAAAATCGTTTTTATGACACTTGTGGGTTGCGTCATTAATACATAAAGATTATATTTATGCTCAGAGTACATTTGTATTGAACCATTTACCTTAGCAAATTCTCTTACAGTTAAACTTTACAACAATTAAAGTGCAAATTGAAGCTATCATAACTTAAATTTGCACTTGATTTTCAAATTGTTCTCTTAACTTTGGTAGAGCAGCAGAGTCTCGTCCTGGGCGCGCCCGCCGAAGCGCGGCTCGGGCTAGAGCGTACCTGGGCAGGGCGGCAGGTTGGAGCAGTAGAGTTCCTGCGACTCGACGCCGACGCACACGCGGCCGCCGAAGCGCGGCTCGGGCTAGAGCGTACCTGGGCAGGGCGGCAGGTTGGAGCAGTAGAGGTCCTGCGACTCGACGCCGACGCACACGCGGCCGCCGAAGCGCGGCTCGGGCTAGAGCGTACCTGGGCAGGGCGGCAGGTTGGAGCAGTAGAGGTCCTGCGACTCGACGCCGACGCACACGCGGCCGCCGAAGCGCGGCTCGGGCTAGAGCGTACCTGGGCAGGGCGGCAGGTTGGAGCAGTAGAGGTCCTGCGACTCGACGCCGACGCACACGCGGCCGCCGAAGCGCGGCTCGGGCGCGGAGCACGAGCGGCGCCGCGACTTGACCGCGATGCCGCACGACGCGCTGCACTCCGACCAGCCCGACCACGCCGACCAGCCACCGTGTGTCGTGCAGTTGGTCACCGATATGCTCGTACCTGAAGCATGTGCAAACGATATTTAATCATATTCAGTATTAAAAATAATAAATTCAATAATTATGTAACCGAATTTAATTGTTAGCTGTTTAGCAGCTACTCGAAATATATCCAATATATGGAACAGCTCAAGCTAAACTTTAAGACATTAGTAAGTTTCCAGAATATCTCGAAGCAAACATTAAATATATCTATTTTACCTTCGCAGGGTTGTCCGCCATTTGCTGGTTTTGGGTTGTCACACCTCCTTGTTCGACACATGCACATATCCGGCTTATCGTCAATATACGCGATGTGAGGTGTTCCGTCTTGCATGCATTGCTCCCATTCTGACCAGGCTGACCAACCGCCGTCCACTGATAACATAGAAATATCTTGATGCTATTTACGTCACAACTATATCAGACCGAAATTGTTCTAATTGTACGTTTCTTACACGTGAAATAAATGGATATATTATGCAAATAGAATAGCATTAACGTGGTTATTCAATCCAACGCATGTTCAGTTGTTATAATTAACATTTATGCACAGTATAAACAAATTCTATGATGCAATTAGTACATTAAGACGGCGATGGACTCGCTATCCCAATGGCTTCGGTGAAAAGTGGATCGAAGGAGACCTCATTGTCTTCACCTCTGCCGAGTGAAGTGTGAGTGAGAAAAATTAGGCGAGTATTATTTGTCAACGAATCTCCATTTACAATTAAGAACATATCACTTTACAAAATTGGACGCGAAAGTACACTGTAGAGATAATAAACTTACTTTTATAAGTCACGATAACCGAGTTGTTGGGTGGTCGGAATTTCGAGTCGAGAGACCCGAGTTCGATCCCCAGGTGGCAGTACCAATGAGTTTTTCAAAAACTTATGTACGATTTTCATCGTTGGCTTGGACATAAAGGCGGCGACTGGCTCGCCACCTGTCACGTTGTCCCGAAAATACCTTCGGTGGAAGGTGGGTCAAAGGGACTTAATTGTCCAGACTTGACCTCTTCGAAGATATTTTAATTTATATACCGGGCGCGCTGTGCGTGGGACAGAGGGCGGTGGCCTGCGTGAGGCGCGTGTCGTGCGCGCGCGCGCACACGCACAGCTCGCGCGCCTCGTCCCAGCCGCAGTGCGGGTCGGCGGCGCGCACGCAGCCCGCGCGGCTGCTGTAGCGCGCGCACCGCTCGCTGCCCACGCGCAGCACGCCCGTCTCGCTGCCGATGTACAACGACATCTGCGGAATTGTATTACTCATTAACTGGCTTCTTCCCGCGACTCTGACCGCTTCACCTACACGAGTAGACGTGATACATATGTTATTTATCGTACAAAGCACACAGAGATAACGTAATTTCATGTCAGTAAGGTAAATTTATTATTAACTAATAATACGATATATATACAGACAGTGGTAGTGGTTTTAGAAGTCTAACAAACTTCTGCGTTTCGTCTGGTGAGTGCAGGTAACCGGCGGCCCACATACCCTCTCCCCCAATTCTGGAAGGGGGGGGGGGGGGCACACTAAGGCCGGCAACGCATCTGCTATGCCTCTGGTATTGCGGGTGTTCATGGGCGGCGGTAATCACTTACCATCACATGAGCCACTTGCTCGTTTGCCTCCCTTTTCCATAAAAAAAAATACAGAAATAGAAGCAAAGATGTTAACATAGATTTCTCAGTAATCTTGTTTACGTCATTCATTTCTTATTCGTCAAAATTATCGATTTTCATAATTTTTATCACTTTATAGTATATCACTTTATAATCTATACGGTGATAAAAATTATGAAAATCGTGAATTCCGTTCCTCACAAATTACAATAAAATTTAGGTAAATAACTTTCACTTTCGATAACAAGATTAGGAAGAATTATTAAAAAATAAAAAAAAATAGTAATATTATTGTCAAACAACTACAAATTTAAATTGACAAGAGAATTCAGACTGATATTACTTCTATCTAAAGTCATATTTCATTATTGACATACTTTTATTGGCATCACAAACTGCAGGTTTTAATTTAAGTTTGACATTTTCGCCGCTTCTTCGCTTCGCTTCGCTTGGCTAACCCCTTCTCGCATCATAGATGCAGCGGCCTAAAAACGAATTGCTTAATTCCGGCTGGTAGTTCAGTAGCTATTGCTATTTTAAAAGCTTGTTCTCTTAGTCGTACTAGGACACTCACAAGATAAAACGAGAGCTAAATTCTTTAGAGGTTTAGTCTTGTCAAATAAATACTATGTTTTTCTTCATAATACAACCGAATTAATAATATACCGAACCGAATTTATAATACATAATACAATAATTAATAACTTACGGTATCCTTAACGAATTGCATAGTGTTTATAACGAAGCTTCCTTTATTATCTTGCAACTTCCATATCTCAACCAAACAAGCCCCTTCGAACCGCGGCAGTATTGCCAACTTTAGGACGTCGCTGTTCTGTGTTGCCACGAACACGACCAGCTGTTTGCCAACATTCTTTGTTTTTGTAACGTCAACGGTCACGTGGGTAAATCTCTCCAAGGTTACTTTGTAAACAGGCTCGCCGGATATAGGCTGTATGGACTCATACATAAGGTAATATCTTTGGAACGCGATTGTTTGATGGGTTCTGTAAATGAAAAACATTTTTCATAATGGGTATCATGGGTAAAATCCCAGCACTGATAATAATAATATTTACGACAAACAAAGAAGTAAATTTGCGTCAATAAAGTTCCTATTCATTTTCCTGTTGTGATATTTTTTTTATTTATTCGAAAAACAAATCGTATCGTTTGTTAATATGAAATATTATTGAATAAATTTATGCAATACAATATAGAAACTTTCGATTGACGGAGTTTGATGTGGAAAACTGAGTGAAATATTTGTTGCTTATTAGATCGGAAAATTTAAGAATCTCGCGGAAATATCAATAAGACGCGCGGACGAATTTTAATAATGAATAAATTGATATTGAATACATTACTATAATACACATAGTAAAAGTAAGATAAATTTTATAAAAGTAGCTGTACTCGCCTTGCATCGACTGCACACCGGAAGTGTTCCCTGGCTTCCCGGGAAGGGGACCTCGGTTCCCATAAAGAGGTAGGGGAATCTTGTACCTTGAAAGGACCATCAAAGGCTGCGTTAATGTCCGACATATTGTAAATACAGACTGCACTGCCAGCTATGCTATTTCTGAAAAATAGTAAAAATATTAAATAAAACAGTTTTTCAATGTGAATGATCAAAGTTAATAAATAATTCACTATGATAACAGTAGTATGACATGAAACATTTTATTTTCGCTTTGGACAGCGACGTCGGAATAGCCAATTCATAAAATACTAGAAAAAAATTGCCCCGAGCAGTAACGGGCAGTGACGTTTTAGGTGTAAGGTATTTGGCATTGTGATCGCCACTTCAGGTGCCGAGCGTGGTGATTATGGCAAATCCTCCTTAAGGAAGAGGCCTGTGTCATGTACTGAATTTTTACAGGCTATTAAGTAAGGCTAGGCATTGAAGTGGCAATGTGACACATAGCTCTTTACACTACTACGTTGGGGGAAAAAGGTTCTCGAGTGGCGACCTCGTACATGCAATCGCGGTTTAAGACGATCCCCCGCGAGGTGGAGGGTCGACTTGTTTAGTTTTGCGGTGAATCGATGAATGAAGGACCCCTTTATAGGACGGTTCTATGTGGCGATCTTTAGGTAGCCCACGTTCAGCAATGGACTATTGATAGGCTTTTGATAATGTTGAACTTAATATATCAATCCAAAAAGTTTAAAATATAAACATATAATAATTTTCGGAAATGTTTATTTTAACTTTATATTCACTTCTTTTATTATTTTAACTTTCTTCTACTTTAAACTCCGTTAAATATTCTAAAAGAAAGAGTATAGGTGTGAAGAGCCTTGTGCCGAAAATGTCCAATCATTGCTTGGCAAAGCGCGGCATTTTGTTTGTTGTGTCCGTAACATTGAAGAAGCAGTCTTCCTTATTGGTCCTGTAATGGATTAACCTATGAAGTATACTTACACAGGTGTTGTAAATGTTGCTATTAGTATCTTCTCCTGTGGCAGATACTCCACGCTCTGGACTTCGTCGTAATAGAAAGGTATTTCACCAGGAACGGGGCACTTGAGTCGTGCCTTGAGGAACGTGCTCCAATTATCTTTCATTACTCTATGGCCCCGGAGTCATTTTTACAAACGCGCGCTATTCGCGAGTAAATTGTCTGCGGACATAAATATTTATGCAAAACATAATTGTTAGCTGATTATAAAGATTACTCAACACGAATTCCATTATGTATTTACGGCAAAGTGTGACTGATTTTAATATTCTTAAATTAAATAAAATATTAAATATTTAATTTAATTTAATATTCTTGATGATGATTTTGCAGCAAATGAAACTCAAATTCCGAAAATATTAAAGCAGCATATATTATTCTATTTGTCCCAACTTAAACATGCGAGATTTCACATTCTTAGCCATTTGTGCCGCCAAATAGCCAAAATGTTCTGAAACGGTTTGAAATATATAGAGAGTCGGTGTGATTACGAGGTATGAGGAATTCATTCAAAGCCCTTGATGATGAAAACATGTTACTGACCAACTTCGTTTGGAGGTGTTTGCTGGTGTCTTAAAGGATAGCGGTAATCACTTACCAACAGTCGAATTATTAGCTCTTTTTACAATCTTATCTCATAAAAATTAATAAATTTGAAAACGATAGGAATACAAAGTTATTCAAGAGATTGAATAAAAAGTGTGTGAAATTTAAAGCAGACTTGCTTTTTCTCTCTATTTCGAATTTAATACACTATAATAAGAGAACTACATAATTCTCTAGTTACTATATTTCATTTTTATAATAGCTACGTATTTTGTCCTTTCGACCCTCTTTCACCGGAGCTTATTTGGGGAAAACATGACAGATAGTGAGGCTGTCGCCGTTTTAGTCATCTTTTTCCTTAATTACACTTAAAGTTTAACTGCATTACCTATATTTTGTAACTTAAAGTTAATTTTCAAGTATAACTCACCTTTCCACAGTTCAAATACTCAACAGCGACCTCTCTAAATACGAAATAGACGAAGTGGTCATCTTCAAAGGTGCCAACAAACTGTGGCTCGTTGAGCCAGTTCAAGTCATATTGGGTTGTTCGTAGCATACCCGTATCGTGTGCGGCGGCACCACGACTCCTAATGTAAAAGATATTAGACTTTATTGTTGTTATAACCTTTCTGCTATAAAATTGTCTATGTAGTGGATCGAAGTTCAAATGACAGCCGAAGAAATATCTATAATGTAATCTACAGTTATATTAATTTAATGATATTTCTAGTAACCAGATGTGTTCCGGTTGTTTTTTTTTACTCGTAGTAATGAACATTAAATAAAGATAGGTAAATAAATAATAAATAAATAAATATCTTCACGCAATTCCCAATACAGGGGTAGACAGAGGTCAAGTCTAGACAATTAAGTCCCTTTGTCCCACCTTCCACCGAAGATATTTTCGGGACAACGTGACAGGTGGTGAGCCCGTCGCCGCCTTTATGTCCAAGCCAACGATGAAATTCGTACATAAGTTTTTGAAAAACTCATTGGTACTGCCACCTGGGGATCGAACTCGGGTCTCTCGACTCGAAATTCCGACCACCCAACAACTCGGCTATCGTGACTTTTTTAGGATAAAGATAGGTAAATGAAACCAGAATAGCCGGGTGGTCTTCAACAAAAGACTTAACCTACTTAACCCCTGTTTTTTCCTAAGTAGGAACATGTGCAATGCATCCTGATATAACATTATCAATAACAACGTAAGTTAAGACTGACACACTCTTTAACAAGATAATGTTTAATATTTTAAAAAATATTTAATTGTAATAATATTATGTAAGAAAATGAAATTAAGTACTTAGGAAATTTATACTACACAAATTGTGCCACAATGAATAATACAAAATAAATAATTAATAAATGGATGAATATATAGGAAGCATTAAGAAAGAGAAAGTCACCTTCATATAAATTCGAAAACCACTGAACTTATTTCGATGAATTATGGCATAGAAATAGATTACAAATCCTGGATATAATTACATGCTACTCCACAGGGATGGCAAAATCTAATTATAAGAAACGCAAATTTTACCTGGATATAGCAGTGTCAGAACTAGTGAAGTCAGTGGGTGTTCCAGCGTAGTACTCTCCATTACTGGCCAGAATTCCTGTCACGTTAGAGTGAGGGTTGTGTGGACAATGGACTACACCGGGTAGCCACTCCGAAACTTTGTTTATTTCTTCGATCTGTTTGGAAACAATCAAGACATTTTTAACAGCATTTTAGTAAAGATTTATTTAAAATAAAACGATTTTCGGATTTTATCGCGTTTTTAATTAGTTTTTACAAACTATTTTTATTTCCCGACGTTTCGGATTTTTTAACAAATAAATTCATCTAAGTAGCCAAAACACTTGTGTTATGAAAACAGAAACAACATAGTTACCTCAAACACCTAGACCCAAGACAATGTAGAAAAATGGGGTTTTTACACTGTCCCGTCCGGGAATCGAACCTGGGACCACAGAGCTGGCGACACCTTGAAAACCGGTGTGTACCCCACTCGTACACCAAGTTTGTCGGTAGTTAACTTTTTTCCTGTGGATGTGGTAACTTCAAAAATCACCTCATGCTGTGTTCAGTGTGGACCTTGGGTAAGTTTAACAGAAAAAAAAAATACGAAGCCTAAGACAATGCTGTTATGTTCCGTTTTGATAACTCAGAGACATAATAGTTACGGGCATTCCATCTCAGTTTTCTTAGGTAACAACGCATCTGTTCTAATTCAGCAGGTATATTGGCTGCAGTAGGCACTTACCTCCAGGATGACTGTTCAAATCATTATCATCATCACCCCGAAATAAATTAGAAGAATATGATGATTTCTTGTATTTACGCGAATACTTAGAAGAATATGATGATGATTTCTTGTATTTACACATTTTTAAATAAAACGATTTTCGGATTTTATTGCGGTTTTAATTAGTTGGTCACGGTGACGTGACCACGGATGCTATAAAGCATCCGAAACGTCGGGAAATAAAAAAATAGTTTGTAAAAACTTATTAAAAACGCCATAAAATCCGAAAGCGTTTTATTTAAAAATAGTAGAATATGATTTTGTACAAATATAAACACGGTAGACCAGTTCAGAGTAATCGAAATCGAAGTCAGCTTACAAACAGATTATAATTTTCGCTCACCTCTCTCCAACTGCACGTAGGACTGAACGCATTAGTGCCACAAGCAAAGAGTTTGTGTCCGTAGGACAGAAGGACTTTTATATAGTTATGGCAGTCTTCTTCGGTCTGACCTTTAACCTGGCACAACTTCGCCTTTTCGGTTGACGCGGGCCATTCGGAGCGCTCCAAAGACCTTAGGCCGCGCAATGACAACCGATACAGGGTATCTCTGTAACAAAAAAAAACAGTATAGTCAGAGAAGGCTAAAAAAAATCAGTTTTAAATCGCTTTAAAACACAGTGGCTGACTGAGGGCAGGATAACCATCTAGATAAATACGTACCACCCTATCGGACTTAAGACAGCAATCTCTTAAGGTGCCAGGTGTCTAGTTCTGGAACCGCTTACCGAACGTTACGATTATGGCAAATCCTCCTTGCATACTACTAAAAAATGTGTATTTTGGGCGCGTAAGATGGTTTTTTGCCGGAAACTTTTACTTCCTCTGTTAGTTAGAAACAGTATTTTTTTATTTTTATAATATTATCGTATCAAGAGTATTGAAATAAATTTATACAGAAATAATAAATTATGTAAGTTATATAACCAGCGCCTCAATCTACTCACTTAATAGTATGACAATGATTTGCCGACTGTAGTGATAAGTGTCAAGAATACTAAAATAAAATGCGCAAAACAATAATACAAATAAAAAATTCGATCCCTTTTTCCTTGCTTGTGTCAGATTCGTCTGATGTCACCAACTTTTATATGATATGCGTACGAAAGTGAACGAGAATTCAACTCATGCGGTTCAAGGCGCGATGGTTTGGTGGTAAGAGTACGGCTACGGTACGGCGGTTGTCGCGGTTTCGAATCCCTCCTGTTTCGGTTGATTTCGTATTTAAACTACGTATTTAAACCACTACCACTGGGGTAGACAGAGCCTTCTACCAAAGACTATTTGGGACAACGAAACTGGAGATGATAGTATTTTTTTTTCTCCATTTTCTTACTCTTTTTCATTTAACAAAAATCTGTGTATGGCTTACATGAGGCAAAACATTCTCGAAGATTGCGTTATGTTGTATAACTCGCAATACTAAGATACGTTATACCCATGTGAACAGTGCGTGATTGCAGTATGGACTCAGATTTCAATTGGAACGCAGTCATTGCATATGCGTGAACAATCTATAATAGCAATTGTTTAACTGTATTAAAAATAATATGCGCCTTAGGGAGGCTACCCGCCACGTAGGGTCTTCGTGATCATGAGAGGACATCTTCACCACCAGAATCTACGGATGTTCTATTAGGAACTACACATACCTCAAGTCGCAGATACTTTGATAACGAGAAGAAGGGTGTTTGTAATTTCCTTCGTCTGCTACTAGCGAGCTTTCATGAAGGCACAGATATCGCCACTTATTAAAAAATATCAAGTTTTACATTTGATAATTTCAGTAAAGATTTCTCGAAACCTGTCCATGGTCTTCTTCCAATTTGTTGTTCTCTGCAGCACTTGTTTTAAAAAAACGAGATACTTAAATGTATTATAAAGAAATACTTATTAATATTTCCGTAAAGTATGATAGAATTCTAAAAATTACTAAAAGAAAGCGCAAAATTCCCTAATGGCCTAACATAGTGTAGTAGTTATAGTGCGGAAGCATGTTTTATGGACGAAATAATAAAGGGAACGAGAAAGCTAGTTTACAGTAATTTTCAAGTCAGATCATCAACTGTGTGCAAAAGTTACCGTCTTAACAGGAGCAGTGAAGCCTGACTATCTGAAGTAAATCTGCGAGAATATTCATATCGTGTTTGAACTAACTGACAACAAGCTCAGGAATTTGTTTGCGGTCACTTTGAAACTAGACGCTTGATCTTGATCTGATAAGACTATTGCCTAGACAGGGCACCCGCTACAGTGGATTGGATAAACGGAAGATAAGCCTGTTGAGATGTCGGCATTAAACACTGAATGACAAGTAGTCTCTCCAGGGTTTATAGAAAATAACTTGTTTGAAGTAAACAGATATGTTCAAAACAACTGAAAAATTGTTATTATAATAAATAAATAAACAAATACGTGTTAGTTTTAACGAAAACGATGTTAAAAAGCAATTAACATTCTATAGGTGTTATAAAATTATCACATATATTACGCCTGAATTAATACGTTCACGCCCACGCTTTCATATGAACGCACCTCCTTGATCAAATCGAGAACCACTTGGGCAAACACGAATGTATTTTTTAAAAGCTCGTCAAATGTTCGCCACAAAAGGCGTATTGACATGGCAACTCAAACAGACACATTTTCCTTTTGATATCTCCCGCTTTAATTCACACTGACCTTACACTACAATAAAATTACGAGCTTTCGAATTGTAACGTGAAAAGACGAAAATTTTAAATCGTAAAAAAGTGTATAAGACGAGTGTGAATGGAAGTGTAAGAAGGGGAAGACCTAGGCGGACGTTTCGAGACCAAATCAGGGACGTCTTGAAAAAAGGCCAGGTCAAGAGTACCCTGAATCGAAGAGAATGTATGAAGGGAATAATGAAAGTGGACGAAGCGAAACAAGTATGTAAGGATCGTAGCAAGTGGAAAGAAGTGGTTTCTGCCTACCCTTACGGGAAAGAGGCGTGATTATATGTATGTATGTAATAGGCAATATAAATGGAGCGTTGTTTATTGTGATTGTTGCAGTGACGCCGCAATTTAATAGATTTTCTTTAATTGTGTGCTTTGCATTATTAGTTTTTTCATAGATGATTAGGATTCATTTCGATTTAAAGATGATGTTAGTACTTCAGAGAATTGTAGTGACCTCTATTGCCTTTATGAAACTTGTACCAATCAAGATACTACCGTTATACGTTATATATTATTTTACTATATCTAACAGGTATAATTTATTATTAAAAGTATATTATATTATTAAAGGGAAGTAATAAATATGTATCTTCATGCCATTCCCAACACAGAGGTAGACAGAGGTTTGGACAATTAAGTCGATGCGACCCATCTTCCAGCGAAGACTTTTTATTGGGACAACGTGACAGGTGGTGAGCCCGTCGCCGTCTTTATGTTAAGCCATCGATATAATTCGTACATAAGTTTTTGAAAACCCCATTGGTAGGTGCCTGTAACATGGGGATCGAACTCGGGTCTCTTGACTCGAAATTCCGACCACCCAACCACTCGGCTATCGTGACTTACATAACATAATTATATAATACGCGAAAGTAACTATGTCATGTACTTTATATAATTTGATGCCGTCATAGAGATGGAACATAGGACATATTTTTTATATTACTTTTAGATTTTATATAAAATAAAGTGAACTCATACTAGTACATTAATAAAAAAAAAAAATATAAAAAAAAATATCTTCACGCAATTCCCAATACAGGGGTAGACAGAGGCCGAGTCTAGACAATTAAGTCCCTTCGACCCACCTTTCACCGAAGATATTTTCGGGACAACGTGACAGGTGGTGAGCCCGTCGCCGCCTTTATGTCCAAGCCAACGATATTCGTACATAAGTTTTTGAAAAACCCATTGGTACGAGCCTGCCAACTGGGGATCGAACTCGGGTCTATTGACTCGAAATTCCGACCACCCAACCACTCGGCTATCGTGACTTTTTAAGTACATTAATAACTAATATTTACTAACGATTTAATATTTTAATACCTCTTTGTACAGTATTTACGTCGGGTAATAATCAAAGTCCGCGGCTCAGAGCAGGCGGGCAGCTTGCAAAGCAACATTGCTCATTTGCCACGGTTTCAATAATTGATAGAACTCCACAAGGTTGCCACGATCCGGATAATTTACTTACACAAAGTACACCGAATGGAACTAACTCTATTAAGTCATAAGCTCTTACGGACGGACCGAAGGAGTGATTAAGATTAATTTTTAAAATGCTTTCTAATAAGCTTCACTTGTATATTATTTATGTACTTCAGTAACGGAATGATTGTAATAATTTTTTAATCCAGATCCAAACGTTTGTATAATTTGAAACGAGCGTGAAGGTCGCGCATGGCCGTTTATTCTAAAAATATTGAGTTCTTTATCAAAGATTCATAACGCTTAATTAGGGCGGCGGATGAATAGCCGTACGTAGTAGTACATTATGTCTATCTGACCTTATATCTGACCTGTCGTATCAAAGCTATGAAAATGACGTATAACAAGGTCAAATGTGTCATTATCATTATTATTATAACGTCTATCTCTCTCTTTTGGTGGATGGTGGGTCTACGCCATTAGGAATGGCGTGAATATTTTTTTTACCCGCGAAACCGTCAGAAAAACAAACACTTCGATGTATTCTATCTTATTCACCAGCAGGCTAAATACTATTAATGAACGGTTGTCTCATTATAATGTAAATATTTTATTAAAAGTTTTCAAAACCCAACAATTCTTGTTCCGTATAATACCCGCGAAACCGTCAGAAAAACAAACACTTCGATGTATTCTATCTTATTCTCCAGCATGCTAAATACTATTAATGAACGGTTGTCTCATTATAATGTAAATATTTTATTAAAATTTTTCAAAACCCAACAATTCTTGTTCCGTTTAATGACATAAAAATTCAGCCTACATTAAGGTATGAATTTGACCTTCGCGCGAGTTAAAATGCTAGCTAATCTAAGAAAGCTACGCAATTAATGACTTTAGAGTAATGACGTAATGACTTTGGAGTACATCATGTAGGTCTCGCATGGTGGCCCGCGTCACATTAGTTTAAAGCATCAAATTATTACAAAATAATACCCACGCAGCATTCCATTGTGAACTAGCATTAGATATGTAGGCGAGACGTCGTGTTTACGATTACTTGTAATGCAGTAGTACCTACTTGTAAGTAGGCACTTCGTGTAAATTGATAGCCGGTACTTACCTTGGAATCGTAATGCACTGCGGTACTGTAATTCTAAAGTATGTAAATACGTACATCGACAGGCATCAAGTAATGCGGCGGAGAAAGAGCACACTGGATTGATCAGATTGGCTGAACAGTCAATTTAACCATGGCAATAAAATTTATAATTTACTAGCGACCTACCCCGGTATCGCTTAGCAAATTTTTATTTTATCTATCGGAGTATTAGTAGTGTTTGATCGCCGACAGACAGACATACCCATCGGGGTAGACGTTGTTTTATGAAATGATATGATTTTGTTTTTTACAATATATATTTCTATCTTTAGTGGTTGTGATGTGAGCCGGATAAATTGATAAATTAGAGTATAGCAGATGGAAAAGTTATCCTCCGAAGATGCTAAATTATTACATAACCAAAATTGCAATTAATTATTTATGGACCTGCCAATGAGACCGGACCCGAATAGACAATCGAGCGACCAATCTCTTAAACAACATAGCGTATTCTTTTCAAAGAATATAAACATGTAGCAAATTATGTAACGTCCAGTTTGGTAAACAAATAAAAAAAATACCATGTACATTATCACTTAGCACGATGATCTTTTACAAACAGACATGACACACGAAAGCAATCATTCTATTTTTAGCCCGGCTCGCTGTAATAGGTAAAGTGCCGCATTGTGGTCATAGAGTAATTTATAGGGTCTGCATATCGGCTGACGCGTGCCGCGACAAATTAGACATCGTAGTTATGAGTTCGTTTACCTGCGCGTGTGGAAAGGCATTTATTGAGCAAACGGAATGGAGCTGCTGACCTTACGACGGGGGGAAGGGACCGCATGGTTGTACTTATTTATTTTATTCACTATTTGTTGGAACAGGTAGACCTAATTGGGTAAAATTTAACATAGTATCATCTACTTAAGCAAGGAACTACCCAATTACGTAGTAAAGGCAGACGACTGACGACCCGATAATCTTGTTGGTAGTGACCCAGCCTTTGGAGCTAAGGGTTAGGGGTTCAAATCGCGCTAGGGGAAAACATTTCTGTGAAATATATGAGTACTTGTACGCGAGTTATGATATATGTAAGTCAAGATAGCCGAGTGGTTAGGTGATCGGAAGGGTCGAGAGAACCGAGTTCTATTCCCAGGAGGTAGACACGTACCAATAAGTTTTTCAAAACTTTGTTCGTTGGCGTTTTTTATCTTCACGCGTATTCCTAGTACTAACCCAGGCAGGTCTTAACTATTAAGTCCTTTCGACCCACCACCTTTCACCGAAGCATGTTGGGGACAACGTGACAGGTGGTGAACCTGTCGCCGCCTCTATATCCAAGCCAACGTTTCGTACATAAGTTTTTAAAAACTTCATTGGTACAAACTGGGAATCGAAGTTAGATCTCTTGACTCCAATCACCCAACCCCTTGGCCATCATGATTGATAATCTTAACACAGTTATAAAAAGTCGGAAAAGCTTTAAATACATAAACGAATTATGTTAACTGAGTTACTAAAAACTAATCAGCCGGCCATTTATAAAAACCAATGTCCCTTTTAAAATTCGAATTACACTTGTATATCGGTCGCCAAAAACATCGATTATTGACCCTGTACAATAATAACGAACACATTCAGAGTACAAAATGGTCGATAATCAATTTTATCGCCATGGAGTAAGGTGCGCGATGCTCTGAGCTTTATCATCCAATAGTGCTTTTAGCGCCCTAACATTCCGTTACCGACCTGTTAGGTGATAAGACTATCTCAAATCAAGTTGACAAACAGGTGAATGACTCAAGCATTTGTGTGTAAAGGCTATTAGAGCCCGACGACTGCAAACATTGTTATCGAAATTAGAGTTATTTTATTGCATGAGTTATGACACTAAGTTATTTATTTAACGATTTAAAGTTTATTGTGAGTCAATCAGTTACTTATGCCCTAAAAAAGATACCAAGTTCATTTGCCCTATGATGATAAGATTTTTTTTTAATTAGAAGCTTTTTATAATATTCTTATTATTTTTCTTTATAATTTTTTATACATAATTAAATTACAAACATTTTGCCCGCTGTCACATTTTTAAGAAACCTAGGCTTAATTTGATAAGAAAAATTTCTCCCTAAATTTTTGTGTATCTCATATTATAATCAATTATATAGTTGATATTGAATGATATGAGGGGCTCAGTAATGTAAATATGTTCGTTCAGTTCCTAAGGCGCCACAAAACAAAAAAACGTGCAAGCATCAAGTGACATTAATCATGAAGCACGCTTTGTTAATTGTTTGACCTTTAAAACATATCTATATACAAATCAATCACTCACACTCTTAGATATAATGAAATCCGTGGTTCGATTATTTAAAAAAGTACCTAAGATAATTCTGAAGGCCACTTTGTTAATGAAGTCCAACTGATGCACTTTATAAATTTATAGGTGCAACCACAAAGCGAAAACATAACTGCCCACGTGTCACTTGAAAATCTTACGAGTGTGGGAACTGTGGCAGTTCCACGCCATTGTCGCATCCGTAAATGGAAAGATTCCGCCATAAAGACCATAACAACAAAATATATTTATTGCCCCAGATAAATGTGAACTAAAAGCATGGTTTATGTTGCCCCGCCATAAAATATATGCCAAAGTAGGTAAATATTGCTATATTAAATTTGATTTAGAACAGTCAGTCGTAAATTAGGATAGAACACTCGCATACTCGTAATCACAAAAAAACTAAGCTTAATGTTGTAATTTAATTGATACTTGATTTTGTTAAGCAGTTAAAGTGATATTTTATTACAATTTTTGATCATTATTATGAAAAAATCGTATATTCCGCCATCAATATGTAACCATTAACATATTAAATGCTTTTCCTTAGCGCCTCTTTCGATAACCAACCAAAATGAGAATAGGGATCAGAACATGATGCGATGGTATGTTCTACATGATAACCTTCATATTAATAATAATTTTTAATACATAAATAAATAAATAAATATAAATATCTTCACGCAATTCCCAATACAGGGGTAGACAGAGGTCAAGTCTAGACAATTAAGTCCCTTTGACCCACCTTCCACCGAAGATATTTTCGGGACAACGTGACAGGTGGTGAGCCTGTCGCCATCTTTATGTCCAAGCCAACGATGAAATTCGTACATAAGTTTTTGAAAAACTCATTGGTTCTGCCACCTGGGGATCGAACTCGGGTCTCTCGACTCGAAATTCCGACCACCCAACAACACGGCTATCGTGACTTTGTTTATTCATGTTGTTTATTCCAATATATTAAATAAACAAACCCCTGGTGACTAAGTAATGTCTATATATGAATCCTACTTGTTCAAACCGAAATCTCGAATCGTGTTTTGTCGCTCGCTCTCGATTAAGAATAATTTAACTCATCTGTTACGGATACTAAAATCGCCAACTCCCCTTAGCATGATGAATATCGAAAGAAATCTTTAAGTACTATATGCCTTAGTAATGGTATTTTAAAGAGTCATACGGTCAGCGATCGCTTTCAATAGGTCGAGGACAGAAAAATTTTGTATGGTTCTTCTATTAACATGATAAGAAATTATCACTTTCTGGGATATCGCGGTATCAGACACTACGCACTTACGATAGTTACAAGATCAAGTAATTATGTTACATAGGAACATTCTAGAATAATTAAATATTAACAATGAGGACTGGTCTACAGGAAGAGAAAGACATTTGGCACTCACCTGGCGCCCACTATCACTTGGTCCCTCGCCACGTCGAATAGCAGTTGTGAAAACGCTCTGGTTTCCTTATCTTCAAAGATATCGCTGTCCGACGCCAACAGGTCTGCGAAATCATAAACTCTTTATCAATGAACATAAATTTTTATATTTTTTTAGTATAACGGCGAAATCAAGATTCCTTATGAACCAGATAATGCAGTTTTCATCTTGAGAAAAGTATTCATATCATATGGGCTTATGGCATATAATTTTTTGATAACTTTGCAATAAAAATTTAGATTTGAAACATACTTTTAAACTTTGTTTACAATTTAAAGCAAAAGTGTGTGTTGAACATATTTAGGAATCGACCAAATATATTTAAATATAAGTAATTAATAAACTTATTTTGACAAAACGAGTTTTTTTTTTAATTTTACCGCTTATTATTTTTAATATTTTTGTTTCAAACCTTAGCCAAGCGGTAAAAATATTATTTATGAATTTTCAGCACGCCTTTAACGACTCATTGCGTAAACTAATCAATTACTAATGAAGTATTTCAATGATTACAGCTACATTTTAATCAATCCTTTTATGAAAATTAAGGACTCAATACGATTATGTCTTGAAGAAACGCATTTACATATAAATTTTAGTCACGTATTTCTATTATTTACCAAACCACACCCGCGGTGTTGCCAATAACAAATGAACCAGTTTCATTTTGTTTTTAAAAAAACATAAACAAATATAAGAAAAACTCAAGTGCAAACGCATTAACACTAATGCGTTGCTAAACATCGGACATGTTCGTGTGTTTGGTAAACGTGCGTTTTTATGATCGTTATCATCATTACTTAAAATTCTAGTACGGCCTTAATAGCACATCTTAGGAAGTGTTCTACGTATCCACCTGAACACTAATTTACACTAAAATGACCAACATTACGTATTAATCTCGTGAATTTATTTTTAATTTCATTAACTATTTCTTACTACTATCCTGCTATTTGAATACTGAATAGTTCATTTAGCCAACCCTTCGAGATGAATTATGGCAGGTTCGAATTCCGCTACGGACCTCGATTTATTATATTTTAGTATTAATACAATTTTGAATTGAAATTAAACAAACTTTACAAACTTGGCGTTCAATTTTAAGTTATTTGCTGCCCCAGGGGCTGACATAGTACCAATTACGAGTACCGTCAGCGTTTATTATTGTAATTGAAATAAACACTGCAAGTAACTTTATGTGCAATGCTATACGTTAGATCCGTTTTAAGTTAGATTTTTTATTTAACATATGCGTAAATTCATTTTACGAACGATTTTACTCATGCAAAAACCTATGTACTCAAAATCAAAGTTATGATAGCGAAGTGTAAAAAGTAGGGTGGTAAGAATTTAAATCAGGGTCTGTTGAGATGTTAATCAAAAAGACTACTGTTCTAAACCAATGACAATCCCCTTATTGTTAATACCGACCTTAAGCTGGATGTTTTATCACTCACGTTGTCAATAAAACTTAAACAGCAGTGAAAATTTTTAGTAATAGCTATACACGGTTTCGAACTTGAATTTCTTACGCAGGTAGTATGAAATTACATGCGATCTCCCTACCCCCATGCTACTGCAACTCATAACATAACTAACACCATGTAATAGCTATTTAATTATGTTAAAAGCAGTTTTCTATGCATTATGCGTAGTGCCACCGCCTCATGACATTTACCATCTTACGCCATTTCTAATGCGACTAGAAAACGCAATTACAAGTCTGTATTAACATTTTGTATTACCACTTACAGAAATATTGCTCGATGTAATCACCTAGCTTCCTTGGAAATAAATATCGGCCGAACAAGTTTATGGACTTCAGTAACAATTATTTACATCCGTAGACATGTCGAAGGTACGATGTTTATACAACTTGTTAAAACAAATGATCACTTTTTAACGCAAATCTCGGCGAGCAATTCCATAAACGAACGAGTATTGATTTGTACGACGTGTTCCGGATTCTTACACACACACAAACACATACTATCTCACATAGGATGTTTAGCTTATGTACCAATTTTAAATACTATCTCTTAAGATAGTAGATACGGTACATTTTTATAGGGCCATGTCATATATGACATATTATAAGTCATATTATAAGTAAGTCAAAATGTAGAAATTTATCAACTGCTGCCGTATATTACGGTTCACAAACACATGACTAAAAGCTTGTTGATGATAACCAAAATTAATAAAATTGACTAACCATTTATAAAAATTGATCCACTGTAACGTTGTTATTTTTTAACATTTCATCTAAAATTTTAGGATAATTGCCAATCATTGACTAGTAAATACCAATATACATACTGCTACAATCGTAACAAAAATTTAAAAACATTTATTTAATGAAACTACACTAATGATATACTCGATCTACAAATATTCCACACAACTTTCTGGTCATCAACATCCCATTATTTTTTTGTTAACAATAAACCATTCACTACATATAATTTGTGAATACTGTATAAGTAATTCTATTGCAGTAAAAAGCATAAAGTTACACACGCACAAAATTCATTACCGTCATACCAGAAGCGCCAAAACAATTACAGTTAGAAATAAATCAGTGCAATAAATGATCATTTATTTTCGACGGCCGACCTCGGACTACAATTGATATAAGTGGAACAAAATATGACGAAAGGAGTTTTATAACAATAAGGGTTGACACTTTCTGAATGATAAATAGACTAAAAAAAGAATACATAGATTTTTTTGTATTAAGTTTCGTTACTTTTTCATTTACGTGGTTCAAGGGTAAATAATGGAGTTCGCGGGTAAGCTAATAATGAGTTTTATTTGGGTTCGAATTTTAAAAGAATTATTTTAGTAAACTATTCATATTTACAATTCAATTATTTCAGATTTGAGTTTAAAAAACACTGTTGATAGCTATATCCAGGATTTTTTCATCCCAAACTGGTTATTGAAGTTAAATCATCTAGAACAGAATTTATATGGTTTCGAGTTTAATTACAATAGAGCACACTTCGCATGATAAAAAGCAAGATAACTCTTATCACAAACATACCTTCTTTATCTCATCGTAAAGGATAATAAAAAATTACTCTTAGTGCTTTAAGAACCAACTCAAAAAAATACGGACATTCAAAGACCTATGTAATAATTCCAAACTGAGTATATACTTGCATATACTTCCACACTGTGCAAATACGCGTTTTATGTAGTGAAACAACGAATTTAAAGGTTCATAATAATCTTTTAAAACAAGTAAATCACGCGTATGTACTCAAAAATATTGAGAAGTAGTTATAGGGCGATTTTAACCCGCCGACGTGTTGTATACTATTCTGGTATTTACAATTGTTATTGTATTTATACAATATTGGTATGGTTGGATACAATATTCGTATTTACAATTATATACAATTGTGTTATACCACAATTGTATATAATTGTAAATTAAGCTATTAACACTTAAAATTTATTTAGGGAGTTTCCAATAGTTGTAATTGGAAACTCCTAAAAATTTCTAAGTTCGAAAAAACTGAAAGCACTTTTATCTTGGGGAATTCGTCTTTAATCTATTATCATAGTATTACTTTGTAGCTGTAAATTTATTGAAATTATTTTTTTAAATTAAATTAAAATTATTAGCTTTAAACAAGTTTTTAAGGGATAGGGCATAAATTTTTCGAAATTTGGACGTTCAACACGCTTCGGACATATAGTTAGATTTTAAACCACTCAAATATAAAATAATGTCTTAAATTGTATCTCGACCGATTTCGGCCACAGCGTCTTGGACTATTGCGAAAATAATGTCTTAAAGAAAATTAGACAATCCTGCAAACGCCTTTTGTAACATTGTATTCGCCTTTGTTATCCCTCAACAAAGCGGGATATTTCATGCTGTTTGGTAAAGTGAGGTGGACATCGAAATCGCTTATTGGAATGGAACTTCGTAATTTGGAAGTACAGTGATTATGATGAACAAAGAGCGTGAAGTATGGGCTTACCTTGGCGATTTATTATCCTGAAGTCGTCTTCGGGCAACTGGCCCTTGCAAAGAGCGCCAAGCAGGATCAGAGCCGTCACTTTGTGAAGTACGAACATCGTTGCGTTTTTTACGTTAATGTTTCTGGAAAAAAAATATCATTGAGTTATAAAGCGCCGCCAAAATAAGAGGATATAAATTAAACATGTATGTACATACATAACATTAAGACAAACAGACAAATATTGGGAACTGCTAAGTATTCAAGCAAATTGATCGATTAGCTACAACTTCAAACTAAATGCACATACAATATGACATACAACATAATAGGTTACGTACATCTATATGTTCATGCATTCATGCTTTATTTTGTATATATATATATATATATATATATATATATATATATATATATATATATATATATATATATATATATATATATATATATATATATATATATATATATATATACATATATATATATATACAAAATAAAGCATGAATGCATGAACATATAGATGTACGTAACCTATAATGTTGTATGTCATATTGTATGTGCATTTAGTTTGAAGTTGTAGCTAATCGATCAATTTGCTTGAATACTTAGCAGTTCTCAATATTTGTCTGTTTATCTTAATGTTTTGTATGTACATACATGTTTAATTTATATCCTTTTTTCCAATTATCTTATAATTACATCATAATCGTTTCAGTAAATTTCAATAAATGGACTAACACGTAAAATAAGGGTCTGACTTTTTGATGTGTAATATGTGGTTTCAAAGGGAATAGTATTTCTCCCTTAGGTTTATGAATCTTTCCACTTACGGAAGTTTTATCAATATCTGTATAGTTTAAAATATATAAGTATTGTAAGAAATCGGTTTACATTTATGCAACTTTTGTTAACTATTGTTCCACATGCAACTTACTGTGTATATCAATGTTTAATGTTTTATACAATTTAAAAACTGCTGTAAGAGTTATTGAAATCTAATTATTATAACAGAAGATGTATTTACGGATCATTCATCATTATCATACAATTAAATTGTCAAGTTAAATAGAAACTTTATGTCTAAGTGTTATTAAAAAAACTAATGACTGTTTTAACCGTTTAAAATATTATTTTTATAATATATCTACTTTAAGAACTGCGGTACATTTTATCTCGCAAATTATATAAATGTATCGTACTTTAACCATGCTATCATAGCTTTCCTAAGACCTAGTAAATCATAATCTCAAATATAATGTTTGCTTTTCAAATAATCATTATATTTGATATATTTATAATCTCAAATATAAAAAAGTCACGATAGCCGATGTGGTTGGATGGTCGGAATTTCGAGTCAAGTGACCCAAGTTCGATCCCAAGGGTACCGATGGGTCGTACCAATGGGTTTTTCAAAACACTTATGTACAAATTGTATCGACGTTGGCTTGGACATGAAGACGGCGACGAGCTCACCACCTGTCACGTTGTCCCGAAAATATCTTCGGTGCAAGGTGGGTCGAAGGGACTCAATTGGCTAGACTAGACCTCTGTCTACCCCTGTATTGGGAATTGCGTAAAGATATTTATTTTTATAATAATTGGAAAATTTAAGGTATGCAACATCTACTGTATTTATTTGTATTGATCCTTGACACACCTTAATATTTTATCCGTCTTGACCTTTGTTACTTAACTTGGGCTCAAGATAAACCACGATCCCACACGCGCTCGACTTCATATGGAAATAATATATCTACATAATGAACATACATATGATTTAACGACACATAATTATATAATGATCTTTTTATGCGAGATTCTGGTAGGGAGTTATGCTTAAATTTTTATTTGCCAATCATTATCATAGATAAAACTAGTTTTTTTTCTACACTGAAAAAATGGCCACCTGCCAATGTGGAATACATAACAGTTACAGAGAGATTATGATCAGATCGATATAAATTATATCTATTTATAATATTATAATATCACATAATTAAATCGTGCCACTTTGGCTGCTTTTGAGAAATTTTTGAATTTAAGTTAATTATTGAGTAAGTTTTGGGAATAGCTGAAAATTATGTTCTAATTATTAGTACTGAATAATTATGAAATTGACTACTGAATAATTATGAATACTCACCTGTATTATATAGAAATCTGCAAAATTTTCACGGTCGTGTAGTGTGTATTAAAGGATTGTTTTTTTTTTATTTAAGCCTCTTTTATCTCTATTTTAGAGCACCGTCTTGCGGTTTTGCATGCAGTTACAGTTTGCGCTCTTTCTCTGTCAATACCACTCTTTCCTTTTTCTGCAGTCAAATAACAATGTAATGACTGCTATATTACACTTGATACAGTGACGATATATTACTACACTGTATGCTTATAGTCATAACTGCGAAATAGTTTGCAGGGACAACTCATCTATAATTCTCTTCCACCAAATGCTTCATATGTTTAGCGATGTTCTGCAGTCGCCACTTACTATCAGGTTGACTATCCCCTCATTTTTCACTACTGCCGTGAAAAACAAAATCAAATTTTAAACGGAAACGACCGAATTTTGTAAGGTCTATGAATCAGTCAAGCAATCAGTCTTTGCTTTAACAGAATATAACCTCTCCGAATTTCCATCGAAGCCAGAAGAGAAACAGAAAAAGAAACTAACATATATACATAATTATATTTTATTTTTATTTTTACATGAACAGAAGGCCTATTAAAAGTTTCCGCTAATAAAATATATGTATCTTCACGCAGTTCCCAATACAAGGGTAGACAGAGATCTCTCGATAATTAAGACTCTTTGACCCACCTTCCACCGAAGACTCCGCTAATAGAAAATTATTAAAAAAATAAATATTCGCATAATGTTATTCCCACATAAGATCTAAGATCTCTACACATCGCGAAGTTAGTTTTAAATAGATTGTAAAGCGTGCCGAATGGGCATACAAACATTCAGCCTCAAATGCCAGTTTATATCTACAATAATCGTAAATTATAGATAATTTCAGAGATTCATCTGTTTTAAAGATATGCTGACTTATTTTATTTTTGATTTTTATAACAAATTTTATTACCTAATTCAATTTATTAAAAAGATATGGGAGACGAAATATGGAGATGAAATGATTTATTACCAACGAAAGGTTGAATTTTGCAATATAGGTGGTCTCCCAAAGAAAGCAAATATTAAGGGAAATTGAAATCATTCGATTTTAGTTACAAGTTTTCGGAAGTGACAACTGATTAATCCCAATTACCAATAAGACAATCAATCTTTCTCTCTCTCTCTCTCTCTCCCTCTCTCTCTCTCTCTCTCTCTCTCCCCCCTCTCTCTCTCTCTCCCTCTCTCTCTCTCTCTCTCTCTTTCTCTCTCTCTCCCTCTCTCTCTCTCTTTGTCTAAATATGCGGTGAAATAAATTTAAGCATGAATCTCACTTATGTCATATATTATGTCATATACCTGTACAGATTCGGAGATAGATATTCCAAATATAATTTTAATATAGCCTAGTTGCTAGTAACCCTGCACTCGAAGCGAATGGTTGCGGGTTCAAGTCGCGCTAGAGGAATATTTTTTGAGATGTATGTTGTATGTTGAATGTTTGTAGTCGAGATATTATCCGAGCTTAATGTTTATTAAATGCTAATGTTAATTAGAAATATTTATAAACTTTAAGGTTTTCTGATAGTGAACGGAGGAAGAATAAAATATGCTTTGAGCAGCATACAGCATATTTTGATAAAATTATTTTCAATATGGAACCTCAAATCTATAATAAGCTTCCAGCACCATTGGCTGACAGAAGTCTTAGTATTATATTATTTAAAAATAAAATTAAAGGATTTTATTAAAAAATGTATTACTCACTTCCTGATTATTTAATTTAGCACATAGAAATATTTAATGATTGTATTTATAATACATAAATATGATATGAATAATAATGACATAGACGTCTACTCTCAATTGCAGTTAATGGATGTTATAAATTAAATATAAAATAATTAAATACATAAATTTAAAATTGTATGTATCCGCCTGACATTTGTAAATTAACGATTGCTTAAGCTGTATTAAATAATTAAAAAACACCATGTAAAAGAATTTTACTTGACACTATACACTACTGTAACACAAACATATAAGATCTTATATACTCTATCTATGCAAGAGTCACGATAGCAGAGCAGTTGGATGATCGGAACTCGAGTCAAGAGATTAGAATTCGGTCCCCAAGGCCGATACCAAAGGGTTTTTTTTAAACATACGTACGATTTACATCGATAATATCGTCATAAACATGGCAACAGACTTACCACCTGGACACGTTGTCCCAAAAATGTCTTCGGTGGAAGGTGCGTCGAGGGATTTAATTGTCGAGACCTCTGTCTACCAGTGTATTGGGAATACTGTGAAGATATTTTATTTTTATGAAAATTATTAAAAAAACGCGATAAGCTTACCACCTGTCACATTATCCTAAATAAGCTTCAGTTAAAGTTAGATTCAGTTAACTGTGAGGAAATGTGGAGATATAACGAAATGTAAAAATGTTTAATTGACAAAGCTACTTTGCTTATTTTTCAATTATTATTCATTAACTGCAGTGTTCGGAAAGACAGAAAAATATGAAGCCTATATCTCATTTTGTTGTCTATAGGGGTAGGAGAAAAATGGATGCAAAACGAAGGATATTATAAAATAGCATGGATTAAAATGCTGCTTTATAATATTTAAAAAAATACAGTTACTAGATGTTATTTGTGTCAAAGTAAAAATTTCCAGTAATTTGCAAACTTGCTAATGTTCGACGAGATCGACCACTTCGTTATCTTTTTTATTATTTGCGATTTCATTAACTCTGCCTTTAAAGTTTAAATGTAAAAATTAGAGAAACATGTAATAACTTTTATTAAGGCTTACCTATACTAAGTTATTAAAGTAGAAGCAGATTAAACAAGAAAATAAATCTGCGAAAATATTTCACTATATATGTATATTTTAGTAATGATAAAGACGTAGTATATTCAAACATACGTGGGAACTGACTAATGGCTAATTTTCTTATCTCTACATTACACAGGGACCTCTACACATGATGCCACATGTTAAAAGCTGTTCAACTGGTTTCCTAATCGATGTACTGTCTCGATATCTCAATCTACATCGGTAGTGATATAAAAAGTAACGTATGAGTATAACCGAAGATCAATAGTTTGATATCTAGATATATTTGAAATTGATTTCATTCTTAGAAAGTAGCGCTACGGACAGTGATTTAATGACCATCTCGGATCTATATCTTGTAACTTATCCGTCAAAGAACATGAATGTAATAAAAACATATCAAATAAAAATTTGCCACCCTTCTTCCCGAGGATGTTGATAGAGACGACAATGGATCGCGTGGACAACAATGACAATGACTACAGACAGATGGGATAAAATATCAGACATACTGGTCTACCAGACAACCGTCTAAGGTGCGAGATCTCTAGAGATCGCCAATCCACTTGTGCCTGACAAGTAGTGTAGATTATGGGAGGGGCCTATATTCTGCAGTGGATGTTTTAGCATTAGTAGTTGTAGTAAAAGATTATCGGACCGAAAATTGTGGGGAGTTTAAGTATATACAAAATTGTCAATTATTACAGTAATAATTATAATAACTAACAATAAAGAATAAAAAAATAGACTAGATGCATTTGTTGAAAAGAGAAACAAGGGTCAAATGATGTTTATAAATCTACTCATCTTTATAATTGTCGGTACTTCAAGCACTCGATTGTTTCGACCTACATTCAGAAAATAATGACGAGTACATAGACCTGCGGCGTTCAATAAGAATTTAGAGTAAAATATTGAACAACATATTCGCATTTATATTACATATATGTACACCAGTTTAATATTAAAATAAAAATTGGCTAAAAAAGGCTGGTAAACGCAGACTCCCATTTCTAAGATTATATTTTTTGTATCAATGTATTGTCTGTAGTGCAATATTAATTTACTGCCAATAAATCACTCAAAGTAACGTTTAAAAAATGTAAACATGCAGTTTAAATCAATAAACAAAGTTAACAAACGTCTGAAATTGGATACAATTTTAGTATGAAAGGCTTGGTGATGATATTATCATCGTGGTTATAATATAAAACTTTTTGGAACAACTGTATATTCGTATCTGGGACATATGGAAAGTTTTATTATAATATGAGACACGATTATCGTATTGGAACAATTAGATGTATTAAAGATAAAATACGGACATTGGTATTGTGCACTTGCGTCGTGGTAGAATAGTTGACGATCGCAGTACTAGACACCTCGCACTTCAATCGCTTCTCGCGCTTCATACCCGTTACCGGCTGAAATTTAGTCTGCTATTTTTTAAGATAGTTGGCAACTGCATTTTTAAGGCTTTTTCCTTGGGTAGGAAAGTGGATGGTAATTTCCTACGCCATAACCACACTGGAACAGCGTTAAGTAACTTTTCTGTAACAAATATAAATCTTAGGATACATCTTGCTTTATATATTTATAATTCACATAGTATCTGTGTTACCCTCTGAAGCTGAGCTAGGTTTAAAACTTGTATTACAGCAACAGCGCCATATCTCTCCAGCTTAACATAAATCGTATCATAACAACTGCAGAAGACAGATTTAATGATTTTTTCTAATTTTAACATATAAAGTATGTTAAGATAGAAATAAAATATAACTAAAACAATTTTAAACATGAGAAATCTGTCCTCTTTGTGTGTAATATGTTAGTGCAGGTATGTGTGTAAGAGGATGTGTGTTAAAATGAATATGTGTCAAAGTTTTTTCGGACTTATTGACTCACGGTGTGCACACGGTTTTATAATAAAGACTAGTGCATAAATTATATGAAATGGGCTTCTGTTCTTCGATTTCAAGCACGGGTGCGGCAGGTGAAGCCCGCTCTGCTGTTATATTAATGATAAGACGTTCTAATTCCGATCGGTTTAACAACCACTTGAAATTTGTTTTCATAACATATCTATGTTGTAACCGTCAAATATTTACCGAGACGAACATTCAACCACAGGACAGAACTAGATACGGTAAGTTTGCGTTAGGTTATGTAACGTGCTGAGCGCGTCTAGAAATTTGCACATGTGTAACATACATATAATATACATGTTGTTTTTCGCAGCTAATACTGTTTAACGCAATATTGGTGATGTGAAGTAGTTAGTTATGAGATTACACAAAATGTTTCACTAAAGATTTCAATTAGATCTTTTACGTATTCTATGAAATTGTCCTTTGCATAGTAATTAAATGTTAAATAATAAAATAAAACTGCTATTTAAAAAAGATTCTAAAGTCTCTTCGATTAGTTTTGAACATTGAAAATTCTGAATTTCTTTACAATAAAATAACGAATTTCGGTTTGTAGTATTTAAATGATTAGTAAGCTCTGCTCTCGATTGATTGTCTATTATTTCTTGTATATACATAAAAGTCACGATAGCCGAGTGGTTGGATGGTCGGAATTTCGAGTCAAGAGACCCGAGTTCGATTCCCAGGTGGCAGGTTAGTACCAATGGGTTTTTTCAAAAACTTATGCACGAATTATATCGTTGGCTTGGACATAAAGACGGCGACGGGCTCACTACCTGTCACGTTGTCCCGAAAATATCTTCGGTGGAAGGTGGGTCGAAGGGACTTAATTGTCTAGACTAGACCTCTGTCTACCCCTGTATTGGGGATTGCGTGAAAATATATATATATATATATATATATATATATATATATATATATATATATATATATATATATATATATATATATATATATATATATATATATATATATTTATATATATATATATATATATATATATATATATATATATATATATATATATATATTTATATATATATATATTTATTTGTTTTATTTTATATACATAAATGTATAACTTAGAAGTGATATTAAAAAAGTTGTCTGTACTCGCCGAGGAAGACCGAAAAAACAATGGTGTGTCGAATTAGACGCACTCTGTAAAGAGTGGTTCGATCATATGGGAGTCCTTCTCAGCAGTGGGACAGTATAGGTTAAAAGAAAACAATCTTTACTATTCTAATTTCATGTAAACTTCACGAATCATCTATTACATGAAACGCAAATTACAAGTTTTCATTTCATTTATTAATAACAGTGCCACGCGATTTTTACCCACCGTTGTTAGAGTCGATACAATTTTCATATCATACGATATTGTATGGAAAAATAAGTCTTATCACTAGCAAGACCATTTTTTATACAATATCGTTAATTTAGACTTGTCCACTAAAGTATTGAGGCGAACAAAACGAAAAAAATGTCTAAAAACGGTGGAGCCGTCCACAAGTTTTAATTTTTTGCGGAGCTGACTTTTATTACAATTCGTTTTTATAGCATAACTAGCGTAGTGTCAATAAGAGTTGTATTAAATTTTTTACTTCATTAAATTTACTTTTTATGAAGAAATATTTTTCAATTTCAAATTTCTTTTCGTGCATTAGGTTTTCTGCTATTGGGAGTGAAGACCAATAAAGATTATAGAAATCGGTCCAGCCGTTCTTCAGTTATAAATGGTGAACTGAATCAACTTTATTTTATATACATATATTTGTATATAAATTGCGTATAGGGATAGATTTCGCCCATTAAAAATATACCTATTTACCATAGATAACTGCTACTTTGAAGTTTTCTAGTTAGTATAAATCAGTCAGAATTACCTGATTATATTTTTTGTTCAAAAATTAGAAATAATTTTAACGTAGGGACAAAATAATTTCATTATCTTGCCAAAAATATTTATCTACCCACTAAAATTAAAACAATGTTGAACATTTTAGAAAACAAAGTGTTGGAAAATAATTCCGCTAACGTTATTCAAATGAGCATATAATCAATAATAAAATATTATTATTGAGACATCACTCACATAAATCTTAAGTTTTTAAAGTTATAAGTTACCTGAGTAATTCACTTTTTTTGAGTACACTATCCGCATATAGTACCTATATCAAGCGATATTAAAATTACATCATTAATTTTTATACACAGGAATCATCGTGAGTCGTGACAGATTAGCTAATGCATATTCTCCTGAGCGCCAGCGGATCGTGCTTTCAATATCCGCAGGTAAAGAAAGATACAGCATACTAGCAACTTCACCCCACGTTGCCCGGTTGCCATTTATCAAAGAATTACATTTTTTGTATAAACTTTTATCATTGTTATTGCACGTACTATATACGTTTATTTATATTCAGTAATACTATTTGTAACACGTACAAAAAAAAGTACATTGAGCCTAATTCCTTAACAAGTTTTATGAAATATAAAAATTAGCCGGAAAACTAAAATCAAGAAGCTTTTAAAACACCAAAAAATTAAAACGTTGAGATAACTGAACACAACAAGAATGAAAACGACACGCGACCTGAAATTTTATTTTTTTTTCCTTTGACAATGTGTAATTGTATCTTGCTGCGATGACGTTAGGAGTTCTTATTCTTTTTCTTTCCTTGGATATCGTATCGTGCTGAGACGACAAAGGGAAAGGCCTTGAAAATGACCCATCTGTACCCATCTCCGTAAAAAAGGGTCTCTAGACCATCTACTTTGAAAAATACCAGAACAAAGTTAAGTATATCGTTATATCAGCAGTATCTAACTTTAGATAAGTATCATTCTATTAGTAACCATTACGTATTCAAGCCTTTTCAATTAATCGCCTCTTACGACCAATCACGATTAACATTCACCATCAACATTAACATTCAAGCTGTAACAGCTAAAGATTAGACGTATTGTATACTCCGTATTATCATCCAAACTTACTTCAATGTGTCAACACCATGACGCATTAATTCTTTATCTTGCCGTTAAAGATCCAGATTAGCTCATTGATCTGTGTTTAGCTTTTGACCTGATCCTAAGTTCGAAAGACCCTAAGCACGTAAGTTGTCTTTTCTACGCGTGGGCAGCATGAGAGCGAATGACCCGGTGTTTTCAGTTCCCATACACTACCAGGAATAATATTGTTTGACCTCAAATAACATACGGAGGTAAATGTTGATTCTGACCCGACCTCTGTGTCAATCAAAGAACTTCGTGATTGCTACAGCGTGTTTATATGATATAAACCTAGATAGGTAAAATTTAGTTAAGAAACAAAGATTTTAGACGTATTACAACAGTAGAAATCTTGTTTATTACGCCGCATAGGATTTGAAATGAGTGTCAAATTTAATTGCCGAATCAAGTGTCGAATAATAAATAATAAATAATCCAATACGATGAGATCAGTAATGAGCTTACCATGATCAGTAGATATGTACGAGTTTCGAAAAGCTCAAGAAAGTAAAGCATACCCTCTTCGTTCCTAATGGTGTCGTGAGGATAACTAAGGGATTATAAAGTGTTAAAAATTGAAATTATTAGCGGCAGATAGAGAAATATCTATTAGGAAAAATACTGAACCAAAATTTAGCAGACCCGTAATTTACAGCTGAGTGTAAGGTGGTAAATGTGCTGATACTACGATCGCCAATATGTTTCTTCAGATGTGACAAGCTAGCTCAATCCCGAAAATATTAGAAGATATATCTTATATATTTGGCAATAATATTAAAAGGATGTTAACAAAGAAAGAAAGAAAGTTGTTTATATACCAAAACAAATTTTGATTTTAATTTAAAATATAAATCCAAAAACAAAAAAAAATTAACCATAATTTTAAAAATTAATTATTGGGATGCAGCAACGAAACGGCCACCGACTCACAAAGAATTACAACGCACTTGTCGTTAGTTAAAGTTGCAAACTGAAACTGATAGAATTGCGCGCCAGATGTAAAATAAAAGACAACCCACTTTAACATGATTATAAATATTTGTAATAAACAATAATAACGACATGCAGTCTACGCGTTTCTCATCGAAACGAACAACATACGATAAAGTAAGGAGCATAGTCCACTATTTAATTATTCAGACATTAGCGCTACTCAACAAACATACGGTCTATATTAACTTGCAAACTTGCCTTTTTGGTGAAGGAAAACATACAAGACACTATAATGTTTAATGTGACGATAACCGAGTGGTTTGGTGCTCGGAATTTCGAGTCAAGAGACCCGAGTTCGATCCCCAGGTGGCAGGCTCGTACCAATGGGTTTTTCAAAAACTTATGTACGAATTATATCGTTGGCTTGAACGTGAAGACGGCGACGGGCTCACCACCTGTTGGAGGCGGGTCGAAGGGTCTTAATTGTCTAGCTAGATCTCTATCTACCCCTGTATTGGGAATCGCGTGAAGATATTTATTTATTTATTCATATAATTTTAATGGGAAGAAGGGGCAATGGTGCAAACGTACTGAGTTGATGTTAAGATATGACAGCGATGGCAATACGCAAAAGTAAAGGCATTGCTAGTGCACTGCCGTTCTATTAGAGAAAGAGCAGAGAAAGAGGAAAACATTAGGAGAGAGAAGTGAAGGCGAGTTAGACAAAACAGAAAATGCCACTGCTTCACGATATTATGCAAAGCCGTGGTACTACCACAGTAGAGCCGATCTATTCGAGCCGCCGTGAAAGCGGTCACGCCACTTAATTCTTGGTACCTATTCCAATATGGTTTTAATTCAACTTTTTGAAAATCAGAAATGGATATAAGAAAAAAATTGGAAAGCAAACCGTAAGTTTGGGCACAGTTTCTCTGCAAGTCGGAAAATCTGTACCGATGTTGTTAACACTTTCAATTGGTACAAGATACATCAAACATAAGTTAAAATTAAAATAATATCACACATCAAATAATAAGGTAGGACGGTAGGTATTGATTGATAAATATTTAGGCAGAAGATTAAAATGATTGCGATACCTAGCTAGTAGCCAAACATTATACCGCTAAACAAACCCAAAAAAAAATATTATTAGGGCATACATTTTATGTACATTCCACGATTTTAAAGCAGTTACCGAGTGATAACGCGTATTAACTTGATTAACCTGGATTGATAAGGCCGATATTTACTCGCACTGGTAGTAAAAACTTCTTTGCAGATAAGCCGGTATACCGTATCTATCGAGTGCGTAATTACAAAGTGTGCTCAAGGAAATAGACCAGTTACGAATTAATGTAAATATTTTTCGAGGCATTGATAACCTTTTTTACGGAGTTCAATGATTTTTGTATAACGAGATAACAATATTTACCGATCAGCAAAGCTTATTACTCGTAAGCTATCGAATAATGCGTACTTAACGAGTTTAATTAAGATAATTTTACTTTAATGGTTACTTAACTTTAAGTTATTGCGAATTCAGACTCAACCAATTCCGTAATAATACAAACTGTTATGCCTGTTTCTAGTATTACGGAATTGGTGGAGTCGCAATTGTTTTTATTATTTATTTTGCAATTACTAAATAATAAAATTTCATGCACTATTTTTAATATTATATATAAATTTACTGAGATATTTTCGTTTCTAGCCGACGTGCCGGAAGTTAATTTGCCAGTCGTGACGTCACAATATTTTACAGTTGGTACTATTTGATTCCTAATTCAAAATGCGTTGATATTTACGTGAATTAAGATTCCTATTACATGGGCTATACAGACGTAATTGTCAATCAATAAAATTAAGTATTCCTTGAAGCACAGGATTTAAATTTGTAACAACGTAAATCTCACCCTGAACTCAACAAGGTTATTTACTATTGCTTATATAAAAAATTACCACCGACCACTAGAAATATACATCGCTTAGTGTTTTTGTTAAACTTTTTGGCGCGCAAATTAATGTTTTTTTTTTATTTTACTCTGACGTAACTAAAGTGCTACGTGCCTTCGAGCATGTTGGCCACAATCGCAATAGGCACATATTACTGAAAGCATAACAGCGAGTATTATAACATGTAAACAGAGCCGAACAATGGACTCTCAGAGGGTAACAGTGTGCTGGCACTGCGAACAAGAAAGCTACTGTTTCTTGGAATAGGTCGCGCCCGCTGTTATGACCATGATTTTTATTAATGAAGGATTATTATATAAGATTGTTGCATCTTATACAGTTGTGTGTCGTCAGAACTAGGAGTAGGTATCTGAATTTTGAGTGAAATCATACGATGAAATCTATACATACAAATAAAATTAGAAGTGTTCTTCGTTTTTCACCATTTTCGAGAACACATTCCGACACTAAGCAAACAAATGACTACATTCAGAAAAGTAAAAGAGAGTCGAATATTTCTTTATTAATATTAGAAATATATATCTGTGCTCTGCCTGCCAGCATTTATTTATTTTTTTCTTACCAAGGAGTATGTCATTCTCACTACTTTTTAAACGCTCCTCGCTTTTAAATATATACATATATATAAAATTGGTGTGTCTGTTTGTAATATTGAAATAACCGTTTTCACTACACGTATATATGAATATATTCGGTACCTACACCATTTCAGTCTGTGAGTTTGTTCCGGATAATCTCGGAAACGGCTGAACCGATTTTAACAGGACTTTCACTGACAGATAGCTAATATTAAAAGGAGTAACATAGGCTACTATTATTTTATAAAAATAATAAGGGGTTCCGCGTTCAGTGTTAAACTACGGGTAAAGCCGCGGGGGACAGCTAGCCAATAATAAGTAAGATCTTTGCAATAGCAGAATGATTGGGTGAATGAAATTCAGGCCAATAATCCCGGGTTCGGTCCATAGTTGGTAGGCTCACAGCTATTGTTTTTTTATTCAAAAACTGATGTACGATTTATGTCGCTGGCTAGGACTTAAAGACGGCGACAAGCTCACCACCTGTCATAATAATAATAATAATAAATAAATAAATAATAAATATACCACCTGTCACGTTGTCCCTAAAAATGTCTTCGGTAGAAGATCGAATCGATTTAATTGTTTAGACATCTGTCTACCCCTGTATTGGCGTGCAATGGCGTGAAGATATTTTTTTTAAAGATTGTTGCATCTAATACGACTGTGTGTACAAAACTTTGAGTCGGTATCTGAATTTTGATAAAGTATACAAGAAATTAATAATATGTAAATATTACCATTGAATAAAAATTTTGTTGAAGAATTCAAAAAGAATTTCTCGTAATATGGTTAACCTATTAATTAGCTTCATTAACCACTCATAAAACGAGCATCATATGTGAGAGGATACCGGCATCCTGCAATGTGCTTACCAATTTATCTTTCCAGTGTAGTTTTTTTATCTTCACGCAATTTCTCATTCGTGGGTAGGCAGCGGTGCAGAAAATGAAGCCCTTTCTAACTACTTTTCACCGAAGCTTATTTCAGACAACGCGACAGGTAGTGGTGGTAGTTTCATTATCGCCGTCTGAGTGTCCAATGTAACGGTACAATATATTTACATATTTATATATTTACTTAGGTAAATATCCAATCCATAACCCGAGTAGAAGCGTTTATATTTATCACACAAAAGTTTGCCCCCAGCGGGATTCGAACCAGCAACCCTTAGCTTCGAAGGCAGGGTCACTAAGAACCCGGCTATCCAGTTGAAACAGCGTAGTGACTATGAAAAAATATAACATACTAAAGAGAAGAGAAGTAGAACTTTTATAGAATGGTACGCAAAGTTCCAACGATCTATTTGAGACTTTGATCTTCAAGAAAAGTCTGTTAAGGCATTTCCCAGGTATGATCTTTATTTGTAATCAGTGTAGATTTTGAGGTATATAGGAGCTTTAATAAGGCCGACAAGAGAAGTATCATAGACGAGGAAGTGTGACGCAATTATAGGCCACTTAAAAATTTGGGTTCAAAGTTACATATCGGTTTTATTCAACCACTCTTAACCATCGTGTCTTCAGCAAATTAAAGGTTGCTAAAGGTGACTATATTATGATTATACCGCGCCAGCATAAAGAGGTCGTGTATTGAAATTGCTATGTTGGCGAAATCGAGGACACAAGCGACTGAACTTCTATATATTGTGCTTGTTAGGGCTTAATGTTTACTCTCTCGGTAACAAGCGCGGGGTATATAAATTGTCTCAGACGCCGTTTCCCTAACATTCAATAAATTTATATTATTCCTGTGTCACATTCTTGCTAGTTATTCATCTAGTATTGTATCTTATTCTATAAATAGTAGTTTGAAAATAATTCACAAAAGTTAATAAAATATAACATTCGTAGGTCCTTAAATCAATGTTATAAATTATTTAAGATACCTCAGTAATGTACTTTTATTTAATTTTATCTACCCCTACCTTCACATTTGTTAAATTGTGTTATGACTCCGAAATTAAATTTTTTTGAATTATTTATAGTAAAATTTTGTTTTGACACTTTGTACATTGTATTTTATGCACAATGTACTTTTATTTAACCACAATTAGGAATCCATATAAATATATACAGAATTGTGGAGGAACGGGTTACTACCGGGGAATAATGTGGGTTCAATCGTTTGTCACATCTATGATATACAAACAAAATGCGTGCTCAAAAAAATTTTTTTACATCAACTACACTATGTAGTGCTATTAATAAATGAAAAATAAAAGCTACAGCTATTAAAAGCAATGGCCGGCGAGACAAGCATTTAAGAAAATGATCTTCACAATTCACACCCATTGAATAAACAAGCGTCTAATTCAATTGCGTCGCCCTAACAAAGAAATCAACCAAAAACATATTAACAAATAAATGCAGAATATAGTTTTATATATAAATATATTAAAATAAAATAAATAAATAAATATCTTCACGCAATTCCCAATACAGGGGTAGACAGAGGTCTAGTCTAGACAATTAAGTCCCTTTGACCCACCTTCCACCGAAGATATTTTCGGGACAACGTGACAGGTGGTGAGCCCGTCGCCGTCTTTATGTCCAAGTCAACGATGTAATTAGTACATAAGTTTTTTTTAAAAATTCATTGGTACTGCCACCTGGGGATCGAACTCGGGTCTCTTGACTCGAAATTCCGACCACCCAACCACTCGGCTATCGTGACTTTAAATATATTAAGACTAAAATAAAGTACTTTTGTTTTAATAGACACATATATTGGGTAAAAATATGTTCCCTCAAAGAAACAGCGAAACGTCTTAAAAATTTAAATACAGAATACAGATAGATGTAGGTAGACCAACATCTGAGGTATGACTTCGAAGTCTGTAACTACGATCGCCGATCCGGTTGCCAAACGAGGCGATTATGGAAAAACCTCTTTTCAGAGAAGCCGAAACCTGGACTCTTACAGCCCATTAAAATCATATTATAGATGCAGATCATTCCACTAACACATTTACGCCATTAAGCGAACAAAAAATAATTACGGAGCATTTATATGGCAAACATTTTAAGTTCTTAAAGAAGTTGTTCGCAATATTTGTATGGATAAAATATTGAAATCTTCATGTAAGTACCGGGGTCAATAGCTGGCCCATTGCATGCTGATGCTTGATGCATTTTATGTCATTAGTAACCTGCAGAACACCGTCTGTCACAATTTAAGTTTTTCTTAATTTTAATGCTCCCTCCAATCATATATAAAACTAGGAATAATCACGCCTAATACAAGATTATTTCATTTCAAATTACTTCAGGATAATTTAACCGTAATGATATTATATGAAAAAATGTCTTCACGCCATTTCCAATACTGGGGTAGACAGAAGTCTAGATAATCAAGTCCTTTCGATCCTCCTTTCACTGATTTTTTTTTTGAAAAAAGTGACTGGTGGTGAACCTGTCGCTGACTATATCCAAGACAACGATATAAATCGTACATAAGTTTAAAAAAAAACCATTGGTACGAACGTACCACCTTGGGATCGTACACGAGTCTGTGACTCAAAATTCCGAACTTTATTATGTGACGTTATTACATGAAGTGCAAATAAATAATAATGTTTATTATGATAAAACTACTAGCGGGCTTAAAAACAAGGTGTTTAACAGACTGAAACCTCATAACTACAATATTTACGTAGTGTGGAAGTCCATGTGATTCTTTTAGTATGGGAATCGCGACGAGAGGCGCCTCTAATTCACTAAATGTCCCGAATAAACTGCTAAACACAGTACACCGTTAACTAAACAACACCTTTAACTGCGATAACTACGTACACGGTTTATTTAGCACACTCTTAGAACAAATACAACTAGAATAAAATAAAAATAAACTGTTGAAAGTAAAGTTGTATGTTGTATGTATGTGGAGTTATTGATACCATAATATATTCAATACAAATCTTCATGCATTCCCAATACTGAGGTAGACAGAGGTCTAAACAATTAATTTCTTTCGAACCACCTTCCACCGAAGATATTTTCGGGACAACGTGACAGGTGGTGTGCCCGTCGCCGTCTTTATGTCCAAGCCAACGATATAATTCTTACATAAGTTTTTGAAAAACTCGTTGGTGCTGCCACCTGAGGAACGAACTCGGGTGTCTTTACTCGAAATTCCGACCACCCAACCACTCGGCTATCGTGACTCATATTCAATATATAATACTTATAATATAATTTATAATATAATACTCACTCACTCATAAGAGCATTCAAACATATAAGTATAACATTTTAAAGGTATGTGAATGCACATGTGTTTGCAAATTTTAATAATAAATATTTTTTTCAAAACTTTCATATAACCATTTTAATTTCTTACATTGACTTGAATTTATGGAACAGCAGTAAGTTATGAAAAGACAAGCAGTTTTCAAAATATGGAGTTATACAGATAATTGTAACGACTTAGCCTATTGGTACGAGCTATGGGTTTGGTATCAAAAGGAGAAAAAATTCTCGATTGGTTTGTATGTCTCCTCTTGGGAACAGTAAGAACTTTATGAAAATCAATACAATAGTTTTAAAGATGGACTAAATGTTACATGAAGTCAGTTGATGGATTTTTTGTAACATCGACTTTTTTTATGAAGTTAAATATAATCACAAAGCATATTTGTTCACTTTGAAATAAAGGGACATTACGTATACAATTCAACACATTGGGGGGGCTCATTGTATCCTCCCATTGTTTTACGGAACACTTGTCTCGATGGGATGGCAGAGTCTGGTTAATAGCCTCGGATTTTATAAATACGTCCTAAGACATCTTTTAAGCCTTTGTCTTGCTTATTCTCAACTAGCTGTTGTATACCAGTGGTCTTCGTTTGGTTTTAAAAACAGCAGATGTTATTTATCACGAAAAAAAATATATTCGCTTTGGACACTGTATTTTTTATTATGATGTATGATTTCTCAAACATATAAGTCATGAGTACTTTTTAATATGTGCCATTAAAAATGATAGCACTTTAATCACGCAATCTCCGCCACTATGTCTGTGTCTCACTCGGATGGGTTGATTTTACATTAGAATCTCCGTACCAATCTTTATCAATAACCATCTCAAAAAATATCGGATCAATAAAATATCAGAAAATATAATAGAGCCCGTAGCTGACAGCAACGAAAAATTCTCTATGGTACAAGCTACTAAATTTCACCAAAAATATTAGTATGAAAGCACAGACTAACAGACAGAGATTCCAATTTTAAAAATTCCATCCATAGTTTGGGAGAGACTTAAGACAAGCTATAGGTAATGATACCATACAGATATTCTATATATAACAGACTGTAAAATTTCACTGTAGGACACAAGCCATTCCTGAAAGGAAAAATTTCCTAAAATCATCATCATCACCACTCACCACACCACACCACACCACGGATAGTGATTGCTGTACAAGAAAACTTGTCCTTCACGCCGGTGCTCGTCACCGTTACTCTAAATATTGGTCTTATATTTTTCTAGATGATTCTAATGACACCCACGGGAAGATAATGAGTTGTATATTCTTCCGCCTTAACTATACGGCTAATACTTTACGTCAATGTAAAATACTCGAGCGACCTGCTCCGGTATTAACAACCTTAAAGTGCACTAGGTTTTTTATGCAGCCTCGTTAGAATCACTCGCGAACAATATAAAGTTACTGCCTCAGGCTCCACTGCACTCCGACCCTTGTTAACGCATAATATAATAACCGACTAACAAGAGAGGGTTCGCACTGACTTTGTCCTACAAACGGTGCCAACATGAAAGGTCGAAGAAATCTCTGTATGCCTCTGGGGCATCATGTTAATTGACAGAGGGTGCGAATAACTTTCGTGCATCTATATATTAACGTTACTTACGTTAAGTTGAAATGAAGTCAGATTAGCGCGCTTACTCTTGAATAAAATAAATAAATAAATAAATATCTTCACGCAATTCCCAATACAGTATACAGGGTAGACAGAGGTCAAGTCTAGACAATTAAGTCCCTTTGACCCACCTTCCACCGAAGATATTTTCGGGACAACGTGACAGGTGGTGAGCCCGTCGCCGCCTTTATGTCCAAGCCAACGATGAAATTCGTACATAAGTTTTTGAAAAACTCATTGGTACTGCCACCTGGGAATCGAACTCGGGTCTCTCGACTCGAAATTCCGACCACCCAGCAACTCGGCTATCGTGACTTTACTCTTGAATCCAATGCTAAATTTTAATCTAATACCTATCACAATAGAATTGTAGCTTTACAACTAATTACCGTACTGCTGAAAACTTCCGACAACATTGGATTGAAATTGGAATTGTATTCATATTCTGGTGATTTTGTCGTTAGTTGTGACACGTTCCGTAATAACATGGAAAGATGAACGCCGCAAAAACTATGCTAAAAGTTGTGTAATTTATTTTATATTTAATTCCCAGCGTTACAGATAACTAGGAATAAAAATATTATCTTATAAAATTATATATTATTCTAACTGACCCCGAAAAAGTTTTGTCCCATAAAAATAGGGGTTGATCGTAGAGGGGTGAAGATTTAGGGTCTATGTATTTTTAAGGCTGTATCATAAAAAAATAAAAAAAATCTAAAAATAAAATTAGGGGTGGACTACCCTTAACATTTAGGGGGATGAAAAGTAGATGTCGTCCGATTCTCAGACCTACCTAATATGAACACAAAATTTCTTGAGAATCGGTTAAGCTGTTTCGGAGTTTCACAACAAACACTGCGACACGAGAATTTTCTATATTAGATTTTTATCATCATTTTAGTAGCCAATGCTATCTCTAACATTAGGATCTTATAACGTTGAAGATTTAACTTAGTGTGCTGTAAAGCAGTCGAAACAAATACTCTTTAGACCTCCTTTGATGCAGATCCTATGATTCTTCGATGAGTCCGTGGTATGGACAAGCGGCAGATTTGCTGCAGGCATAGGCCAAAGCGACCGCGGCAGGACGATTACCTACCGACTGATAGGGTATACTGACGTGAAATAGAAGCATCAAGCATGCTCTGCATTACGTCAGTTGAGTGAGGTAACCGGAAACCGACTCCTCTTATCTATTTTCCTCCCTCTTACCCAATTTCCTTCTTATAGATGTACTTAAGCTTCCGTAATCACTTACCTATGGGTAAACAGATTGTTCGTTCGCTATCATCTCTAATAAAAATAAAATAGAGAGCGAATTTAATTCGCTTCGTGGATTACGTACAAGTTTCAAGATATCAAACATTAATTATTGCAATTAAAAAGCCATACACTACGTAATTATGTTAGTTTTAAAATTCATAGGCATAGTTGCGTATAAAACGCTATTCATTGATATTAACACATAATAAGAAATAAAATAGAATAACCGCCATTTTGGTTTCGCTCGCGAAGATTGATTCGTGTTTTTGCTAGCGAGTTCCGGCGATTGTTGGTAAAAAATAAAAAGCCGTGATACCATTGATACGCATCAAGAATATCTCGCGTCTGAAGCGAAATATTATTATTAGCAAAAGGGTCTTAAGTGTCAGTGCTAACGAGCTACATTTGTGTTAGTGTATCGACGTATATAGTATTTTTTTTATTTATTAACTATTGTTTTGTATGGAGTTCAAAGTATATCCTACACCCTTAAGACACGCTTAAGTTATAAAATCTTTTATACATTTTTAAATACACATCATTCATAGATCTTCGTACACGTAAACTTGCCACGAATCAGGAGGATATTGTCATAACAAGATAATGCCGAGAAATTAACTAACCAAATCAATGAAAGGAATTATAACATTATGAATAAGATATCTGCAAACCACTTCAAACGTTGAAAGTATACTAATCGATATCTTTGGTATTTTATTCGCTATATATCGTTAGCCATTTTTGAGGCGTTTCTTATAATCACTTACGTCTAGGAAGAGGGATTCATCATAATTTTCACCATAACAGTCTATCAAAAGCCCACTCCTGAACATAGGCTTCCTCTTTGGGGACCTCTTCCTTTTGCCACATAAAACAGTCCTGCATCTGCATCCATCGGCTCCAGGCAACATTGTCCATTGCCCGCAGGTCGTGACTTCTCACATTGCGTTTGACTGTACGAAGTTGCCAATCGAGCAACTTCCTACCTCATCGGTTGTCATTTCTACGAGCTATGTGGCCAGACCATTGCCACTTCAGCGTGCTGATCTTTACGGCTATAGCAGTTACCCTGGTTCTGTTGAGAATATCTTCGTTACGGATAGAGAAACACAGTGCTAGCCCTTTCCGAAGCACGCTGGGCAACTTTGAGCTTCTTCCAGTGAAGGACTAAGTCTCGTCGGTCAATTAAGGACGTCGATGACCCATAAGTATCTCTGGCAACACGCTCTGGTTGTATACTTTCGCCTTAAGGCTCTGAGGTATACTCAGCAAGAAGCCTGCCCTGCAGAGATGGGTTCTTCGACAACTTCGGCGTAGCGCTCACACCAACAGTCAGCATTGGCCTGATATGGACATAAGACATAATCTTCGTCTTGTCCATGTTCATCTTAATACCAACCCATGTTCTTCTAGCGATGTTGCCAAAAGGAGTATATCGTCATTTATGTTACTACCGTAAAACGTACGAAACGTGCAAAAATGTCGACCGAATCTAAGGCGTTCTCATAATACATTGGCACATTGGCAGATTATACTCTTCGGTAATAAATAAATAATAAATATCTTCACGCAATTTCCAATACAGGGGTAGACAGAGGTCAAGTCTAGACAATTAAGTCCCTATGACCCACCTTCCACCGAAGATATTTTCGGGACAACGTGACAGGTGGTGAGCCCGTCGCCGTCTTTATGTCCAAGCCAACGATGAAATTCGTACATAAGTTTTTGAAAAACTCATTGGTACTGCCATCTGTTTGTTCGGGTGGCTGGAAAGATACCAAGAAGATTTACAAATTTAAATACCTACTTATAGAACATGGTGTTTCCCTTAATCGCAACTTACCGACACCCACAAGGTGTTATATAATAGTAGTATATAATATTGCTTGATAATTTCGTGATGTTCATCCCGCCATTTGTCGTCAGCCATTGAGATATTTAAAATGCCTATAACCACACTTACTAAAATAATAAAAAAAATTAATACTATTCAACGATAAAAAAGTCACGATAGCCGAGTCAAGAGACCAGAGTTCCATCCCCAGGTGGCAGCCTCGTACCAATGGGTTTTTCAAAAAATTATGTACCAATTACATCGTTGGCTTGGACAAAAAGACGGCGACAGGCTCACCACCTGTCTCGTTGTCTCGGAAATGTCTTCGGTGTAAGGTGGGTCAAAGGGACTTAATTGTCTAGACTAGACCTCTGTCTAATACAGGGGGTATTGGAATTTGCGTGAAGGTATTTATTTATTATTATACTAAAATACAGTTTTGGCAAATACTTTCCGAAAATACTATCTATACATTATCATAAACCAAAAGAGAAGAAAGAGAAGTATATATTATGGGTAATAGCAGGACAGAAGCACATCCATTTCTCTCATCCCAAAACAAGTAGCTAAAGCATGTAAGGGGCAACTAAGCCACCAACTGGTGGCAGGATAGCAATTTAAAAATATGTATTATAGCAATATAAAACAAATTATAAGTTAATACCAACATTTTTTACTATTGTACTTGATATTATTTATGAATTAGCTTCCAAAGCAAATCAATTACCTATAGATTAGATATCCACCACCTATGCAGACAATTAAAAATTTTTACTATTTATGTGAAATAAGAATATGACTGGCTCACCGCCTGTCACTTCAATTTAAAATTCAAAGCCCTTTGGCCATATTAGTCAGTATTACATTACTGTGTTAAAAAAATAATTATGTAGTATTTACATGATTGACCACTTCCAAAAATTTGTCAGGCAAAGTGATCCTTTCTTATCATGATATCTTAAGCACTCACAAAGATCTAGCATAAAATCCTAGTAATTGTTGATTATTCACAGGAAAATGTTTATCTATCTTCTTGTACCTCAAGTTTGTCCAAGAGATTATACCTTCAATAAGTATCTCTAACCCATTATTTAAAGTATTATATAGATCTACCTATAAGACCTACATGTTTTCAATTCCATAGGTGCTTATCAGCCATCAAAAATAATAATGGTCAGCTCTACCTGCAAATTTTTAACTGTGATCTATTGGATAGATCTCCGTAAATCAGTGATTATTTACTCTTTAATTATAGCAATAGACCTAAAAAAATTAATATAGGTACTATAAAAAAGACTGAGGTAAAGAACCTTTAACTAACATGTGCCTTGACTTGTTTGCTTGTAATAAATAGTATATTGTAGTAGAAAAAAACAGAATATCGTAGACAGAATATTATAATAATATTCACACTTAAGCATATATAACTTTAGCGAACTTGTGTGGGCACTAGCGAAGTTTCGCAAACCAAAACCTGTAATGGCTAGTGCTATAACTAAAGCATCCTTCAGAGCTACAACACAACTAGTAACGGAAATGTAAGCCATAAAGCGTTAACGCATCGTACCGAAAAAGTAAAAAAAACACGAAAACAAAAAAAAGTATTCTGAGCGTTACGAAACGAGATTTTATAACTTACCATAAACGTTATGTGGGTGAAGTTGCAACGAAATTCACGTTTCGATACGAGTAAAAGCCCATTCTCGTCCTGATTTCTAGTTTAAATCATTGTATAATTCATCACCGAGCTTTTTCAACAAGCGTTTAACTATAACTTGTTTGAATCACTGTTTATTATTTTTGTTTGTTGACATGTAACGAGGTTAATGCCGTCGCATATAACATCTGCACCAAACTTATAGATTTCACTAACTGGCAATGTCAATACGCAAAGTTTCACGAAATCATAACAAAAACAATCCAGAAGTTTATCACAGCCTGTAGTTCAGCAGGTAGAACGCGGTCGAATCGCTAGCAAGACGAAAAAAAAAACAACAAAAGTTTGAAGGCACAACACGACAGCGCCGCACGCTACACAACCGAGCCAACGCACAAGTGTGAGTGAATGAAATGAAAGACAACGGGGCCGGGTGGGGTGCAGGACGGAGCGCGGCGCCGACCCCGACCGCTCTGCATCGCACGTGAAGTTTTTTGAGTTTCGGTTGGAGTTCAGGCTTGTGATTTGATTTTGGTTGGATTGAAGGAGGCTTTTTATCCAATATCGTTAAATATTAAAATCACTGAACTGTACCTTTAGTATTTTAAATACACCCTAAAGTTGTAGTGTTATCAAATTTGACATAAAATAACTGACGACAGCAGGCTGCATTATTGTATCTCTCTATACCTCAAAGTTTGTTTCAGTAAATAGATACCTATACAGATATACTTTTTGACTCACTAACTCCATCTCCACTTTTGTGAGTGAATGAAATGTAACATAAATTTTTAAGTAAATTTCTGCAATACTAAATTTTTTTGATATTGTTTTGATATAGAAGTACCAAACAGAAACCTTTCAGTATCTCTTCCTGCAAAATTACAACATTGTCGTACAAATACGGTATCGTATGCTATACGGAGTTTAATATAGCTACGTATAAGTGCTCTAATATGCACACACACTAAGACACAATTTTCTTAGTGGTTGGTTTGTGGTTCTCGTCGAGTCGAGTCGAGTGCTCGAGAGCTTGCCTTAAGCCACCGCGTCCGCCCGCGCACCAACGTCCTTGCGTATTTGCGGCCACCGACCGCGTTTCAACCGCGCCAACCTTCTGCCTGTTTTAATCACCTCTCTGATAGATATTGTAAACAGAAATTATTACTTCATAGGTCAAAATGTCCTATAAATACAAAAAATTCAGTAACAAATAAAACTACTACAACTTATTGTAGTTTTTTTAACATGTTTTAGTTTTGTATATTAGTTTTTAAAAACTCAAGCATTTTAATAAATATGTCAGTGTTTTAAGTTTAAAATCACTTTTACTTTTATGCATTTAACTCCGATCGGAATTTATTTATATATGTAGCCCCCAGTAGGAATATTTCGTCAGTAACAAAATCGAGCGTTTACACATAGCATTATAGCCCGTAAGGCAGTGATAGATACTATTACACAATTTCATTAATTAAAAAAATAATAAAGCCGGAGGAAATTTCTGTCGCTACTTTACGGTCTATTGAGTTTACAAAAAACTGTTCATTGGTCAAACTGTCACCATGATTAAACTGTACAACCAGTTTGTGTGTTGCCAGTGATAACATATGAAACGGAACACAGATATGGTAATTTGTTGCAGTTGTGTGACGAATCTAAAGCTGTGCGTGTCTCTGTGTTCAGCAGTTTATTTATTATACTGTAAGACCACTGTAGAATATAAGCTTCTTCCGTAAAGGAAGGTTTCCGCGATCGCCACGATTGGCAAGCGCATTGTCAATCGTAATACTTAACCTGGCATCATAGATATGAATGACTGATGAGACGAATTTTTCGGTATGGTTTGCCCGCAATTTATCGGTAGTCGGTCTTATCGCGGGTGCTGTAACTGGCGCCTCAGAAAAGTTTTCAAGATGGAGCTTTTCTGAGGCGCCACTTACAGCACCCACGATAAGAAAAGGGTTGGTATATTGTTACGCGAATATCGAGTGACATACTTGAGACAAGTTGTACTAATGTATTTATACATCTATGTATTATATACAAGTATATATAATATATACGATAGCCGTATGGTTGGATGAATGAATTCCAGTCCAGAGAGTCAACTTCGATCCCCAGGTAGTGGGCTCGTACCGATGAGTTTTATCAAAGATTTTGTACGATTTATATCATTTGCTTTGACATAAAGACATCCACAGGCTCACCAACTGTCACGTTGTCTCAAAAAAGTTGTTGGTAACAGGTGGGTCGAAAACCTTAATTTTCTAGACCTTTTTCTACCTCAGTATTGGGAAGATACTTTTTATTTATTTATTAGCAAAAAGAAAATCACAGCGAGTACTCTAAAGCTTAGTATCCAATCAAATATCACCCGAGTGAACCATCAAAACCGAGTACTATTCGTACTGGGCGGTACGGGAACTTTCCAAAAGGTAAAATAATAAACAATGGCTTTTACAATGGTACAATAATAAAATAAATTGATATACAGGAAAAACATCACAAATATACTGCTCTGATGAAGCACCTAGGCCCAAAATAACCCGGGAACTCAGAGCTGGCGACATTATGAAAACGATGTGTATGCCACTCATCCACGAAATTCCAATAAATCATCAAATAATAAATTAAAATTCCAATAAATTTATTCAACAGAGCCATCAAACTGACAACCTCAATTATTTATTCCTGTTACCTCAAGGCACATCTCTGTCACAACTGTGATACAAAAATGAGCAAATAGTAAGTATTACATAAGTAGGTCATGTATTCCAAATATAAATTTTAACTGTGATTGTATTTTATTGCATTAAAGTCTTTTACCTTGAGGCCGCTGGCACATTAAAGCCATATAGGATAATGTTTGCATTTATTAAAAGACAGTCCATTTAATTTATAATAGTGTTATCTTAAGTATTTTTGAAATTCACCGACGTAAACAAAAACATTTAAATAAAAATTTCAGGCATTACTAAAATATTTTAATCACTGTTTTGCCAATTGTGATTAAAATTATAAAGACACTAGCAAACTAAAAGCCTTAATTTTACAATATTCAGGTTTCCTGGATTCGATGCTGGTCAGTGTCACCACCGAAATTTTTGTACACCATGTAAATATTTACCGCGTGCTAGATTATATAGCAAAATATCGTAAAGAAGGAAAAATATCAATCCTATGCCAGTTGAACCCACATAAAAAGGGTTCTGAATGAATTTCGTTTGAGTTTTCATGTTAACATTAAGAGAGGCTCATATATACTCGTATTCTTAATACATTCATTTAATTTATTTACGTTTTTTCCTTATAGTAAATAAATAAATAAATAAATATAAATATCTTCACGCAATTCCCAATACAGGGGTAGACCGAGGTCTGGTCTAGACAATTAAGTCCCTTCGACCCACCTTCCACCGAAGATATTTTCGGGACAACGTGACAGGTTGTGAGCCCGTCGCCGTCTTTATGTACAAGCCAACGATATAATTCGTACATAAGTTTTTGAAAAACCTATTGGCACGAGCCTGCCACATTGGGGATCGAATTCAGGTCTCTCTTCTGTAGAAATTCCGACCACCCAACCAATTAATTAATTGATGGAGTGGATTATAAAACTAATATATTTATGTATTTTTACTAGAGCTTTCCTTCTGATATGTCAAACTATAATTCTGTGTCTTAGTTACTGCATTATAATTGTAATTAGATTATAAAAAAGTACACGTTATGTATAAACATGATTAGTGCATGAACAAGTATTCACCACACAAGTATTTATCCCTGGCGGAATTCGAACCCGCGACCCTTAGCTTCGAATCGTCATACACAAGTTATTTTAAATTTTTATCAGTAACGGTTCGCAAGTTTGGTTCCCGCCCGTGTCAATTGATTTCTCGTTACTTATAACTTATTTACTTTCGGTCTAAGTACGGTATTGATATAACTTGGAGGTTTTAATTCTCGCGCGTGCATTTTTTTATTTCACAATTCATATTAAAATTAACATGTTATTAAGGACTGAATGTTATAAACATGGAATTTCACGTCGCATTTTGTAGCTCTTAACATCACAAAAGGAAACTATAAGCTAAAGAATTTTTTAATTGCCCAATAGTTGTAGAAAGCCATTGCACCCGGACTCGTGCGTTCCGAATTAACTTTTCATTTTACATTTAAAGCAATCTTCCGCGGATACTTTAATTACTTTTGATTATGTTGTTACAGTCATCAGAGCACTTTCAAGTTTCATCCCTTATATGGAGAAACAACCAGAGAGGTTGAATTCGTTCTTTTCATCGCTCATTTGTAACTATATCACAAGTCACGATAGCCGAGTTGTTGGATGATCAGACTTCAGTCAAGAGACCCGAATTCGATCCCCATGGGCTTATGTACGATTTATATCTTTGGCTTGGACATAAAGACGGCGACGGGCTCACCACCTGTCAGGTAGTTGCAAAAAATGTCTTCGGTGGAATATGGTTCGAAAAGACTTAATTGTCTGGAACTCTGTCTACTGATCACTCTCACTACTAATCACTTGAACACAACGTAGCTCGCAGTTTCGTGAATTTAGCCCATTCCGAAACCCTCTACGTGCTACCAATAATGAGATAACGAACTTACCTCCATTACTAGGCATGTAACTAACTAAAGTAAAAAAGTAACACGTATTTTATTTTTTATTATTTTTAAGTCACGATAGCCGAGTGGTTGGGTGGTCGGAATTTTGCGTCCAGAGACCCGAGTTCGAACCCCAGGTGGCAGGCTCGTACCAATGGGTTTTTCCAAAACTTCTGTGCGAATTATATCGTTGGCTTGGACATAAAGACGGCGACAGGCTCACCACCTGTCACGTTGTCCCGAAAATATTTTCGGTGGAAGGTGGATCGAAGGGACTTAATTGTCAAGACTAGACCTCGGTCTACCCCTGTATTGGGAATTGCGTGAAGATATTTATTTTATTATTTTTTAGAGATGCAGATTTTTCACCGGCGAGCTCCTGGTAATTTTAACACTTAAATTTACCAATAAAGATGTTAGTGGCGCCGGCCCGAGCATCAAGGTCACTCGCGTATTAACGCCCTAACTACAAGGCTAGCAACGTAATAATGTTTCATAAACCTTACAAACCCCGATAAATCGGTTCAAAAAATTTAAATTAGTCAAGATTTTAGACTGCAGTTAATTTAGTCAAGCTTTTATATAACATTATAAGATAAAGACGCAGCTGTACTTCATTATGCAGGCCAGTCACCAAGTGCCAGGTAGCGTAAAGACGATTTATTCAATTATTTTATTTATATATTACTTCTTCATTGTACACCGTAAAATACCTAAGGGTTCCAATGAGCAGATTTAAAGCTTCGTTGCATTCTCTACCAGTCAACTCTGGGTGACGGAGAAAAAATATAATAAATGGTTGGTGTGAGCAGTACTGAAATATATTAGTAAATATATAATTTTATAATTATGGTGAATACAAGATAACAGTCCACTAAAGTCTCTTCTAAGTTACTGCTGCTTTAGGATACCTGCTAACAATTTTATTTAACTTAGGCTACAAATGCTGGTTATGAATTCATTTCGCTATTCCAGAGAACTATAATTAAACTCCGTTTTTTTCAGAATTACGCCATACATGCTTGCAGAATTACCAATTTCTAACGCTTAACATTTTTGTGTTGATAAAACCAAATCCGACGACTCTTACAGAAGTGTACGAGTGTATGTCTCGTTACTACAGACCATTATTGTTATAACTACTTTACTTTGCATTTTACTTTAGTTTTTTTTTCCACTCTGTTATGACTATTTATTTTTTAATGTCTCTCTACCTACCCCAGTACAGGTAACCGCGTGAAGATAAATATTTTTTTTGATGTTTATTGATGCTGATCAAATATTTAATAAAGTATATATTACATGAAATACCATATTTTAGTCTTTCTTACTTACTTACTTATCTGCACGCACAATCCCTGACGGGGTAGCCCGAGAGAACAGATCGCCAAGTGTCACGATCCCTACATACTTCTTTCGCTTCTTTCAGATTCATCATTTTCTTCATACATGCACGTCTAGGTATCCGAGTACTCTTGACCCTCCCCTCTTCGATCAATTTGCTCACATGGTCTTCGAAAGTTAGTCTCGGTCTGCCTGGACACCTTTTAATATTAACTTTCGCGCTATATATTTTCTTCACCATTCGGTCTTCACTCATTCGCTCAACGTGCCCAAACCATCGAAGCACGCCCTTATCCATTTTTGTGACAAGGTTATCTTTCAAACCTGCCATATTGCGAATCTCTTCGTTTCGCTTTTGGTCGGCCATGGTGAGGCCGCAAATTTTACGAAGAGATCGCATCTCCAGTGAATTCAACCTGCTTTTATGATTCTTCTGGCATACCCAGGTTTCGCTGCTATATAACAAAGTCGGTACCAACACTATGTATTGCAAGGCGTGCACTTTTCACTACGCCTTGCCTTTTGACTAACGCAGTCAGGGCACCATTGACTTTGTTCCCGGCAGCGACACGCTTGTCCACATCAAAATCACATCTTCCATCCCGGCTCAACGCACTCCCCAAGTATACAATTTCATTCACTTGTTCTAGAGATTCCTGATTTACCCAAATCTCGCACTTCGTTCTTTCTTCGTCCCTTTCAAATACCAGAACCTTAGTTTTATTAGCATTCAAACGGAGACCATTAATTTCACAGTCTTCTTTCAGATAGTTAATTGACTCAGGCGTTACTTTGCGGAAATTCATTGTAAAGTTGAAAACCACCACCGAAAACGCAAAAAGCGTTTTCGGTGGTGGTGTGTGTTGCCTGGTTTGAGTGTAGTGGCGGTGGTGCATACAGTGGAGTTGGTGCACACATCTGTGGAATTGGTGCACGCATCTGTGGGAGGGAGGGTGGTGCTCTTCTTCTTCTTCTTCTCTTCGGACCAGGTAGCATGTACCTTTTTATATTTTCATGCGGAGGGTTGCGAAGTAATTTTTTTTTTAATAACAAGTCTCATTTCATACACGTGACTAATGGCTGCAGTTCTGCCTCTGATGGTGCGATAAGCACTGCATCATCAGCATACAACAGACAATTTACTTTTATGTCACCCAATTTCACACCCAAACAGCTATCTTTCAGCTTCTGTAAACAGCTGTCGAGATACAGTATGAACAGCCTGGAAGACATGACACAACCCTGTTTTACGCCCATTTGGACGCTAAACATGGGTGACAGGTCATGCCCTACCCGCACACAGGCTTTACAATCACAGTAAAGTGACTGCACAGCCTATTAGCAATCGACCATCCACACCATACCCCGGCAACAGTTCCCACATTTTCTTCCTTGCAACCTTATCAAATGCTTTCTCAAGATCCACAAAAGCACAGAAAATCTTCTGGTTAGCAGCCAGAAGCTTCTCCGTGATCATGCGGAGAGAAAACATTTGATCCGTGCATCCTCTTCCAGGTCTAAATCCGCATTGTGCCTCCCATAGAAATCTTTCCGATTTCTCTTGCATCCTACGTGTCAAAACCTTAAACTTTTACTTGCTAAAGTGGTCAAGCTGATCGCCCGATAGCACCCGCAGTCATAATGTGAACCTTTACTTTTATATAAAGGCACAATGACCGCGGATCGCCAATCATCCGGAACAGCCCCCGTTCGCCAGCACAAATTGCACAGCAGATGAAAGCTGTCCCAGATGCGAGGCCCACCATACTTGACCATTTCAGCAGTAACTCTGTGTAGTCCCGCAGCCTTACCACATTTCAACCTTCTAATCGCACATTCAATCTCTTTCATACTGATGACCTCAGTGTCATCGAGGTCCGAGTCTGGCGTACCAGTCACGGCGTCACCCCCAGATCCCTCACTAAGATCATCACACGCATACATCTCTCTATAAAATTCGCTCCATCGCTGCATGACGTCCGATTTTCCTGAGAGGACGTCATTGGTTCTCGAAAGCACTTTGTTCTTTCTTAAGGCTGTCGCACCACTCCGGGTCCTTCCAACCACTTTCCAGAAGAGTTTGGAGTTCTCCTTGAAGTTCTGCGACAACCTTTCGTCCGCTTCCATTCTACTCCTTTCACGCCCTTCCTCAATCAATGCTTTCGTGTGAACTTTCTGGAGCTTATATCTTTCTTTCCTCTTCTCTCTCATATCCTTATCATTACTAGAGGCCTCTACTACCTCTTTTCATAGTTCCACACGCGTCTTCCGCTGCACTAAGCATTCCATCTCTAAGGCTCTGCCATATTTCTTCCACACATTTTTTCCTGACATCGATGATGTCCAGCTTTTCGGCTACCCTTGCTTGTTATTTATCTCTAGTGTCCGCTTCCTGAAGCTTCCAGCTTGAGATGCTACCGACCGACTGTGATTTTGGTATCGCCGTCGGGTGGCACCAACCCGCGAACAGACCCCTAAATCTAGTAAACACTAGATAGTGATCCGTTCCCAGGTCAGGTCATTCTCTCTTGTTCTAGTATACATATGGATCTTCTTGTGACTAAACGTAGTGTTTGTCACAAGAAGGCCCTTTTCCTTGCATACAGCCAGTATAAGCTTGTCTACATCGTTAACCCTTTTATCACCAAACATTCCAAGCACCAACTCGTACCCTGGCCGAGCGGTACCAACCCATCCATTCAAATCACCACATACAACAATTCTTTCGTTTCCTCTAACCGCACGCACGTCACCCCTTACATTAACAATGCCAAAATGTTAAAAATGGAATATCGTCGAAAACTGCACATGGCAACTCTCCTATTCGGGGTATTAAAAAATAAAACACCTCCTTATCTTGCTGACAAACTCATATGGTCACGTGATGTAAAAACTTACAATACGCGTACTAGAGGTAATACTCTCGTCGTGCCTCGTCACCGCACTCACGCTTTCCGAGGAAGTTTCAAATACGCCGCATCCAAGTGCTGGAACGATATACCGCCTCCTTTGCGAAATCTGAAAGCAGTACATACATTTAAAAATAAATGCAGAACACAATTACTGCAAAGTCAGATTAACTTTGATCAAAGTTTATAAAGCTTTGCACAATTACGTACCTCATCGTCATAGATTTTTAACAACGGAGCATTAAAATCATCCTCTTGAATGCGGCTTTTGTTTTGTCTTGTTATATTCTTTATATTCTTCAATAATTACATATATTTTTTTTTACAAATTATCTGGTCACTTTGCACTATATAGTATTTTAACAATTTCCCTTTTGTAGTATATAGTCCTTTATAGTATTTTAATAATTTCCCTTTTGTTGTGTTCGTATTGCCCTTCTAAGAGCATTTGAATGCATAATTTTGTCAGCATAATTTTGTGTTTAAAAGATAATGAGTATACATATAGCACTGATTTCGGCGAGTCACTAGTTGGACACACTGCAAATCAGCGCCATGGAAAAAAAATATTTCATGGCATTATGCTGAGTGTGCTCCAGTTCCCAGATGACGCCTTGACACATACGAGTATAGGTATTGTTTAGTTTGTAATATGTAGTATATTGTAATTTGTATTGTAAAGCCAAGTGTTATTTGTAAATTATGTGTTTTTTTTAAGTTTTGTCTGATGGCGTCACTTTGGAGAATAAACCTTTCTTTCTTCTTTCTTTCTACCTTTCTAAATCTAGAACTTCTCTTATATTATCCCAAAACTCCTCCTACTCAGCTCTGGACGACGAAGCTACCGGCGCATAAAAAGCCAAAAGGAATAACTTCGTCAGTCCCAATTAAAAGCGTACCAAGAAAAGTCTCGAGTTCAGAACCTTATATTCAGTCATAACATCGACCAACCGAGACGACAGCAGCACCCCCACTCTCACTCCCTGGCAGGCGCTCTCGCTCTCCGGGACGTCGGACCATAGAGCTAACGACCCGCCAGGGAGCTCTTTAGTACCGCTGCCCTTCCGCTTGGTCTCCGACAAACACACGACATCTCATTCTCTTTCTTTCATTATTTCGATCAACTCATTCGTCTTATCTCTCATGCCTCCTCTAACATTACACGTGCCAACTCTGCACTCCGTCCTCCACCTTCCGTCGTGTCGGGCTGTACGTGACGGGTGGCGGTCCCCATCGCCGCTTTGCTCGCTGCATTCCACACCAACGGGGATGAACTGCAGTGCGTCGCCTTGGGGGGACGCCCTAACCCTCGTTGGCATGGGTGCGCAGCTGTGTAGAATTGCAGCCCTGAAAAGGGCTGGCAGGGGACGCGACGAGCACGCTTCTACAATGACCCGCATGATGTTTTAATCTGATTACCATTTAAGTAATTAACACATGCATGATACTTGATTCTCGCCACTCGTCTTTCCAAACTTTGATGAATATAGCTATAAAACTCCCGTACATTACGACGACTTCCGTGGACGAGAGGCGTACTCACCGATGTCCATGAAGTCACCAGCTTTGAGGCCCCGGTTTCGATTCTCGTTCGGGTCAACGTAGAAATCACATTTTCTACATTTTCTCGGATCTGGGTTTTTGAGGTACATTCGTTATTTCTGATTCTATTATACATGCTTAAGCTGCTTATTTTGGGATCGGAGCAATGTATGTGATGTCCCTATGTCTGTTTGTATGTATGTATTTATTATGTATTTATAACACAGGACAAATTAATAACTGTGTTGTACCTATGCTCTGCAGTAGAATTTTACAAGTCGTTAAATAAGTAAGTGAACGTCTTATTAACTACACATTAAATATTACCTAAATTACTTTTGATAAGGAAAAATTTAAGAAGTAATTAAAAAAAAAACGTGTTTATTAATTATCTCTTTCGTTTCCTAATTTAAAAATAAAACGTACGAATTTATTACTTTTCAATGTTTCCGTTGGATTCTCCGTTTATAAGGAAAGTACAAAGCTATCGGAGTGGGTTTAATCACATTTTTGTCTTCATTTAGGTTTTTAGCGATATCAAAATCAATTTATATTCGCCTTTCGTTGGCCTGACGCGATATTCGTTTCGTTTTCCATATTACATATTAATAGTTGCAAATTTATTACAATAATTTATGTCTCATTAAAAAAATTTTAGTCATACGTGCAACTTGTGCTTAAAAACAGCAAGCGATAAAGAATTCGGTTTACCAGCAACACCTGAAAGAAGGAGTAAGCTCTCTTCTTGAAGGTATATAAGTCATAAATGTTAGATAATATGGCTGGCGACAGCGGATGTTGCAGTTGCTTCCTAAAAACACACGAGGCTTATTATATATTTTTGTTCTCACTCCCATCTAGTTTTGAAGAACGCGTTACGGTACGGTTACGGTAGGAAAAAAATATCTTCACGCAATTCCCAATACAGGGGTAGACAGAGGTCTAGTCTAGACAATCTAGAGGTCTAGTATAGAAAAGTCCCTTCTTCCGAAGATATTTTCGGGACAACGAGGCAGTGAGAAGTAATTATTATTTTTATAGCCATACTATTAAGAGACGGACGAGTATAAAATTATTTCCCATACGTAACGAAACGAAAAAAAACCTTATTGGTTAGGTTCCTATATTATCCAGTATAAGTTACTCAGTATAGAGACTTTCGAGCCCGACAGACGTAGTTCTGCCTCTGAATTAACAAAAAATACGTCATAAAAACGATCGTATCTTAGGCACGCCAGCAAAGCACATTTAATTTTTTAAATGTGAAAATCGGTTACATTGTTTCGGAGTTCATCGTCAATAACAACGTGACGCGAGAATTATATATAATAGATTAGGTACTGATATATGTATATAGCTATATTTTTAGCGTCCAAAGTCCAATATTTTTCTTTAAGAGTATACATGCTTGTATAGTATACATGATAATCGTTTTATTTAAATGTGTAGTATTCGTGCAAATACAAGAAATCATTAGTTACAAGAGCAGTTAAAGATTTAAATAACGGCATTTACTCCTATTGCGCAACTTATAACATTAACATATTCAGATGTAGTAACACCTCCCTGAAACTAATCCATTCGGCGCCTGTTATAACCGAATCTCGATATGTTTATGCCCTTCGATGTCTCACCGTTATTTGTTAACTCATCTGACCATATACAAGATCGGGAAGCAATATAACATAGAAGCTGTTGAATGAACTCGAGCGCATTGAATTCTTTAACGTGCTCTGCGAACAGTTAACCTCGCCGCAACGCTAATCAATCAAGCGGGACTACTTTGATTATTACAAACCAGTCTAGAAATTGTAACAAATTTTTTCTGTGTATCATTTTCGATATGCGCGATCGAATAAATTTATTATTTCAACGTATTCCGTTTAATAGAAATCCGTCGAATTAAAGTGATGGTAGTCAATTAAAAGTCTAGATTCTGTATTATGAGTGAATAATGCGGATATCGATAACGAAGTGTGAAATTGACCTAATCGATATTTGTAATTAAAATGTATAACTTTTATTATCAAATAATCGAGATTTAGATATTTTACTTAAAATCTGAAGAAGAAGGAATGAAATTCATTAGTCTAAAAATAAATTAATTTGCGTTTTCGCGTGTAACGGGGAATCTACATTTTAGAAATTTTTATGTTATATATATTTCGCTATACAGATATCATAGATTATTATATCTTGCTACATAAGTCATGGATGACTCTTCCAAACAAATATAGACAGTGACGCGTTTTCTTATCATAAATTAAAGATCGCTTAAATCACTACGCTTTGTGAGCAAGGTCAAAATCTCGTGATAAGATATGAAACGCAATATGTCTCTCTCCAAAACGTTATATTAACAAAGAACTAAAGAATTTAATACTTTTTGTTTCTAGTGAGTCAAGTTTTATTAATATGTTAAGTCATTATTATTTTAAGTAGCAGTCTGTAAATGCCTTCTCTGGATATACGCATTCGCTTTTACTGGAGGGAAATAAGATGAAGAGGCTTGGCAGATTTAACACATACTCGAAAATATCATTTTTATTATCTTATGCGTGTTGGTTTCCTCACGGTGTACTCCTTCACCGCTAAGAATATGTAGGAATAGGTAACAATTTAAGCTATGACAATTCGTGGAACTTGTGTCGAACGTTTATCCGCTAAAGACTACCGTAACTGTAGTTGTTGGTTAATTAACTTAATAGCGTCTAAAAGTCCGCTGCAGGATGTAGGCCTCTTTCCGTGGGAGGATTAACAATGACCTTAATGCCTGGCAAGCGAATTGAGGATCGCAGTACCAGACAACTCGCACTTTAGACTATGTTGCCCATTACCAGTCTTTTTAATTTTGATCTGGTATTTCTGTTTGTCTTGTCGAAGAAATGGGGCCGTTACAATGGTCCACATAATGCAATCAAGTCCGTACAATGGGAAAGAATAGTGTACTGTCGAAGGCAACTTCTAGACATCTGCCTCTGATAGACTCCATAGAGATGGAGTGTAGCGGAGTATGTATAAGTCTACCACCAATGAGCGATCAATATATCAAGATGCTAATAGACTTATCGGATAGCCATCGTGAAGTAACTCTATGATCTCAGAAGCTGTGGTACATCACGATCGGGTCGATGAAGTCGGCCTTCGCTATTAATTATTTATAACATCAAAGTGAATTGAACCTCCCGATCAATATCTCTGCTGAAGTGAACTTTGCGAAAATTTAATATTACTTGTTACCCAATTATATTATTATTGTTACCCGTGACTTTATTCAAATTTCAAATTGAATACGCATAAGTAAGTAACGTGATTACTTTTCAAAATTGGGTCGGTAAGGACGAATGGGCCCACGGCTTATCTCAGTGGCTCCAGCGACTACATATATATATATATATATATATATATATATATATATATATATATATATATATATATATATATATATATATATATATATATATATATATATATATATATACACATAGAGAGAGAGAGAGAGAGAGAGAGAGAGAGAGAGAGAGAGGAACGAAAGGAAGATCTATATATAGGAGGATATCAATATATGGAGGAGTTTCTTCACAAACAAAACAAACAGCAACTTCAAAATATTTGCCAACTTTCTACATTGACCCTTACTTATATTCTAAGGACTTTCAGTACGACCCACGTATACAATTCAACACCGTTAAATTTACACCGTTCAAACATATTATATATTACATACTACTCATAGATATTTACATACAAAAAAAATTTTTGGTGTCTCAAGTCGTATTTTTATTTTTTATCTATCACCTCGGACTTAGTGTCCGAGGCAATGGTACTATCGTACATAAGTTCAAACGAGCTCATTGGTAACGAACCTTCTTCTTGCGGAGATCGATAATGTTTCTTCTGCAATTTCTATTCATTTCAAAGCATATAAGTCATATTCTGATTCGATTTCCGATCACCTCTCCACTTCTCTGTCATTGTAAACGCATATATTATGTGACTAAGTAATGTGTATTATTTATTTATTCTTTATTGTCAACACCTTCTACTAAGGGCTACAATGGGCGCACTCAATGCCCGGTAGCATTCTCTACCATCCAACCTTTGTTGGATCGTGAAAAGATGTCAGGGCCATTGTTCAATTAATAAAAATTATACTGGAATTATATAATAAAATTCATTCAATCGAACTGCAAAATGTTTTTCCATAAAATCTCGTTACATACAAATTAACTTAATCTACAGCACACGACTCCTGACAGCACCTCGAATGATATTCTGTAACGGAACCTCGCATTAACGTTGCTCGCCTGCCAGCCATCCCGCTTAGTTGACAGCGCACCAAAGGACAAGCACTACTGGATGTGAAAAAATGAAAAAAAATGTTTCAAAATAACATTAAATACATACAACTACTTTGAATTTGTATAGGTATTTTACTCAGAACAGTAGTGTGAACGTGTTTTGTGACGAAAGAAGTAAGTATATTTACTTATCTAATATTTTCTGTAATATAATACGTAAAATAATATCTTGATTTTACTTTTCGGCATTCCTCAGATAACTAAAAAAAAGTGGATACTTTTTAAGGTAACTATGGAGGAGAAATATTTCTTACTAACGAAAGTTGATTAGTTTTAAACGAGGAAACTTTTAGATGTCATGCTCGTTTCAGATTAAGATTTTTATGTATATTTTATATATCGTAGCATATCCAGTACATTAAGTTCAATGGCGGTAAGTCTACGCTTTCTTTCGTCACAACTGCGCCTTTTGTGGCTTTATCAGCAAGGATACAACGGTATGGTCCGACGATAAAAACTTCCTACGTAACTGCATTTACTATCAAAATCTGCATGGAGTTTACTTGGATTCTTAATGCATTACAAATGTAACGTACGTTCCTTAATTTTTTAAATTTCTTTTAAGTTTAAATGTTTGCCGATAAACGGCCGATTTACAGTTTATTACATTGGTAAATGAACACATTGCTTTTTATCTTTTATAAATTGATGAAACAAACGCACTAACGTGACTACAGATGTACCGAAATCACCTACATTTAGAGTCTCAGTACATTATACTATGTATTTGCCGCGTTAAATTAAACATATATTGTAGAAGATAAAAAAGAGAACTGTTTTGTTTATTATTCTTCACAGATTTTTATATGTAAAATTCTTATAGTTTCCCCACAACGTGTTGTTGTACCACAGAACATATGATAACCTCCTTAAAAATACACCCTCTGTATTTTTACATTATTTATTTTCTGAGTTTTTATATCCGTGGTATATAACATATGCCCCTGCTAATTAGCCGCAGTTAAGGCATGCAGTAAGGACCTGCAAAATGTTGCACGGAGTCGATGAATGCAGGTGGCTGAGGACCGTTCTTTGTGGCAAATTCTGGGGAGGCCTATGTTCTGCAATGGACTCTTGATAGGCTGTAAAGAAGAAGAAGAGAGTTGCGAAGAAGAAGGTGCGTTCAGCGTTAAGTACAGTGACAGAAAACTCGGAAGTGTGTGTGAAATTTAAAAAAAAAATCTCCAACATACTTAGCAGCCTATAAAAGTACAATGACACAGGCCAGTGCCGTAAAGGATAACTTTTTCATAATTAGAACGCTTGATTGATGATTGCAGCATAATTGCTTAATTTGAGCTGTTATTAATAGTAAAGAATTTTCCGCCTTCGGTGATTTTTAGACATCTCACACCCTGGACGCACCTACTGGCTGGTCTTCCTCAACATCTGTCGGTGGCCATGGCCATTATCAAAGCCTTTCCCTCACCACTTAAGAAACCCAGGAGAACAACAGTGGCATTAAATTTTTGCCACGAAATACATTTTTTTGGTTTCTCCTCGACTGATAACTTAAATTTTAATACAACTATAGACAAATGTATGAGGCATGTGACTTGACCCTAATCGGTAACAAGATACTTCCTCGGTGCGCTGTGTCTAATGGCGCAGTCGTTCAAGATCGAGATGCCTGACGCAGCAACAGACTTCGAGAAATCTATATATTTATAAAAATGCAGCACGAGTATGTTTGTTGCCGTAAAATTCGATTAGTAGTTGAAATTAAGATAGGCCATTTTTACCCCAGTGTATTTATATATCTACGCATTATATATAGAAATCACGAAAGCCGAATGGTTGGGTGAAAGGAATTCAAGAAACCCGGGTACGATGCAGGTGGCAGCCAATGGGGTTTTTCAAAACTTATGTTCGATTGTATATCGTATGTATTTTGTTGGGTTGAACATAAACACACGACGCCGATAGGCACACCACTTGTTACTTTTTCCTAAAAATATCTTCCGTGAAAAGAGTTAATTGTCTAGACCTTTGTCATGAAAGGGCCTGAAAATATTTTACTTTTTATTTTAATATTAAAATGGGACCGAAGATATTAAGCAAAGAGAATGCAACCGCATGGTCACCCTTGTTCATTGATCATCTGGCAACAGATCAATCATCAAAAATTGCTATTTTTACTATATTCAATAATTCACGGCGAAGCGTGGCAAGGTTTGTTAGTGTCATATAAAAACCATAAATATAAAAGAGTTTTATAAAGTAACAAGCATAACGCATATTCACACCTTCAAGGTGAACAATGGACAGTTTACTTGCAGATGTGTTCTTACTACAGACGCTATATAGCATTTAATGAAAAATGCATTAAGTTGATTATTATGTGCTCACTCGCTTCAATGTATATATTGGAGCGTAAACCAAACAACCATTGATAATTCCAATGTAAATAAAGCATAGATTAAACTGTAGAACTGGCTGTTATTTTATTCTTGAATTTATCGATTTTTTCACGCAATTTCCCGTGCTAGGATAAGTAGAGGTCTAGAAATTGAAAAATACATAAAAAAATATAACAAAAATACATAGACGGAAACAAAAAAATCTTAGAGAGAAACAGAAGAAAACCGGAACACAATAGAATTTACGCAGCAGTCGTCTAGCTAGAATAAACCAGAGCCAATAGTACAAATGGTCTACAGGCGTATCCCACCATTATTATATTTTCCACCATTATTATATTATCCCACCATTATTATTTTAGGTATTCAAAACCAGCAAATTCGAGATTCCAACAATTTAGAGAACAATCGAATTGACTGTACAAGCGTATAATTAAAAAATAAAGACACGTTTTGCAATAAAATCGCAAAGGTAGATATCTCTCCATGTTTCACTTGTTGCCACCTGATTTTGGCAAAACGAGTTGTCGAAAGGAAAGTGCGATGTGCAGTCTGCGTCAGCGCTTGATAACGGACGTGATGAGATCATCGTTACATAGAAATAAGAAGACAAAACAGCAAAACAACTCTCTGTGGAACATTTATTAAAACATTTCGAGATCCTGACGATAGAAATAGGCCTTATAGGCTTTTTACCCTTGCCGAGCGCTAATGATATCCACGGGTAGAAAGTCTTATTATATCCTAACGCAGTTACCACACAGCAATTGCCCTGTTGGCGATTAATTTTGCTAAATTGCTATCAGGCATGCTTAAAAGATTTTAAATACATGTTACATCGTAAACTGCGATTCGTGACGACACGTTAGCCTTGTTAGTAGTGACCCTGTCTTCGAAGCTGAGGGCTGCGAGTTCGAATTCCACCAGAGGCAAACACTGTGTGAACAATTTTTGTACTTGAACCGTGGATGTTTATAACCATATATGTTCAAATTAAGATTTATCTATGTGAATAATGATCTATATAAGTATATAGTACCATAGGCTTGATCAGTAAAATGTCATTAAACTTTACATTCAACTCTACAACTCAATAAAATGTCAAAAATTTTGAGGTTTGCGTTTCCTACTGCGATGGGTATGATAGATGTTTTATCTGATAGTTTAAGTTGTAATTCGTTAAAGTCGAGCGTGCCCTCTACCGAGAATGGTTACAGATACAAATTACTGCCTATTAGAGTTATCAGATATGGTGTGATGGACTTTTTCTTCAAATTAATGTTGTAACAGAAATAGCAAATATGCCTGGATAAATTTAATTCCTAAAGTTTTATTATAGTAGATTCGTTTTAACAGTAGGGAATAAAGTTTTAATATAAAAACAATACTTAAAATGATAACAATCACATTCTTTCACGCCAAAATCACATCACGGTGAGAAGTATAGTTGAATTTATACTTTAGATATATATATATATTTTTTGAATTACGTACGATTATCGTACCATTTGCTTAGTAAGTAACTAGGTAGATTGAGAAGCAAGTAATTTTATATCTAGATTTGCGCCCATCCATCCATTTTAGGTACTAAACATTCATATAAAATAACACCATTATTTATCAAGCTCTAAAGGATAAATGATATCGAATATTGAACTTGGCCTATGTAACACGGGCGAGCCTGCCGCTTTCTATGCGAATTACCAGTATAAAGTTGACCGCGGTGATTTCCGGCATTTCATTATCGTCCAACAATAATTTCTACGTTATCACCACTAGCGCCACAATTTCAGATCAGGTTAAACTGGTTAGACAGTTTCACTTCGCTTCTATTAGCCGCAGGCGCAGGTTTTATGATTCGTGGGTGTAAAGTACGTATCAGTCTCTTCGTATTGGGTCTAAGAAATAAAATATTTATTGACTCGTAAATTATCTTTTGTAATCACAATTTCATGCCACGATAAAAGAAGCCGTCACTTCAATCGAATGTCAACAAGAGTTTTGACACTTTTCATAGGTGTAAATAAGCACCGTAACTTCGTTTAAAGTAAGCATTTTCCATACCGTTACAAGTATGTTTATAGACATATAAATAAAATGGAAGTGACTGTCATTTATTTTCAAATTTTTAAGCTTTAATAACTTTAAGTATGTAATTTATCGCCTGTATTCCAACTTCTAAATTTAAAATAATGTCGGAACGCTTTGAGTCAATACCTAAAAACTTCATTTATTTAGATTGTTGGTTTATATTTTGCCAAGTTATAAGTATATAATATATATAAAAAAAAACAAATCAATGTCATACAAAGTCAAAGGCGGTGACGGCTCACCACCTGTCACGTTGTCCCGAAAATATCTTCGGTGGAAGGTGGGTCAAAGGGACTTAATTGTCTAGACTTGACCTCTGTCTACCCCTGTTTTGGGAATTGCGTGAAGATATTTTTTTTTATTTTTAATGTCATAAAGTTCAAAAACGTCGTCGAGAGAATTGGTCACTCAAAGAAATTGATAACAAACTTGCAAACATCTTTAAGAGTTTGGCAGAATTAATGACCATGATGAGGCAATCGCTGATCCAAAACCCGTGCAAAAGTAATCCACTAGTGCTGCTGCTGTTGGTGACGCCGACTTTGACAGACGTTTACATAAGACACACATAGGAAAATAAAAAAGAGTGTGTGCCATTGGATTTAGTATAGTTTCCCGTATTCCATTTATTCCTCCTTTCTATCATCAGCTGAGCCTCACAACTCAAACAAAAAGAACTCAGTTCCATCGCAGTAAGAGGTGAAATTCTCAAAATGCGTATAAAGTTTGAGGCATTTTCTTAATATTATTAGGATTCCATCATAATATCCTAACGTTGTGACAATGATATCAAAATGAGAACAAACTTAATTATCTCAACAATTAATGAAATTTATATTTGCATGTCGGTTATTGACGAAACATGTTTGATCTTTCTGTTTTATAATTATCATCTAGTGTACACTATTTCTAGCAAATAATCGATTGATTGATTTATTGACTGGAATATTTTCAAACAAAAAAAGAGTTTATAGCGCAGTTATGAGAGAGTAATCATTAAAAAAAAACATACAACCTACTTGAGCACCTCCTTCTTTTGTAGTCGGTTAGAACCCAAGAAATCCTGGATTTTATTAATGTTTCATGGAATTTGAACTAAAGACTTAACTAACGACTTTTGCTTCATAACTATACAGTATAATCGATTGAGACGTGTTGAACCATACCAAAATTGAGAGACATAACAGGTACCGGAATTAAGGTTCAGGTTCTTCTTTAGGTACAGAGTTTCATTATATTGTGATTATTCGATGAGTTGTTATAGGGAAAAAATACAATTCCAGTTCTCCTTGTAAACGTCGTCGGTTAAATATTGTTTACATGCCACTCTACAAAAGCCTATCACTACTCTTAAAATGTCACGACTTTCAAGGTTATAGATATTAACTTACGATGATTTTAATACAATTGCACAGTACATAGTACATAACGAGCTATAAAGTAATATTTTTTTCAACGAGATCAAACTAAAATAAATAAAACGATGACGCGATAGAACGTGGTCCTGGTTACCAATGGTTGTTGTAGATATATGTTTAACAGTGGACTTGTGACGGGATCAGAATACTGGCAACATGCTATCAACTCAATTATGACTATGGGCATAACAAATATCAACGCAATTATTATTATGGGATGAGAATACTAATAAAATGCTATAAACTCACGTATGATAATACATACATACATACATAACGGCCTGTTAAAGTCCACTGCAGGACATAAGCCTCTCCCATAGGGAGGAGTTGCCATAATGGCCACGCTCCGCAAGCGAATTAGCGATCGCAGTACCTAAACAGTCGCACCTCAGACGCTGCTGCCCATCTTCTGTCTAATTATTTTGCTCTGATATTTTTAGAGATGGTTACCCCACCATCTATCGGTTGCCATAAAGATATTCAAGGCTGTTTTCTTTAGTCGCCTCTTACGACATCCACGAGAATAGAGGGAGTGGCAATATCCTTACACCGTTACCACACGATTCAAATTATGATAATAGGTATAACAAATTTAATGTAACTAACTATGTCTACCAGTCAGTCGGTCTGTTATGCTTTCACCGTAGAACCCATTTTGAAGAAATGTGTAGGTAGCCGGAACCTGGGGAATATACGATCCTTATATATTATCATCATTCAATTGACGATGAATATTAGATTACAAAACGCTGCTGAAGCTTCAGAAAACAGCTAGTTTAATTATTAATCCTTTTAAACAATTTACATATCTCTACGTGGTAGGAATTAGAAGCAAAATCGTTTAATCAAGAGCCATTGTGCATCTCCGAAAATAGGCTCGTAAGTCAAACTTCGAATCCGGGCTAGATAAAAGAATAGGCAACGCAAAGCCTCCTGAACCAACAGATGTACCGGCGACTCTTTTGGCACCTCTATAACAGAACGTTTTAAGGTTGTGACATAAAAGCACGATTTCGAACGCATTCATCATCATATTAACCCGAAAAACGTCAAACCGCAATTGTTGTAATAAAATATTAATTGCTGTGGTTAACCACGATACTACTATAACGTACTAGCACGGAAGCAATGTTTGCCGTGAGCATGACTCCGGTACAAAAAGAAACCTACAGTAGACTAGATTCAAATCAGGAGATTCTCGATCCTCGTTCAAATCGACCAATGACCAACCGACCAAACTTTTCCGAAACTTATCTGTGGATACATACACGGCTCACCACATGTCACATTGTCTTTAATGAGCCTGGTGAAATTATATAAATAGTTATATAACTAGGCTCTTTTTTTACTCTGTAGGATTTTACATAATCACTCTGTTTCGTTTAATCATACTGTTATTCGAAAATAGAGTATTTATGATAAGATTAAAAAAAGAATGTAGGAGACGTTTTGAGGCTGTATTTGGTGTTGCATTTTACACAGGTATGTAAGACGTGACATTTGGCGATCTGTTCTCTCTGGCTACCTCATCAGGGAATGTGCGTGAAGATAAATAAAATAAATAAAAATTACATATAATTTTATAGGTGTTTAAAATTTTCCTGTCACGTTGTCCCGAAAATATCTTCGATGGAAGGAGGGTCGAAGGGACTTCATTTTCTAGACTAGATTTCTGTCTACCCCTGTTTTGGGAATTGCTCTGAATGAAATGTCTCTGAATTTGGGGAATAATTTTAAAATATGTGCTAAAATTATGTATGACCATGTTATATTCTATCGTGGTATAGAGGAATAACACGTCCGTGACCGTTTTTGATGGATTGCAGGTGTACGTTGGCTACATTTGTTGCTTACCAGGCGTACTATTTAGATAGGAGGTGGTCTATTATCTTAAGATAAAAATGTTAATAAAATAGTCTAGTTGGTTATAATCATTGAGACTTCTATAAGAAGCATTGTTTTCTGCTTTAACATACCGGTATTTTATTATTATGAATGTATGCTGACCTTTAAAATTCAAATTACCCTTTATATTTACTCAAATGGTAAGTGAGGCTATTCAGCCTCGAAGCCTATCCATTATATTGAATATTGATTCAACTAGTGTGGTATTTTTTTGGTATAAATTATGCCAAATAATGTATTACTTACGACAAATATATACTCTCATCTCCGTTTGAAAATATTTGACGTTAAAACCGTGGGTCTCTTAATACTAAAATATATCTGCAAAAACGCTTGTTTCGTGAACTTTCAAAGGTTATTAATGGTTTTCTTTGAAGTTTCTAGATGTTTAATATACTATACCGATAGATAGTTAATATACTTACTTAACATATATAACGGCCCGATAACGTCTACAGCATGGGCCTCTTCTGTAAATGACTATTTGCCATAAATGCCATGCTTGGCGATCATAGTACTTTACACCTTTGGCGCTATTACCCGTCACCCGGACGCTGAATTTTAGTCTGGTATTCATGCGTAAATACTTGTCCTGGCTGACTGATTCATCAACATAGATTCACTCATATATTCGCTAAGTTATTTTTTATTACGTCTCATACGGTCAAGTTTAACTTAAAATTGTTTCGGCTATCGTGCAAAGAATTGTTGGGTGGTCGGAATTTTGAGTCATGAGACCCGTGTTCAATCCCAGGTGGCAGGCTCATACCAATGGGTTTTTCAAAAACTTATGTACAAACTATATCGTTAGCTTGGACATAAAGACTCCAACGATCTCACCACCTGTCACGTTGTCCCGAAAATATCTTCGGTGGAAAGTGGGTCAATGGTACTTAATTGTCTAGACTAGACCTCTGTCAATGTCTATCATGGTACTGTATAGGGAATTGTGTGGAGATATTTATATTTATTTATTTAACAACTTCAACGGTGCCGGGGAATGAACCTGGTTATGAACCTGGTCGCATATTTAACCAGCGCTCTGACCGCCTTTGAAGTTACCTGGATTGTAAAAAAACCGTGAGTTTGCTTTTGAACGTACGTAAGAAACACAATAACTTTGAAATTTTCATCCTGCCTATAATGCAAGCAATAATAAAGAAATTAACATAGGCAAAAACCAGGGCTTAAATGACAATTTTGATAGTTTAAAATAAAAAAGGGACACTTATCGTGTACGAACTGTCGTGCCGGGCACATTATTTTACGCGCCAAAAAGTGTAACTAAAAAAATGTAACGTAGAAAAAGGACATTACATAATAATTGTAAGCCTATGATGCAACAAAATCCCAAAGACTATTTCTTTTTTCTAATGAGGATTAACTGCAATATGTGGTTATGGTTACTCCGTTCGAGCGACAACAAGTCACATCTAGTATGTAATCTAATACCAAAATGAGGTTAATATAAAATATCGTTCGGTGTCAACCTAAACGTCTGCTTATGTTAATTCAGTTTTAGACAGTCATCAATAAAGGAATTGGGGGATCTCTTTCCAGTGTCGTACTAGATACGACATAAATCTTCGGATTAATGCGAAAGGCGCCTAAATTAGTCACAGTTATCTGTAACTCGCAGGCAGTAATTAATTTTATCTCCGTATTTATTATCTTTAGTCAATAAATTCACTGTTGCCAAAGCTCACGAACAACAATAAATAAGGTACCTATACCTATCTCATTTGTTTAATGGTCAAAATCGGAATGCTTAGTATCGTTTAGCAATTCCTATTAGCTGTTAGACCCATTCGCTTGTATTTTGATTTATGACGATGGTAATAATTGTAAATAAATATTTTTTTTATCTTTACACATTTAGCTCTGGAGTATAATAGTTTTTAAGTCTCGGGTAGTAAGAGGTCAAAATAATATTTAGTCCTTTCGATCTATATTTCATCGGAGCTTACTTGTGACTGGAAGATGTTGAGTTTGTCACCGTTGTTGTCTTATTCAAATTGTATATAAATAAAAAAAACATTTGTACACGCGTACATATAGTGTCGTTTTAGTAATAAATCACTCATTTATTAAAAACTTAATTGTACTTAAAAATATATATATTCACGCAATTCCCAATACAGGGGTAGACAGAGGTCTAGTCTAGACAACTAAGTCCCTTTGACCCACCTTCCTCCGAAAATATTTTCGGGACAACGTGACAGGTGTCCTTTTATGTCCAAGCCAACGATATTAATTCGTACATAAGTTTTTTAGAAAAACCCATTGGTACGACTACTTGAGGTTCGAACTCGGGTCTCTTGACTCGAAATTCCAACCACCCAACCACTCGGCTATCGTGACTTCTTTAATTGTACTTACAAATCTTGTATTTAGTTGTTTGTTTAATTGGAGGGTTACTACGGGTCAAGTCTTTGATTCGCGGCTGAAATGTGATCGGCGGCGGAGCCTATGTCCAGATCCGCCGAGGGGTAACGGGTGGGCTGATGCTCGGTCAAGCATCTGCCATCCTGAGCACCATGGCCTGCGGGTGGCGAATTTGAGGGGGTTCGTCAACCACGTGGGTATGGAGGCCTAGGAGATAGACGCGTCTGTGTTCCGGGAGAGGATTTATCCTCTCTGCTGCCTTGCGCGGTAGGCGCGTGGTCGTGGATGTGTGTGAAAGCGTTTCCGTGGTCCTGCCAACATGCGATGCGTATATGTAAGGTATTAACTCACATATCAAAAACGGGATAAGGGAAAAGGGAAATAAGTCTCTACTAGTAAACCTGTCATTAAACATTAACAAAATGGGCAAACACGGGAATACTAATATATAACTATTCGTTCCATTACGTTTGATGTCATGATCTGTGGCATTGTTTTAGAGCCTGGTGGTGGGAGCACTTGCAAAGAATATGTCAATATCCAGGTTCTATTCCGAAACTAATGAAGTGCCGAATTTACCAAGAACATGACAGGGAGCGCAAAATTCGCGAGAAAATCTGTATGTCTAGGTGGTGCATTGGGAACAGTGGGCGTTCGCAGTCGCAGTACCAAACAGTTCGCACCTAAGATTCAGCTGATCATAGGTCTGGTTAATTTTGGTCTAATATGTTTTCAGATCTTGTTGCTATCCATCCTTTGCCATTCAAGGCCCTACTTTAGTCGCCTCTTTCGACATCCGAGAGCAGTGGTAAATTCTCACACCATTATTACAGTACCCATGGCCATATAGAAGGCTAATTTACTTAATATTAATCAAACATCGATCAACATTATAATAAGTTAATACAACATTACAAAGGAACGATTATTATCATTGTGTGAGTTCGCAGTACGCATAATAATCCACCAATTTTGCTAATCTCAGATATAAATCGGCACTGCCTATGTACTTCCATTATTCTACTAACGTTTTTGCTGGTAATATTTAAGAATACTCAATTTGGTAACACTCATTCATAAGTTTGTAAGCGTCGTCAAAACATTTGTATGCAGGATATGCCATCAATCTTTTAGATTTCCGTAAATAAATTTAACGAAATACGATCTATGGATTATGTTTTATCTCTGTCACTATAATTTTCAATAAACAGAAATGGTGGTATGGTGATTCTTATCAAATTCTGCCTTAAGATTGTAAGCATGCTGTACATGTGCTTACATAAAAAAGTGCAAACGGCGAATTTAAGCATTCTCCCCCATTTTACTACAAAAATTAAAGGATGCAAAAAATATGGAAAGTTGCAATAGTTACGTATATAACATATGATACGTAATGCTCATTAATGTATTAAATTATTCATAAAATTTATGTCATTAAATGTAATTATCTTTAATATTATTTCATACATAGATCATTAACATTTAAGGACATGTATTAAATTATTTTATGTAACAATAATGCGTTTTTTTAATTATCTTATTTAAGATATTTTTTATCGAAGCCTCTAAAAGTAATGTATGTACTTAGCGACAAACTTAAGCATTTCGATCACGTTAATGAATGTTTATTTTTTTATAAGGACATTATCGCGTTAACAAGAATCAAAAACGAGCTTCAAGTAGCAGCAAAAAAAATTAAACTGGTTCTGCAAGTTTTGCACACCAAGAAATTTTCAGACGAGTGTAGTGTCTGTCGATCGGATTTCTCGTGCATCTGTAATATCTATACTTCACAATACACATAATTATCGTGGCTGAACTTACTATATACTATATAATTATAACTAATAGAAACAGTTGTTTTATCTTGCCCTGGATGTACATAATTGTTACATCATACACATTATAGTGTATCAGGAGTCGCAAGATCGTTTGCTCTTCGACTTACGTGAACCAATTCAGACCCGAGCATGTCACTTGTACAACATAGTACCTTAATATATTGAAGTACACTTATAGTAAGGCCTAAAGGAGACGATACTACCTAAATAAGGCGTACCAAGGTATATTCAAAACTCTGGAACACTGCGTGATGCATACACATCATTGCCATACTCTATGAATGATTTTTTTTTATTATAGAAAACGGAGGCATACGTGCAGGTGGCTCACGTGATGGTAAGTGGTTACCGCCGCCCATGAACACCCGCATTACCAGAGGCATAGCAGATGCGTTGCCAGCCTTAGAGTGCCCCCTGGGGCAGGGCATGGGGGTGGGGGGGGCTCCGGTGACCTGCACTCACTAGACGAAACGCAGAAGTGTGTTAGACTTCTACTTCACGCCAGTGTTCTGTGAGGTCGTGGTACTTCCCCGGTCGAGCCGGCCCATTCATGCAAAAACATAAGCTGATGCGTGGCTCTGCCACTGTTAATTATTAACCACTGTTAACACCACTGTTAATTATTTTTTTGTTATAAACCATTATTTTAGATTAAAAATAGAACTAGAAGTCACGACAGTCGAGAGGTCGGGTAATCGGAATTCGGTAACCAATGGGTTTTATCAAAAACTTATGTACGATTTATGTCGTTGGCTTGACTTGGGTATAAAGATGGCGACGGACTCACTACCAGTCACGTTGACTCAAAAATGCCTTCGGTGGGAGGTGGGTCAAAAGGACTTAATTGTCTAGTATCTGTCTACCCATGTATTGGGAATGGCGTGAAGATAAATTTTTTTAATATTTTTTATATTTATAAATAGTTTGGTTTTTTATTTGAATTTTCATAAATAGTTTGTTGCACATGTACCTCGAGATAGATATTTAGCATAGTTGTATGGAGTTTTGTCGCTTGCTTTAATTAACTATTTTATTAACGATAATATAGGTTATATTCATTCAATTATTTTTATTATTTTCACGAATCATAGCTGAAGGAGTACATGCATACCTTGATTCTATCAGAGACCAAATTGCACACTATAATAACATCATATTACAACTTATGAGGAGAATTTAACAATAAACCTTTTTTACAAACCTTTAATCATCATTTGTATAAAACCGGTAATGTAAGTATGATTAAAAAACGCAGTGAAACCGAGTTTTGAATTGTAATGTAGGACAACAAAAGTAAATTAATCGTCCGATCAGATTATTCCCAATTGTAATATTTTATGTTATTTCGATTTTTTTCATTTTAAAAGCAATCTTATGTTAGTTTACATGTTTGTAGTTGGAACGTAGGCAGTGACATGGTCGTTTTTAATAATATCTTACAATACACATGTCAATCCTACGTTTTTTATTTTTACATTTTAAAATATTCCAAAAATATTTATAAGTAGTCAATCTTTACATTTACTGAGAGGTTTAAAACTCTTGGTTGATCTTGAAGTCTCAATAATAAACTTTAAAAAGATAAGAAGAATTAATGAGAGCTGCCTTCGTCCTTGATTTACCGTGTAATTATTATTCAGAAAGAATACCTGGAAGTGGATATAGATATTGTTTCTAAAAGCACATATTACTATTGTCGGACGTTGCCTGGTTAGAAAGCTAGTTATTCTTATAAGCTGATTAATATATATACACATTAGATAGAGAGGAATTCATATTTATGACAGTCAATCTAATAGAGGCACACTTGTATCAAATAATGCCTTGGCCGCACTTTTACATTCAAATTACATATTATTGGCGAACGATCGCGGACATCCGTTTTAAATTATGTCTATAGAGTATTTAGAATAAGGAAGATAGCAAATCTTAATAACATACAGATTATATCAGGGTACAGATTTTCATGGTATCGTCAGCTTTGAGATCCCGAGTTCGATTCCCGGTCGGGTCGATGTAGAAAACACTTTTCCTACATTTTATCGTGTATATTTTTTTTGTCGTACATTCGTTGGTTCTTAATCCATAACACAAGTAGCTTAGCTACTTACTTTGGAATCAAAGCCGTTTATGTGTTTTTGTCCTTATCTATGTATTTATGTGTTAAATGTGAAGTATTTTCTACCTTGACCCGACCGTGATTGAACCCGGGACCCCAGAGCTGGTGACATCATGGAAAGTGTTGTGTGGCATACACACATCCACGAGAGTCGTCAAACAGAGTACTCTGACACCCGAATGTACATTTTAATATAGGTAAGTTGGGAGAAGGCAAACAGTAAATTAGCTCACTATTGGTAATTATCAACGGTCATATATCCAAAACTCTAGAGGACCTGGATATTTTTTTCTGTCAACTTTGAGAGAAAAAATATCTTCGCGCAATTTCCAATACAGGGGTAGACAGAGGTCTAGTCTAGCCAATTAAGTCCCTTTGAGCCACCTTCCACCGAATATATTTTCGGGACAACGTGACAGGTGGTGAGCCCGTCGCCGTCTTTATGTCCAAGCCTACGATATAATTAGTACATAAGTTTTTGAAAAACCCATTGCTATGAGCCACCCACCTAGGGATCGAACTCGGGTCTCTTGACTCGAAATTCCACGCAACCACTCGGCTATCGTGACTTCAATTTTGAGAGAAGAATTAATAAAAAGGTTGGGAGAAGAAGTCTAGAAGGGAGATGGATGTGACCTTTCAGTTAACTCACTCGCCGATCGAAACGTAGTTATCGAAGGTCATAGTAATACCCAGTCTTACCACTACGAGCAGCTTATTCTGCTCCTGGGCACTACCACGCTTAAAATTATGTGTCTTACACAAGTCATCGTACAATAGTTATCAAGACGGTTCGGCATCGGCGCTTCGTATTATGTCTTGTTAGTATACTGACTATCTACAGGTGCAATTACCTTATTATTAAACAACGGTCTTGAAATTTATTGCTACTGTACCCGGAACTAGCGCTTTATGCTCACACGTCGCTCCCGTTTCGCGTCTCGTCCACTTTCCAATCTCAAATTGGACGTGGGTACGTGTCTTTAGTAGTTAGCATAGGCAAAAAACGTTGGTATGGTCGACAGAGTAAAAATAACCCGTCGGCTAATGATTTCTAATCGTTTTTAACGATGCGAGTCGAAAAGCTTTTTATTATAGCGAAATCTTTGAAATGACTTGCGAAATAAACCGCCTAAAGGGAATCTATAATCTTGTGAATGACAAATAAAAGGATTATGTTTAGAGTTTTAGGATAAAAACAGCATCTTATATACTGTCTGCGGTCGGGGTGGCGGTTTCTTGAACTTAATCACTGGCAGTCTGTAGAGGAGCTCGGCCGCCATCATTCATACGTGACTACGCTCTCAATGACTTCTGTTGCGCATCATTTTTGTGTTAAACTGGACACATAAAAAACACAAATCTTTATAAAATGAAATATAAATTTAACTGTCGCGTAATATCGGTGAAAGATAGACCACCAGTATTCTTTCCAAAGGAATAGAAAGTGGTATTCAAAAGCCGGCTTGGCAGATAACCGCTTAACGATCATGGTAAAATAAGGATACCAATGATGGGCAGCAGCAAGTAGGTGGTAAGATCTCCTTATGGAAGAAGATTAAAGATTCTCAAAATATAATGTTTTTGTCGTATTATAACGTTTAACTATGAAACAGTCAGTAAACATAAGCATCCAATTGACTCAAAGGAAAGCACAGTACTTTTATCAGACATGCAACTGCCTATCTAGTTTATCATAAAAATATAAAAAACTATGACAGTTTGATGTCACCAGAAAGGCCCAGGAGTTCTTATTAGATATTGCGAATTAATAGAAGCGAAATTCGCTTGAATATCTACAACATTATTCAAATACATGCATCATTACTTAACAAATATTCATAACGTTCAGACTCGGGCTCAAGGCATGTGATTGCAGGATTTAGAAAGGCACGGCTAGAACTTGTTCTTAATGATGCTTCATTGTTTAGATTTTAATCTGAATCGAGGACAATCGATATTCCTTATTATACTTGCCTACTTACTTAACGGCCTGTAAAAGTCCATTTCTGGACATAGGCATCTTCCTACAGTGTACCATAAACGCCACGTTTTTTATGTTAGTTTTAGGGCATTTTACAATGACAATCTCATTGTACCCGAATCCTATCCTTATTATTATACATATAAACTTAATGCTAAACCATTCACTGATCTATAAACTAATATAGTTTATTTGCAGCCTCTTATGTGGGTTCTGCCAAAATACAAAGTACAACACACATGACGTTTTTGGTTTTATTTAATTTATGCATTACTGACTCTCTTCTATGGTTGTATTTGACACATTCTAGGAATTAAATAAATAATAATAAATATAAATATGTTCACGCAATTCCCAACACAGGGGTAGACAGAGGTCAAGTCTAGACAATTAAGTCCCTTTGACCCACCTTCCACCGAAGATATTTTCGGGACAACGTGACAGGTGGTGAGCCCGTCGCCGCCTTTATGTCCAAGCCAACGATGAAATTCGTACATAAGGTTTTGAAAAATTGCAATATTAAACCTGTTTCCATTTTCACGCAATATCTTCACGCAATTCCCAATACAGGGGTAGACAGAGGTCAAGTCTAGACAATTAAGTCCCTTTGACCCACCTTCCACCGAAGATATTTTCGGGACAACGTGACAGGTGGTGAGCCCGTCGCCGTCTTTATGTACAAGCCAAAGATATTCACCAAGCCAAAGAAAACTCATTGGTACTGCCACCTGGGGATCGAACTCGGGTCTCTCGACTCGAAATTCCGACCACCCAACAACTCGGCTATCGTGACTTGGTGATATATATCTTCAACTGTTCCACACAATTCACAATTTGCAGAAACGGATGGCGATAGCAGTACTAGACACATGATACCAGTTACCCATCATTGGTCTGTTTTATTTTCTACCTATAAATTTATACCTATAATATTTATATACCTATTTTTATTTGATACCTATAAATCTGATAGCAATTACCATCAATGAAAATTAGGGTGCTGTAAGCATTTTAAGCCGATACCAGTAAATTATCATTTATTCCATCCTTATGTCTGAGGGTTATATTTATAAAATATAACTCTAAGGCACCAGAATAATTTCATCAATTCATGACATTGCTAAATATGTGTAAGTTTAAATGCTGTTATTTAAGATTTTTTGCCTAGATTTCTAGAGCGCCTATTCTTCTGCTCAAACAAGAAAGGCTGTTAGGAATATCATATTGGTCCTCAACGCAATCTTCTTCAATAATAGTTGTTTGTATATGTTGTAGTAACAACTTACTGTTAGGTGTATTGACAGCTCCTTTTTACCCTCATCTTAAAAAAAAACTATAATAGTACAGTAATATAACTAGTAGCAGTAGTATAACTAGTACTGCTATGAGATTTTTCAGCATAGGTTTATTTTGTTTAAATTGAAAAGTTATTCTAAGAGCATCTAGGACACGATTCGGAAATGCTTACCCAAAGTTATAGACATTTATTAAATTGTATATAAAAGTTTTTAAGTAGGGACATTAGTACATATTTTGCTCTGATACTAAAGTGAGAAGCTAAAGTAATTGTCTTATGTGATCGGAAATTAAGGTACCGCAAATGCCCAGAACTGAGACAATGTAGAGAAAATGGTTTTGTACAATAAAAACCAACCGGGAATCGAACCAGGAATTTAAGAACTAGCTAGAAGAAACCATGAAAACCATTTACGTGTTATACTCCATTCGTTTTCGGAGGTTATCTCCTCAACTTTGAAAAAAGGAGGAAAAGAAAAAACCTGTAAAGACCCTGTTACAAATTTTCAAGTTTTTCAAGGTAATTTGTTTATTAAAACAAGCCAGCTCACTCTATTTATTGAGCATATTGATATAAGCAAATTAACTTTGTATTTCCAATTATTAAAATGATTTCCGCAACCTGATTATATTAAATGTCGTTACGGATAATTGCGGAATTAAATAACAAAACGTTTCATGAATATTTTACGAAACACGTTTAGATATACTTAAACAAGAATTAATGATAATTGGAGTAAAAATCTTGCACGCACTTCCTTTGATACAAGTATGTTATATACATACTTATTATATACATATTTTGGACTTCTAAACAAGTTTGCAAATCGTATCAATGGAAAATACCGGAGGGGCTACATTTTCTCATTTCGATCGTATATCAATGAGAAGCTAGAAAGCGACCGTTGACCGGTAGGCGGAACGCTCGGCACAATATTGACGCATTCCTGGCGAGACAAGTCTCCTTCTAAGGAAGACGCCCTGGACGTACTAACTGTAAACCTGCTCCGCAAAAAGACTCCTCTAATTGCTTAGAAGCTTGCGGTCACCGCAGGCCTATTCTGGTTCACCGGACTTACGCGACATCACATCAAATGCAGCGAATTCGTAAAAATGATTTTCTTTCTTTGATGTGTGTTGCGATGTAAATTATTGCGACAGATCCCGCTACAAAATTTCCTTATACCAAACTCTTAATCCGTAAACAGCAACTAATTTATTTAGTGGTTTGCAAATGTAATTAAAAACGTTTTTTTATTGAAACAGAAAGACATGACACGCTCGTGATAATTTTTTCTGCTGAACCAACAACTTAAAATTATCTAGTCATATAACCCATCAAATAATGTTAAGTTATTTTACTATAGGTTACAAGTAAGTAGTTTTTTCTCTGTATATATACGAAAACAGATACAGAAGAATATTATTTACGACCAGCTTCCCTTTGTGATAAAATAAATTTTGTACATTTATTTTATCACAAAGGGAAGCTGAACGTAATAATGAACATGGTTAAACGTTCAATAATGAGGATATGGCAATAGCAAGGATTCCACCGGGAGCACGTACCGTCGCATGTGGTTATACAACTGTTTTTTGATTGAAACGTGACTTGAACGGCAAAGTTACGTTAGAGCTTGACTGCAACACAGCAAGACTCAATGAATCGACGACCATTTTAAAAATTCGGGAATTTAAAATGGCCGAGAACAGGTTATTTCTACATTGAATGAAAATAGTTTTTATCGATGAAAAATCCATCACGATTCAGTGTTTATGAATTAACCTGATCTTCCTGCGCTTGTTTTTGTATTTTATTCGTATCAATGTTAAAAAAAAAAAACAGAATAGAAATAATCCCTGAGAAGGCTAGAACGTGTTGTGCGAAATAAATATATTTAATTAGTAATAATATATTTAATAAGTCACGTTATTCAATAAATATATTTAATAAGTCACGATAGCCGAGTTGTTGGGTGGTCGGAATTTCGAGTCGAGAGACCCGAGTTCGATCCCCAGGTGGCAGTACCAATGAGTTTTTCAAAAAACTTATGTACGAATTTCATCGTTGGCTTGGACATAAAGGCGGCGACGGGCTCACCACCTGTCACGTTGTCCCGAAAATATCTTCGGTGGAAGGTGGGTCAAAGGGATTTAATTGTCTAGACTTGACCTCTGTCTACCCCAGTATTGGGAATTGCGTGAAGATATTTTTTATTATTTTTTTTTAATTAGTAATGTTTCGTAATTTGTAAACAGAGCTTACAAACTACGAAACATTTCCTTGTATTCCTTTGTTTAAAAACATTTAGAGATGTCACAAAATTACATTCAATAATTATGGATTATAGTTTAATTAAAATATAAGATTGGAATAAAGTTTCAGAAACAAATGACAACAAAATTATTGTAAAAAGGTTTTCTGCCAACGTAACGGTAGAATTATAATTGTAAAAGGCGTATAAATATAAAATGCAATTCGTGTGAGCATATTTGTCAAAATTATGGTCCGTTAACAAGGCTAATTAAAACGCAAAGTGAGAGCGCACGCAAAGTATTTATGATGCAGGAACTAGTTTGAAATTAAATAAACGAAAGTATTCAGTAATTGACAAAGCAACACACTTAGTTTTATAACAATTAAAATTATTTATGTAATTAAATTAATACCTATTTCAGTTTTAGGACATTTCAATGATTAAAGCCTTTGTATTTGTTTGCAATTTACAAATAAGAGACAATGCAATTAACGAGTGAACGTACAATAAACAAATGTTCCAAAACGACAAAACTATACAAATAATATATAATATCTTAAACGTGTATGTTATGGACAGATGTTCAACAAATAAGGATGTTGCAAATGTTGTTTTTAAAGTTACATAATGTTCTATGCGGATTTTTTACATAATATAATAAAACAAGCAAGAAGTATTGTCTTTTTTATGTCTCGCTTGCACAAATATTAGATAATCACAAATACTTCACGACAGATGTTAAATTTTCTTTTAAAAATTTTACTACAGCTACGTGTAAAGAAAATATTAAAAAAACTAAGAAGCTTCTAGCTTGAAAGCATGAAGAACTAACTATTGCGTACTTCATGGTTGTAGTAGCAAAAAATAACCAGTACCAATTAGCAATATCGTGGTATTTATCTTAATCCTCAGAGGTGACAGCCTGTCAGCGGTTCTAAACCTGGTCTGGTAAATGTAGAAAATACCCTGTCTTCATTTTCTCGGGTCTCGGTGTTTGTGACACCTTCGTTGTAACTGATTCCATAACACAAGTGATCTACTTGGGCTTGCCAATCTACTTTGGGCAATGTACCTAACGTGTAGTTATGTGTTGTAGTCCCTATCTATGTATCAATATATAGATAGATATAGATAGGGACAACATCACAAACAAATAGCATTTTGTTTTAAATATTATTAAGAATACAGTACATTCGTTAGTCCTTCCTTCTTATACTTAATTCAAAATGCTTATATTTTTTATTAACGCATATTCCGTATAGGTACTGATATAGTTCTAGACAATTAAGTCTTTTCGATTTACTTTTCACTAAAATCTACCTGGGGACAAGGTGGCAGGTGGTGAGCATATCATATGTAGAATACATATCATCTCTATAATAATTTCTACATATGTAGAATTGTTCAACTTGTCGACTAGACTACGACTGATAGCGTGATAATCATCTTTTCAAGTCAATAAAAAAAGTCACGATAGCCGAGTGGTTGGGTGGTCGGAATTTCGAGTCGAAAGACCTGAGTTCGACAGGTTCGACCTGAGTCGACAGGACCGGTGACAGGCGCGTACCAATAGGTTTTTCAAAAACTTATGTACGAATTATATCGATGGCTTGGACATAAACACGGCGACGGGCTCTCCACCTGTCACATTGTCCCGAAAATATCTTCGGTGGAAGGTGGGTTGAAGGGGATTAATTGACTAGACTAGACCTCTGTCTACCCTGTATTGGGAATTGCGTGAAGATATTTATTTATTATAATAATGTCAATCTGAAGCCGCAACCCGCGAATATTTGTTTTATACAAATATTTGCGGGTTTTGATCGGGTTATTGGTACATAATGATTTCTGGTATTTACGAGAACAAACAAAAAATAAAACCATTATTTTCGTAAATCGAATCTAAATTAAAAAATGTGACGTTAGCCGAAGCTAACAATGACTGCGGGACGTTCAAGACCTCAGTCCCCATGTGACCACGGATGCTGTAAAGCACCCGAAACGTCGGGAACTAAGATAGTTTTTTAAAAAACGAAACAAAAACGCAATAAAATCCTAAAATAGTCGTTTTTTTAAACAAATGTAAATGTTATGATTTAACTTTGTAGATATTTCTATAAGATACTATCTACTATCTATAATCCTACTTTGGGACTGGATGACATATGTCTATTGAAATCATTTTTTTGTCGACCCCTAGTTGATGGACCTTGCCTTTGAAGCTGAAGGTTGCTGATACGAGTTGAGAGATTTGAGCTAGAGGCAAACGTTTAATGAATATGAATACTTGATGATATACTTGAGTCATGGACATATGTACATATACATAAATATTTATCAATGTAAATATGTGAGTATACAATACCGTTAGCTTTTACATATTAAGACGGCGAAAAGCTTACATGCAAGTTGTCCTAAATAAGCTTCAGTGAAAAGTGTGTCGAAAGGACTTCTTTGTCTAGACATCTTATCTATTGAAGACTTAAAAAACAATTTTTATCCTATCGTTACCAGACAAGGCTAACTACGCCACGCTCAAAGCCATAACACAACTGTCAATAAGTACGTGTACCTACAGTACAGACCGATAAGCGCTCCGTAATAGGTGAGAGTGTAATCTCGTATCAAGATTGTGAGAGATCGTGTAGAAAGGTCGCGAACCGCAGAGCTTTAGCAATTGTTTTTGCGGTCGCGTTGATCATCATCTTGGTTGAGTCTTGAGTATTTTGGGGGATTAGATTAAAATATGTTAACAATAAATAGAAATCAAGCCCAGCGTCAGGTTTTTTTTAATGAAATACTTATTTTTCTCTTTAGAGTTTACTCCTTTTTGGACCAATTGAATTGGTCAATTTTAAGCATTTAGCCATGAGACAATATGTTAAAAACATGTTAAGGATAAGAATAGATGTAAAATATTATTTTTGGGTTTTGATTTAATTTAAATGAATTTTAATTCTCTATCGGTGTTCTGTTAACTTTACTGAGGTAATGTGCTGATGAGCTCCGTAATATCATAGCGTTGTCCCCATTTTTCTATCATGAGACCAGGCAAACGGTGGGTACCTCGAATATTTGGACAAAATTCCATAGATTCGCTCTAAGCGTTCCCTGATTTTATTACTAATTAGTTTTAATACTAAGTTAATAATGAGATAGTAATTCATTAAGTTGAGAATGAGATATAGGTATAGCTTTTTTCTTAATTATTTACTAATATTTACTAATAATATAATTTTAGTTTCAAGGGTTCGATCCCCAGGTGGCAGGCTCGTACCAATGGGTTTTTCAAAAACGTATGTACGAATTATATCGTTGGTATGGACATAAAGCCGGCGACGGGCTCTCCACCTGTCACATTGTCCCGAAAATATCTTCGGTGGAAGGTGGGTTGAAGGGGATTAATTGACTAGACTAGACCTCTGTCTACCCTGTATTGGGAATTGCGTGAAGATATTTATTTTATTTATTTATAAGATTTAAAACCTGTATAAGAAATTGCTTACCCTATCCGGGTTCATGTTGATACGAACATGTTATTTTAAGAACCTTCTGTACACACATGAGAACGCAATAAATTATTGAGTATTGAGTATTAAGCGTTCCTGATCTTCATTTATAATGCGTGTGTATTTCTGAACGCGCATAATCTTAATCTTTTTAAGGTGCCATTGCACGGACTTCTCATAAGTAAACTTGATCCATCTATGCCATAGTGCTCAATATCTTATCCACTTCAAATAAAAAAAAATCCGTTTCAATATATTTCGATTTAACATCACAAAATATAAGATCCAGCTAGTGCAAGAACTAAACCCTAATCATTTAAATTTGAGTAAGTCATATGCCGAAACAATGTTAACTCGTTTTAGTAATTTTCACAACATCTTATTTTCTGACGAAGCCCATTTCCACCTAAATGGACATGTAAACAAACAGAATTGCAGGTATTGGAGCAGCGAAAATCCTAAAGCTAAACATGAGAGGTCACTTCACTCTCCTAAGGTAACTGTATGGGCTGCAATTTCAGCAAAAGGAATCATCGGACCTTACTTTTTTGAAGATTCTCGAGGCCGTTCAGTTACTGTTAATTCTGCCGAGTATGTGAAAATGTTACGGGAATTCTTAGCACCGATGCTATTGGAATTTGCTGGCTATAATCGTAACACATGGTTTCAACAAGATGGAGCCAAGTGTCACACATCGAACGAGTCCTTGCCGGTGGTCAAAGACATGTTTCTGGAAAAGCTGATATCCAGACGGGGTGACATCCCATGGCCACCTAGAAGTCCAGATCTATCCCCAGCAGACTTCTTTTTATGGGGTTATTTAAAGAGTCGTGTCTACATTGATAAACCGAATACACTGCGTCAACTTAAAGAAAAAATCATCGAAGAGATGTCGGCGATCTCGCGGTCTCTTTGCAGAAGAGTATTCGAAAACTTCAGAACTCGCTGATGAGCTCCGTAATATCATAGCGTTGTCCCCATTTTTCTATCATGAGACCAGGCAAACGGTGGGTACCTCGAATATTTGGACAAAATTCCACAGATTCGCTCTAAGCGTTCCCGATTTTATTACTAATTAGTTTTAATACTAAGTTAATAATGAGATAGTAATTCATTAAGTTGAGAATGAGATATAGGTATAGCTTTTTTCTTAATTATTTACTAATATTTACTAATAATATAATTTTAGTTTCAAGGGTTCGATCCCCAGGTGGCAGGCTCGTACCAATGGGTTTTTCAAAAACGTATGTACGAATTATATCGTTGGTATGGACATAAAGACGGCGACGGGCTCACCACCATGTGGTCCCGAAAATAACTTCCATGGAAGGAATGTCAATGGGACTTATTTGTCTAGACTGGACCTCTGTCTACCCCTGTATTGGGAATTGCGTGACGATATTTATTTTATTTATTTATAAGATTTAAAACCTGTATAAGAAATTGCTTACCCTATCCGGGTTCATGTTGATACGAACATGTTATTTTAAGAACCTTCTGTACACACATGAGAACGCAATAAATTATTGAGTATTGAGTATTAAGCGTTCCCGATCTTCATTTATAATGCGTGTGTATTTCTGAACGCGCATAACCTTAATCTTTTTAAGGTGCCATTGCACGGACTTCTCATAAGTAAACTTGATCCATCTATGCCATAGTGCTCAATATCTTATCCACTTCAAATAAAAAAAAATCCGTTTCAATATATTTCGATTTAACATCACAAAATAAAAGATAAACTAGACGAATCTAATTTTACACTGACAAGATATTAAGCAGTTTAAAAATCGTTATTCACTCAATTGATGAATAGGTATTGAATATAATTTATCTCATAAAACATCTATCACCTTGCTTCCACGCAATGTAATCCAAGCCACTGCCTACGCAAGCCCTTCACTAGCTCCGGCCTACGTTGTTTGAAAGTGCAGGTAGCGCCGAATAAATACTATTAAATTTATCTTTCCTCTATATATAGCTTATCTAATTTTACATTATACTTAAATATAATTCCGGAAGAAATTTATCAATTCAGAAGTAGGTGCCAACTTTAATTAATCACTGCCGATATGTGTTGACATATGCTATTTGTCTTTTAAAGATTTTTGCTCAAAATTAATTGCTTTAAGATAATTACATACTTTTTTATATGTTATAAAATGTTAATAGGGTTAAAGATCATAGGCCCATGAACCAAGAGCCAATTTAGTCAGCCAAATAAAAATATAATCGACCAAAACTAGAAAATGGGCGTAGTGTTTATAGTAAATTCTCTCTTTTAATCAACAATGCGCAGAACGTCATAGAAATTAGAAAAATAATATCTTCACGCCATTCCCAATACTTGGGTCGATAGTGGTGTAGACAATTAAGTATTTTCGACCCACTTTCTATCGAAGACATTTTTGGGACAACGTGACAGGTGGTGAGCCCGTCGTTGTCTTTATGTCCAAGCCAACGATATAATTCGTACATAAGTTTTGAAAAACCCTTCGGTACGAGCCTGCCACCTGGAGATCGAACTCAGGTCTCTTGACTCGAAATTCCGAACACCCGACCACTCGGATCGTGACTTTTAGAAGCACGTACCAATGGGATTGGGAATGGCCTGAAGATTTTTTTTATTTGGCTCTAACGACATTGTGACAGTATTTGACGTAGTCTTCGTGGGTACTTAGGTCTCACCACAATCACATTTTGAATAAAACACATGACAATTTTGCCGTTGCAGTCAAGTCGACTCATGCTTCGCAGAATTCCGGAGAGAATTCGAGGCACCTCTGCCCTGGGAAGTAGGGATCCCGTCATTCTTCTCCCGTCCCTTTGTTTATTCCATTCTCTTAGGTTCCCAATGCATTAGCCTCTAGTGTTGAATGCATGTACATCGATGTCAGGTAACAAAATAACTGATCGTGTCTTACATTTTTGCATAATAAATATAACTAGCAAGTATCGTCTACGTGTTGTCGTAAATAAATTAGCGAATATTTAGCAACACCTGCTACTGGTCTGTTATATGACACTTCAATTAAATACAGGGTGAGCCATGAATTAGTTAACATTTGAAAAAATTGTATAAAAACCATTTAACATATTTTAGAAATCGTTTATTTACGAGAAAGCTAATTAGTTGTAATTTATTTTTAAAATATTATTTCGTCTAAATGACCACCGTTTCGGTTTTTGCACTCATCTAAGCGAGTTCTGAAGTTTTCGAATACTCTTCTGCAAAGAGACCGCGAGATCGCCGACATCTCTTCGATGATTTTTTCTTTAAGTTGACGCAGTGTATTCGGTTTATCAATGTAGACACGACTCTTTAAATAACCCCATAAAAAGAAGTCTGCTGGGGATAGATCTGGACTTCTAGGTGGCCATGGGATGTCACCCCGTCTGGATATCAGCTTTTCCGGAAACATGTCTTTGACCACCGGCAAGGACTCGTTCGATGTGTGACACTTGGCTCCATCTTGTTGAAACCATGTGTAACGATTATAGCCAGCAAATTCCAGTAGCATCGGTGCTAAGAATTCCCGTATCATTTTCACATACTCGGCAGAATTAACAGTAACTGAACGGCCTCGAGAATGTTCAAAAAAGTAAGGTCCGATGATTCCTTTTGCTGAAATTGCAGCCCATACAGTTACCTTAGGAGAGTGAAGTGGCCTCTCATGTTTAGCTTTAGGATTTTCGCTGCTCCAATACCTGCAATTCTGTTTGTTTACATGTCCATTTAGGTGGAAATGGGCTTCGTCAGAAAATAAGATGTTGTGAAAATTACTGAAACGAGTTAACATTGTTTCGGCATATGACTTACTCAAATTTAAATCATTAGGGTTTAGTTCTTGCACTAGCTGGATCTTACATGGATGTAATTTCAAATCTAATTTCAAAATACGGCGTAATGATGTGCGGGATTATCCTAATTCAGCCGAACTTTTGCATGTCGAATCTGGATCACGTCGAACAGAAGCGGAAACTTGCTGCACGTTCTCTTCGCTCCGAGAAGTCCGTGGGCCGCCGGTTTGTTTCACAGTTAGTGTAGATCCCGTCTCTTCGAACTTCTTCACCGATTTCTTTATTAAAGGAGCACTTGGACACTGACTTAAGTCGTGTAAACCATATTCAACGCGAAATAAGCGTCTCACAGTAATGAGAGAAAAGTCGTTTAAATAAAACTGTTTCACGCAGTAAGCGCGTTGCGGCCCCGTGAAGCGATTCATTGCGACTAAATTTCCAAGAAGCGAGCTAGTGCCCCCGCCCGCGCCCCACGCGGCAATAGTTTGCGCGGTAAGTTACATTTAAATGTTAACGAATTCTTGGCCCACTCTGTATATTGTGACTTTGACATTGAACTGTGACATAAAGAGGACACGTATGAAAGGCTTATTAAAAAATGGTATTAAAAATTGCTTTCGTGCTCCTTGGCACACTTCGCGGACTTTTTCCTGAAGGCTTGACATTGTCAGTATGTCGGTTTGAAAGTCGGTTTTGCACACAAACTGTTTAAAACTTTCAATTTTGGTTTTGCATATGTTTTATTATTTTATATACTCCTAAGCAAATAGACATTTAATAATCGTAATGTAAAGCTTTGATCTTCTCTAAGCATCTAGCAGCGTCTGAGGTGCGAGTGGTCTGGTGCTGCGATCGCTAATCCGCTTTCCAAGCGTGGCGATAAGAGCATATCATTCCTATGGAAGGGTCTTGTGTGTGTAGACTTTATCAAGCCGATATGTATGTATTTATGTATGTAAGTATCTAAAGTGAATAATGCCGACATGCAAAATAGAACATAGGCATTAGGCCGCAATTCCCTTTTTAATTTGAGGGAGTATACTTAGTGTAGGTAAAAAGGCTGTTTAAAACTGGCGAATACCTACGCGTTAGAAAGGAATTGCATATGAGAGTGCGAGTATTCAGTATACTTAACGGAATAAACACAGAAGCTCAAGATGTCTCTACTTCAACAGCAGCTCATTTGCCACTTTGCTTTAACCAAATTTCGGGAACTATTGCGCAAAAATCTGAACACAAGATAATCCGAATAAATATGATAGTAATAATATAGAAATAACATCAATAAATCGAAGCAATCAACGGCGAACGATGAATAATGCGCAAAGTAAAACTTACGCAGATTACTGCACTGCACATAACGAGTCGGATCCAGTCTTTAATTACATACACGTATGTTCTACATACCGTTACAGCCAGGACATGTCTCTGATATCAATTAACATTGCAGGGTTTATTTAATGTTCGTTATCTTAACCGATGTGAGCATGACTTCGGAAAGTTTTTTCATTTATTTCGAATTGAAAAATCCATCTAATGATTAGACCAGGTATATTAGAAGGTTCCGTATAATTTGTTATAAATAAATAAAATAAATATCTTCACGCAATTCCCAATACAGGGGTAGACAGAGGTCTAGTCTAGACAATTAAGTCCCTTTGACCTACCTTCCACCGAAGATATTTTTGGGACAACGTAAAAGGTGGTGTGCCCGTCGCCGTCTTTATGTCCTAGCCAACAATATGAATCGTACATAGGTTTTGAAAAAACCCATTGGTTCGAGCCTGCCACTTGGGGATCGAACTCGGGTCTCTCGACTCGAAATTCCGACCACCCATCCACTCGGCTATCGTGGCTACTTAAATAATTTATTGATATTTAATTTTAGCTTCATGCCATGGAAAAAGTTTTTATTCCAAGGATGCATAATATATTTTTATTGCAAACGTGTTTACAACAAATTTTATTGTATTGTATTGACATCTACGTGAACCAGACCTGGTTACTCTAAACACACTCTTAAATAAAACTCTTAAAAGCAACATAGAGTCTTATAAAACAGCCTTAACAATAGTAGACTGGGACAAAATAATTACTGATACAAATAATATAAACTATAACATTTATGAAAAAAGTTAAAAGAACTCTTAAATAAGCATATACCAATTAGAATAACAAAATATATACCCACAGTAAAGAAAACATGAATGTCAAAAAGTATAAAAAAATCATATAAAAACAAACGACTTCTAAGAATCCTAATAAACCAAACAAATAATGAAATACTAACCAGGTATTATACCAGATATAAACAAATTCTTAAAAAATGCATAAAAACGTCAAAAAATGAACTATATACAAAATACGAAAACACCTAAAAATAAACCTACACGTATATGGAATATCATAAAACAAATAACTAAACAAAATGGTAACAAAACCAAAACGAACATAACACTAAATTATCAAAATAAAATCCTAACATGCCCAAAAGCTGTAACAAATCATTTTAATAATTATTTCAAATCTATAAGGGAAAGTCAACAAGAACAAAATTCCTTAAACGAATCTATATCTTACTCTACCATTGAACCACCGTTAAATTCTATATATTTAGAACCTGTAACTGAAAATGAAATTAAAAACATTAAACTAAAATTATCTAAAAAGTACACTACAGGAATAGATGAAATGCCCTCGACGTTAATAAAGTCATGCAGTAATTAATTAACTTATAAACCAATCCTTTAAGGAAAGAGTTTTTCCTGAAAAACTTAAAATAGCAAAAATAAAACCAATCTTTAAAAAAAAATGGAAACACAAATAATCCCACTCAATATTGCTTTACTAAACGTAATTTCAACAATATTTGAGAAACTGTATCCAAACGCATATACAAATTTTTAGAAAAATTTTAATTAATAGGTAGTCACCAAAATGGTTTTAGAAAAAAACATTCTACTACACTTGTTATTTACAACTATGTTCAAAAAATATTAAATTTTACTCTAGAAATAAAAACTATGCAGTATGAATGATATGACAAAAGCTTATAATAATGTATCACATCACATTTTACTAAAAAAAAATTGAAAGGAATGGGAATAAGTGGCTCAACAAATCTTTGGTTAAAATCATATTTATCAAATAGAAAACAAATAGAAACTATAGATGAAAGAACAGGAGAAAATATTTTAATAAATTCTGAAATACAAATAATCAACTCATCCATTCCACAAGGAAGCGTATTGGGGTGTGTATTATTTCTTATTTATATAAACGACCTTCCCAAAATTGCAAATACTGACTGTATTATGTTTGCTGATGACATAGCGTTATTATTCGAATGTCCCAAATATTATAACAATAACTCACACATTACAGAAGTTTTCAATAAAATAAAAAATTGGCTAAAACAAATTCATTTACAAATAAATGACAAAAAAACTAAGATAATACAGTTCAGACCTCATCAAAAAGAACCATTAAATTTAAATATCTTTAAAAAATAACAGTATAGAAGATATAGCAAACATTACTCTCCTTGATCTTAATATTGACTCTCATATTAATTGGAAATGTCACATCTCCAATATTCAATCAAAGCTTGCAAGATTTCTTTACGCTTTGAAAATATTAAAAATTAATACACACCTAGAATGTGCACTATCAGCATATTATGCGTATGCTCAATCATGGCTACGATATGGAGTAATACTGTGGGATGACAGCAATAATGTCAATGAATTATTCGTAATGCAAAAGAAATGTATACGAATAATATACAATATACAACAACCACAAAGCTGCAAGGAATTTTTTAAAATCAAAAAATTTTAACTTTATCTGGTACATACATATTAGAAATATCATTATTTGTTCGAAAATACATACAATATTTTAAATTTCAAAAAAATACGCGCTTTAAAAATAATTTAACACTGCCAGAACCAAAACTAGAAATGTACAAATCTGGACCTTACTACAGATCTATTTTAATTTATAATAATTTTCCAGAATCAATAAAAATAATTACTATAGAAAAACAGTTTAAAATAAAACAAAAAATTTACTTATACAAAAAAGTTATTATTCTATAAAAGAATATATGTCAGATATAATACTGAAACACTATATCGTATAATAATTGACTAATAAAAATATACTCATTAATAATAATACAGAATGCAATAAATAAAGAATTCATTAATTAATTTAAAGAATTCATTAGTTAATTTATGATATACTCTATAATAATAATAATAATAAAAACCAAATCCAACCTTACGTCCGGGTCGACCACCTGACCCACGTGGGGGGCGGACACGTATTATTATAGAAACTTATACAGCTAACAAGGCAAGGGTAACCCATTAAAAATGGAGACGAGGTCTAAGCGTAAACGTATAGAGCCGCTTCCCGGGGGTGATCGCCGGGGCACACTAGGAGCTGACGCTGGGTGTCACAGCATGCGAACCGTCAGCGGTGCGGAGTTGACTAGGCGGGCTCCCACCGGGGTAACCGAAAATGTTACAGCCAAACAAAAACCACCTGATAGAGGTACAATATCCCCATCCAGCTTAACAGAACCATACAGTCCTAATAGTACATTGTCATATGCACCAACATTTAAAACTACTAGCGATGACTCAAGGGAATCCGTAGACGCCCACTTTGATGTTGCGCAGGAGGTCTCTCAGACCTTTTTACCTGCGTCCACAAAGGCAGGGAAACCAAGAGTGCGCATGAAATGGTCAGCTCAAATAAATTTATTTATTATGCGCACTTATTACCACATAACAAAATTAGAAACAGACATGACAACATACAGAACACTGTTACATCAAAAATTCACCCAAAAATACCTAGGCGTAAATGTGACTGAATAAAGAATATCCGATCAGAGGAGAGTTATTATTCGAAATAAGTTATTAAGCGAAGAAATATTGAATCTATTGAAAGAAGAAGTTCGAGTATTACTAAATCCAGATTATATTACTAAATACAGATCAGGAAATAAGACACAATACGACACCACCACCAAGTATACTTGACACTGAAAATTTAACGTGCATTCAATCCCAAATTAACCTCCCTTACACAAACACACAAACACAATCACTGTCACATACACAACAATATATGGAATCTCAAATATATTCATCATTATATACTAACCATGAAGACACCGCTGAAGTTTCTACTCAAACAGAAATAGTTACATTGCTTATTGAAAATGAAATAGCATCTCTCAATTCTCCAAATATTAACGAAGACACGATAACAAAAGTGTTAAATAATAAATTTAAAACAGTGTTATTGGAATTCTCAGGGATGGATCCAACAGCCCGACCGAAACTACCTAAATTAAGATATAGTAAAGATCTCCAGCGACTAGTGAACATTTTCAACAACAGTATACTACCTCAGCACATATCTGACGATGTACGCTTAACAGACATCCACACACTCATATACTGTACGGCAATGATCATTTCGCAAGAATTAGGCTATAAAATCAAAAAACTGATGAAACATTACGGCATAAAAACGATATTAGACCGTCATGGCAAATTAGACTAAAAAAAGATATACAAAAGCTACGTTCCGATAAAGGTAAACTCACCCAATTTATTCACAATAATAATATGTCAAAAAAAATAGTAGAAAGAGTAACACTAATTTTTAAAAATAATAAAACACATTCTACACATGAAGGCGAAAATAGAAAACCGGAATTTTTTTTTTTTTTTTTAACATTATAAATTCGTAGATACATTCGTTCGGAAGAATTCGTAGATACATTAAAACAAAAATTATCACTCAAAACTAATAGACTTAAGAGGTATAAAAAAGCATTACAAAGGAAAGACAATAATCTATTTTCGACCAATGACAAATTATTCTACAGAAAGATAAATACAAGCAATGGAAATAAAAACGTGGAACCTAATAAAATACCGGCTGTTAAAGAGATTGAGAGATTCTGGTCGAACATTTGGGAGCATGAAATACAACACAACACTGAAGCAGAATGGATAAGTGAAGAAAGCAAACGTTGGAATTCAATCCCTGAAATGGAGTTCGAAAATATTACAGAGGAAGATGTTAAGAACATTACAGCTAAATTACCAGTGTTTACAGTAAACTCCAGTTTACGGGCTAACAGTAACGGGCTCTTGTTTCCATAAATATTCCATCGGTTTTATTCCGTGGGGTCCCCGCGCGATGCAGTTTCTAAAGGAATTGTATCCGCGACTTATCGTTGCCGCTAGTGACAAGAGGTTCTTTTCTCGCTCAACGGTTAAGTCTGGCCATTCAACGTGGAAATGAAGCCAGCGTTCTTGGTACCATGCCGGTGTGTTTTTTGAAAAACCCATTAGTTCGAGTTTTCCACCTGGGGATCGAACTCTGGTCTCTTGACTCAAAGTTCCGACCATCCAACCACTCGGCTATCGTGACTTCTTAAATGAATTATAAATTGAATTATAAAATATTATCGATATATAGGCCTGAAGTGCTGATAGATGTCTATCAGCCGTCTGGGTCGTTCTTTCATATCTGATGACAAAACAGTACAGCAACTGTTGTGATTAGAACTGATTTTTAAGGTATGTTTTTATAAAGAGTCAGTTTAATTATTTATATATTCAGGTGTGACAATGCGTGTCCTTCTAAGTTTGAATTTCTACAGTTGTGGTATATTTCATTGACATGATTTCATATTTTTATTAAAACGAAAAAATTTCTCCTGATGCTTTTATTCGACCGGCTCATTTCCAGTTTTAAATCGTAAGCATTCTTTTTAGTCATCAATTTATCATAATTGGATAATTTGAAATTTTAATGAGCTTTTTCGACAAGAAATTAAAAATTTCAACGCATATGTTAATCTACGGACACGGAAACCTCGTCCTCACACGTCCCTCTTCAGAAGCCCACCGACATACATGTCACCTCTCCTTTCAACACGACACCGACTCATAATTATGCTGTTGGACGGATTGAACGAAATATTCCAATTGGTATAACGTCGATTATAACGAGTATGAAATTCATTTACCGCATAATGTTGTTTCTATGTATAACTTATTTTTTAATCATTGAGTTTATAAGCGTTGCCTAAACTAAATTTTTTACTAATTATTTCATTATTTACTCAATTACATTATAGCCTGTATAATTTTATTACAGATATAGGTCTGATTGCCACGGTCTGCAAGCGTGGCATACATGAATCTCTGCTTATATTTAGTAAGATATTTATTGAGATGATTATCCCGCCATCGATTGGTAGTCTGGTAAGGTTAGTAAGGGGAAAAAGAGGGTCCCCTTTGTTGCCTCTTACGACACCCACAGGAAGAACAGGGGTGGTAAATTCTTACGCCGATAACACACGTATTCTTTAATAATTAATAGTTATGTTTGTTAACCACTCCGCCTCGTGGCCGAAGCAAGGAATACAGAAACCAAAGAAAATTTTATTCGAATATGTCTAACGAAAAATTTTTAAAAGACATAATGCTTACGTAGTGCTAAGCTGACTAAAATTAATGAAGTTAAAAGTAAGTTAAAAGAAGTAGTTAATAAAGTTAAAAGAAGTAATACTTAAGTTACTGCAGTGGTATTTTGTTCGGCTATTGTGACCCAATAGCCGAGTGGTGGTTGGGTGATCGGTATTTCGAGTCAAGAGACCCGAGTTTGATCCCCAGGCACAATGGGTTCAGACCCAATGGGTTTCAAAAAACTTATGTATTATTTATATATCGTTGGCTTGGACATAAAGACTGCGTTGACTCACGTTGTTCCAAAAATATCTTCGGTGGAAGGTGGATCGAAAAAACCTTATTGTCTACACCTCTGTCTACCCCAGTATTGTGAATGGCGTAAAGATATTAAAATAATTTAATTTGGTACAGTAATTTAATTTTCGAAGTGCGTCAGAAGGACTACATTGTATAGACCACTAACTAAACAAATATTAAGAAAACTGTTGAATATAGAACAAATATTTCTATTGTATGTTATCTCTGAGATTAATAAACCATAATTTATGCATTATGTCCGAGCCGATCGTAATCGGAAGTTTATTGTATAACTCACTGCACTAAAAAGTCACGATAGCCGAGTTGTTGGGTCGTCGGAATTTCGAGTCGAGAGACCCGAGTTCGATCCCCAGGTGGCAGTACCAATGAGTTTTTCAAAAACTTATGTACGAATTTCATCGTTGGCTTGGACATAAAGGCGGCGTCGGGCTCACCACCTGTCACGTTGTCCCGAAAATATCTTCGGTGGAAGGTGGGTCAAAGGGACTTAATTGTCTAGACTTGACCTCTGTCTACCCCTGTATTGGGAATTGCGTGAAGATATTATTATATATTATTACATTACTGCATTGGACTCACATCTCACTTTGTGATTAATTATTATTACTTTATCCAAAATCACATGAGCTCATAAATAATTTTGATCCTGTTTCTTCTTTTATCAAATTTAAAAAGCTTCTCGATGATATCTTTCCCGTGAGAAAGGACCACCTGTATGAGACCAACAAGTAAGTACTACGTGATAGGCATAAAGAAATTAAACCTTATAGATTTTAAAACGAAAAATGTTTTACAACATTATCGGCATCATTATCATTAATGTATACAAATAATACTGTAGAACAAAAGCCTCTCCTGCAAGTGATAGTTTGTCACAATCGCCACGCTTGACAAGCGGATTGACGACCCTAGAAAAATATTCCTTAGACCTAAGATATGCAGCCCGTCATTCAACTTATCTTGGACTGTGGATGGATGTGTGAGCGTGAGGCGGATGATGTCCAGATGCCGCTGAATGCCGGATGCTCATTAAAGCCTTTCTGTGCTCTATGGCCTCTGGATGAAAGATGAGGTGGGCCAGCCAGCAACCAGCAAAATAAACCCTACGGGATGGGTCTCGGATATTTCCGAAAGTTCCCGAGACGCTGCCAACATGCAGCGATGGCGATGGGAGAACATCTGTTAAAGACTGTATAAAAACCTTTATACGATCTGGACACGAGATCTACTGTCCTTGCCCCCGTGATATTAACAGTAGGGATTTCCCCTTGTATTTGAAACATGCAGACAGACAGCCGTGAGAGAAATTTAATGATTTCGTATTTCGCTATTTATGAAGAACCCTAAAACTTTAAAGGTAGTTCAGTCCTGCCATGTGACAGCGGTGTAAACGGTGAACTGTCACTCGTAAAACGTGACAGGTGCGATAATTCTTGAAAATCGTAATGACTGCTGATTAATGGCATAATAACTAAATAAGAAATAACACTACCAGAATAAAATAGGGTTTTAAGAGTGGTATCTGAGAGCCAGTACCATAATAGGTATTTGCCATTTTATCTTGAGAAACTTATTTCACTGTAACAAATAGCAGGTGTATTAGATTAGGTAGTATCACAGAACACTATGAATATAAATATTTTGCGCTTTTAAATAATATATAGTTTTTAATAAATACTATTATGGGTAGTTAGACACTACTATTGAATAAAACTTGATAAATATCAAATAACAACGATAGCCAGGTGGTTGAATGAACGAAATTCGAATCAGCACTTGTATAGCGCACTTGATTTTAAGCAGCAGGGTACTGAACCCATTATGAAGATGCGCGATTGATGAAATATTATAATAATTTATATCCATAATTCTGACATCACAGCATTAGCCCTCAGCTAAACAAGGTTCTTGCGAAAAAAGGATAGAGCATAGGCCCGCGTCATCTAAACTGTATCCATCAGCTCTCGGCATAATATTTCATATACTTATGGTAAGGAAACTCTTTCCCCTCATTGAGTTTTGTAAGTTATGTCGCCGGTTCATTGCTTAAATTTTCTGGGGACATCATAGTAATTCATTCAGTTTTTAAACTTCAATAATCACCATAACATTGGAAACGTCGACATAACGAACAAATTGTACTAATTGTAAATACCAAAAATAATTGAATACTAGCCTAGATGCAATTCAAACTAGACACTGGTCAATAATTAGGCAAGTCTTTCCAGTCCGCCAGCGCTGGCGCCCGATGCCGAGATTTTAAATAGAGTCTAACCAGACTGAATGCTTTTTAGAACGATTTCGCAGAAATATTCGGTGAAGGTGATTGAATATATTCGATATAAGTTTTATTTTATTACAAATCATAGACGCAAAGTTCAGTAAAGTAAATTGGCAATTGTCCGGCACATGACTCGAAGAACTGAAAACCGTTAGTGAAGAAATAACAACTTCCAACAAACGCATCGTACGACGACCCCTCTTTAGATGGAGTGATGACCTGCACAATAAGACAGGGATTCGATGAATGCTGATAAAACAGAACTATTCCTTGTGGCAACATGGGTTATGTCCACTGCTGAACATGGCCTATGTGTTTGTTTTGTATTTAATAGACTGCGAAAAAAATCTACTAATGTTTCTTTAAGAGGTCATATGAAAAACGTGATCTCCGCACGACTAAAACTCGTCAATGTGAAAAGGCTTTTTAGGTTACTACTATTTTAATTGCTATCCAATATTGCGTCTGCCTGCAGAATTTACCCACAGTCAGGCAAGTCAGTATTTGCATAACTGCTATATTTCAGCTACTTTTCCGTAATTTTCCGGCAGAGATAAATGTTCCTTTCTATTGATTATTAGTGTCCGCGTGTTGGCTTTACCAGAGATTCGAAATAGCAACTATTACCTTCAGGTAAGTGAATTATTACATATATCTGGCAAAAAGTTACGTTATTCAATTCAATTTGCACTTATACATTTCCTTATGGTGGTAGCATAGAAACTATATGTAAGATACCTTGAAAAGTACGTGACGTAGTCTCAAAATAAGTCACGTTTCGCTCCTGACGATTCATTGACCACCGAGCAAACTGTAAATTCCGTGCTTAAAGGTGCCAACCCAGGTTTGAACTTCCCTCGCTTTTTATGCGAATGCCCTGACCACTATGATACCACGGCTAACAAACAGGTGATTGCGTATAATTTCCTTCAGGGCTAATAAATCTAAAGTCAACTAGATAAGGACAAATATTTGTCACTATTTATAGACGCCGGTCCGTATTTCGCTCGCTAATCTTGGCAGTTCTATTCTAATTCTTGTATTCTATTATTAGTCGGGTATAATTTATAAATTACGTGCAAATAATCGAGCAATAGCATAGACACTGGAACTCGAATAATTATACTCAGGAATGTAAGACAAAATTTAAATTCGTTATTTTGCTGTCGAAACATTCGATAAGGTCTTTCAGAGTCAACTTGCTTGTAAGGTTTGTTGAGTTTATTACGATGATTTATTTAAAAATGAAGGGATTTTTTAAGTCTTCACGCTGTTCTCAATATTGGGGTTGACAAAGGTCGACCCACTTTCCACCGAAGATATTCGTGCGACAACGAGACAGGTGGTGAGCCGGTCGCCGTCTCCATGTCCAAGCCAACAATATAAATCGTACTTAAGTTTTTGAATAGGTAGAATAGGTTTTTTCATTGCATTTTCATTTCATTCTCATTTTTATTCCATCTGAAGAGGATGTCACGTCGGCTCGGAAAGAACAGAATCGCGAACTAGGGTGGAGGTCTCTTGCCAGCTTAGAGGTCCTTGGTTCTCTTTCCGTCAATAAAAACGTTCTTACGTTAGAAAGAAAAACGTTCTTAACGAAAACGTTCTTCTATTTTTTCTCGTGTCAGTGTGTTTATGGTTCCTATCTTGTTTCTGAGGTCATATATGTTATGGTATTAGTGTTTTATTTACTTAATTTGTACTCAATTATGTAGTTATATCTGATTTTTTAATGATATATAAGTGAAAATGACAAAATTCTCTAGACCTCTAAACACCCTGGTGTTGGGAAATAGGTAAGAATAAAAAGAACAAGCACAAGCGTTTGAATGATCTGAATTCGAATTAGGAGACTTGAATTTAATCTTTTAAAGGCACATTTGTGAGATTTGTATCAATGGCTTCAACAATATGACCAAATGTTTTTGCAAATAAGCAAAAATGTGGGTTGTTTAGTTTTCAGAAGCTTTATACCACTATATGGTGTTGGTATGCGGTCGCACGAGTTTATTTATTTCCTTATAAATAATGTATAGAATTACCTACATAAAACATCCCACGCTTGCAAAATTTGGTAAAACTATCTGCAATATAAATTCAAACACTGAGTCGGCTCGTTACGTCTGCTATCAAACGGAACATCCTGTGGATTAGACAGTAGGTATGGTCTTTATCGCAGTGTCCTTTCCGGCCTAAATGTTTGAGGTTGAACGCAAAACGCGTTTTGCATCCAGAGCGATCTGCATGTGACCATGCTGTTCCTTGTGATACTGGCTATAGTTTTGATTGGAGCAGATGGCAGCGCTTTAAAATGTAAGTAATAAAAATTTATTAATTATTTATCATAGGCAGCCTGAGTAACTTCTATTAGTATTTTTTACTGAATGGATCGTTTCATTATTGAGTTTTAATTTTAATAAGTGAACATTTCACAATTATCAACGGAGCAAGTTGGCACAGATTAGGAAATCCAAAAAAATATCTTCATGCCATTCCCAATACAGGGGTAGACAGAGGTCTAGTCTACACAATTAAGTCCCTTCAACCCACCTTCCACCGTAGATATTTTACGGGTAAACTGGACAGGTGGTGAGCCCGTCGCCGTTCTTATGTCCAAGCCAACGATATATTGTATAAATTTATTATTAATCGAAATGGTATACATTTAAGTAAATTAAAGGCTAGATAATTCAGGGTACAAAATTTTACCAGTCGAAAGAATAGCCATCTGCTTAATTGAAGGCAGAGTTCTAGATAATGAGGTTTATTTTGAACTTATTTTACTTACTTTACTTTTGAACCTATTTGGAACAACTTGACTGGTAATAAGGCTATCGTGCCCTATTTGTTTGTCATAAAAATGGATATCGATAATCTTTTCCACAGCTAATTTGATTGACGCCTCTTGGGAAGATGTTTTATCAAAAGGAGGCATGCATATCGGACATGGGAGAGCCAAGCGGTTTATTGCACTGAATACAACACAGGTTTAGTATTGATTTGTTCCCAAATACTGTTAGAACTTAATTTTAATGACATGAGGTCTGATGAGCTTGTCACTATCCAACGAGAACCTACGAAAACATTACTCACCTCTTGATTATTATTGGCTAGTTAATAGAAGTAAGCAAAGTACATGTCCGTCCCAATATCATAAAAGACTTTTAAAAAAATCAAAATCGGTTCCTCAGATTGGAGGTGCGCCTTGTGTAGTAAAACCTTGCCGGGTGGTTACTGCGTAGGAATCTTCCACCCCGTTTCTTTCTGTGTATTTCGTAATAGTCGACTAAGGGAAAAATCTTAAGAATGCCATAGGCTACCGACTGATAGCGGAATAACCATCTTGAAAAGACCAAAATTGAGCAGAGCAGAGCGCAGTAGCGTCTCAGGTGCACGATGTCTGGTACTGTGATCGCTAATCCGCATACGCGCGATGCGATGTCCTGCAGTGGACCTTTACAGGCCGTTGTGATGATGTTGATAGTGATTACTCGTTTAAATATAAAATAGAAATATTATTCCTCAAAGACTATTTATGGTTTAAAATTCTTTAACTATATATCAGCTTGACCCACTTCACTGCATTCTTACAAAAGACTATTTAGAACCCACTACACTATAATCACGACATTTCGGTAATAAAATGACAGTAAACCGAATTCATTCAAAATAAAAGCTATGAATAGTGATAAAAACAACTTCATCAAGAGTTTATTGCTTCGCGAAAGGCGATTGTCAAATTTAAATAAGAGAGAGTTTAGTTCGGACCAAACTGTATTTAATAGTGACGAGTCCAATCGACTGGCGTCTCCGTGGCGCCGCCCACGTGGCCTTTAGAATATGTTTTGATTTATCTTTCCACTCCTCGACTCTAGGCAATATCATCTTATTTACAAATACAAAAAGGTAAACACTAAAACAGTCCATTAAAGTAATAAAAATGTAGATACACAAAAAAATGACCGTATCAGTAATTTTTCTCTGTCCAACTTAATTTGCTTGCACTTTGCGTACTCCGCCTCCTTTTTGGTTCGCTTAGCTACGATAAAAAAACTCTTTCATTCTGTATAAAAATATTAGTTAAAAAGAGCGATTAATCTTTTGAAATGATTTAGAAAGCACCAATTCATTTTATGGCCCGCACTATGTAATATAGAAAATTCGTATTTTTTCTTAACTAGAACTTATTTCGGCTCAGTGCTCTAGATCTAATTTTTTTTTTAAATTTAATCTAATATTCAAATACTCTAAAATTATTCCATCATAATCCATCCATCATAATAATTAAAAAATCCTAAAATAAATATCATAACGTGAGAGTCACGATAGCCAAATGGTTGTATGATCAGAATTCGAATCAACAGACCCGAATTCAATCCTCAGGTGGTAGACTCATACCAACGGGTTTTTTCGAAAAACTTGTGTACGATTTTTATCGTTGGCTTTTACTTAAAGACGACGACATGCTCACCACCAGTCACTTTGTCCCAAAAAAATTATCTTCGGCGGAACGTGGGTCGAAAGTACTTAATTGTCTAGACCTCAGTCTACCTCTGTATTGGAAATAGGGTGAAGATATTTTTTTGAGAAATGTCAAACTTATATTTGTCTTCCAGCCCAACATCCCATACCAGCCGTGTTACTTGCCCAACGGCAAGAAAGGTCGCTGCCGCCATCTGCACCATTGCGTCTTGGAAGACTTTAAAACTGACTTCACGAAGTACATGGACTACCTATGCATAATAAAACGATCGTGAGTATAGTACGAATGAGCGCATTTATTAAATAATAATATAAAATATCTTCACGCTATTCCCAATACAGGGATAGACAGATGTCTAGGCAATTAAATCCTTTCGACCCACCTTCCACAGATGACATTTTTTGAGACAACGTGACAGGTGGTGAGCCCGTCGCCGTCTTTATGACCAAGCCAACAATACAAATCGTATATATGTTTTTGAAAAAAACGTCCTGATACGAGCCTTGGAGCTCGTACTCGGGTCTCTTGACTCGAATTCCGATCACCCGACCACTCGGGTATCGCCTCTATATTTGGTATTATTTAAAAAAATTAAGAATGAGAGAAGAAGAATAAGAATTAAGAGTAATAAATCAACAAACATTTATTATTATTGTACTTTAGATCCCTGGGAACATGCTGCCCCGATGAGTTTGATTCGGGACCTGAAGCTTTGGCTGGAGACCTGCCCGCTACGGCACCCAGGGATGAATCTCAAGTTTTTACTAAAATTGTACGCGCCGAGAACAGAGGTGTGTAAGGATTTTCACATTAAATTAATTTGAAATGAAATACGTAGTTTTCTTTAACTATTAAACATCGATGAAAGATATTTCGGATAGAGCTGCCACCCCGCATTGCCATAATTGTCATTGTTGTGCCGAAGATCCATTGTAGAAAATAGCGTGATACATGTACAAAAGCAGACAAAAATTTCTACTACCTTGATTGTTTCAGTGTTTCCAGTCACGATAGCCGAGTTGTTGGGTGGTCGGAATTTCGAGTCGAGAGACCCGAGTTCGATCCCCAGGTGGCAGTACCAATGAGTTTTTCAAAAACTTATGTACGAATTTCATCGTTGGCTTGGACATAAAGGCGGCGACGGGCTCACCACCTGTCACGTTGTCCCGAAAATATCTTCGGTGGAAGGTGGGTCAAAGGGACTTAATTGTCTAGACTTGACCTCTGTCTACCCCTGTATTGGGAATTGCGTGAAGATATTTTTTTTCATTATTTCCGATTCCACAATACGCGTGCTATAGCTTCTTCACTTGGGATCGAAGCAATGTATGTTAAGTTACGGACTACTTCACATAATATAGATTTTTCGTCGTCTCTAACTTGTATCTATGTATCTATATCTTTATTTTTTTTAACATCCCTCGTCATAACAAACACGCAGTTGACATGTGAGCCGTGATTTTCAATAAGAACGAAATATGAAATTTGAAAATTATCTACGCCATTTCTCAAACTGCGGTAGACAAAGGTACAAAAAATTAAGTCCTTTTGACCCAACTTTCACCGAAGACATTACTGAAACAACCTGACAGGTGTTGTGTTCGTGCCGTCTTTATGTTGAAACCAACGATATATCGTACATAAATTAAAAAAAACTCATCTACCACCAGGAATCGAAGTCAGGTCTTATGACTCGAATTCCGATTAATCAACCAATCGGCTATGGTAGTTATGAAGAAATTTTGAAAACTGAAGTTAATGTTATATTTTTATTTAATATTATTATTTTCAGTTAATATCATAGTTTCATATTGTATTAACAAGTGTTTTTTTCTATTATATTAATTATAAATCTAGCTGCCAAGAAAAAAATTATATTATTTTGATACAATATCTAATAACAATATCATTTTATTATCGACCAACACAGGATCATAACAATTGTTAGGCATATACACTTAGCCTATTGTTACTACAGCCTATATACATAAAAAACATGTATTACCCAGTTCATTCGACGCACTGTGCTGCAGCATATATTTACGAAACATATATTCAGCCTGATTTTTTAATGGTTCTGGAACCACGAGTAAGAAAAAAAATCAATATTTTGTTACTTTGACTTTTGTATCGTAACAACTTCGTATCTCGACACACTAGGGGAAGAAGTGGGAGGTTCAATAGACTTACACTTATAGATTATTAATAGTTGATAATGTCTCAGGCAAGTTGATAATGTCTTAAAAAGAGGTTTTTTAACTTTAATGCAATATAATGTAAACCTACATATGGATATCTACCGTTAATGATACATTCTACTAATAATTTTCGAATGTTTTTCGGATTAAATACATTTATTTTAGTTATAAATAAAATGTGAATCTTTTTTTTGTTAGAAACTTTTTAACAAGATTTAGAGTCACGATAGCCGAGTGGTTGGGTGATCGCAATTCGAGCCAGGAGACTCGAGTTCGATCCTCAAGGCTCGTACCAATGGGTTTTTTCAATAACTTATATGCGATTCATATCGTTGGCTTGGACATAAAGACAGCGTCGGGCTCACAGCCTGTCACGTTGTCCAAAAATATCTTCGGTGGAAGGTAGGTCGAAGAGACTTAATTGTCTAGACTAGACCTCTGTCTACACAGAGGTCTAGTCTGGACAATTAAGTCTTGTCAATACAGGGGTAGCCCTGTATTGACAATGACGTCAAGATATATATAGATTACATCTTTGTACGTTTTATACGCTGACCAACTCAGAATAAGGCTGATCAATCATGTTACAGTTAAGTACCCGAAATGTTTATTGTAAGAAAAGTACGGAACTAATTCGCTCCTCTACTCTTCTACACTTCTTCATTTTGGACGGAAAACGTAGGAGGTTCCCATGTCAAGTCATAGGTACATTTGGCTTTAAGTCCACTATATTTACTACTTAGTGCATTAAAACTTAAATAAATAAATAAAATTGATTTCTTATCTGCACAATGCATAACTTTTGACAGAGTAGTCAGATTTGAAAGATTCTTTTTAATGGATAGGAATACCTCAAATTAGCTACCATATAAATAATAGTAAAATATATAAAAAACCTTAATCGTTCCTTAGTAGTCTAATAAAAATATAAATAATGTTGTTATTCAAAAAATACATTATGATAATGAATTTCCGCAAGTAGCGCCTGAGTCTAATAACTATCAAAAATATCAAAACCAATAAAATAATAATAATAAATTCGTTCCTAAGGTCAGAAAAATAGGATTGAACTGATAAAGTTCACGATAATCTGTTATGTTAACTTCGTTCACTTGTGTTTTATTTCAACTGAAGGTCTGATGATGGATACGGAAGGCTATCGAGGACTTTATTTGGAAATAAATAAAACAAAAAAAAGGAAATGTAAAAAAAAACTAAGGAGTATTATATTAAGTTCATCAGTATTCTCGACTCAATATTATTATTTATTTTTTTTTTTGAATTCTAGTCATCAGACCCGAGTTCGATCCCCAATGCGTTCGTACCAATGGGTTTTATCAATAACTTACGTAAAATTTTTATCGTTGGCTTGGACATAAAAACGATAACGGACTCGCCACCTGACACGTTTTTCCAAAAATGTCACCGGCATTTAGACAATTAAGTTAGACAATTTAGTCTCGTCTGTCTAAACCTGTATTGGGAACGGTATGAAGATACATTTATTTTCTAAAAAAAAGTGACCGTCGGTGGAATTTCTTTATATAAATAAATATCTTCACGCAATTCCCATGCAGGGGTAGATAGAGGTCTAGTCTAGACACTTAAGTCCCTTCGACCCACCTTCCACCGAAGATATTTTCGGGACAACGTGACAGGCAGTGAGCCCGTCGCCGTCTTTATGTCCAAGTCAATGATGTAATTCGTACATAAGTTTTTTGAAAAACTCATTGGTACGAGCCTGCCACCTGGCGATCAAACTCTGGTCTTTTTGACTCGAAATTCCGACCACCCAACCACTCGGCTATCGTGACTTAATTCTTTAAATCTTTGTCTTTACTGCTGAACTCGTGGTAAATTAGGCATCGAAACATGACATGACTTCGACAGAAAAATTAACAATGGTGTCGACAATAGTATTTCATAAAATTTACACGGGTAACATAAAATTTAGATATATCTTTGCACAAGCAGCGTTCTTATAAAGCAAGTTTTACAACTTTGTAAAATACTAGGCTATCCTATCCTTCCTACTCATTGACTTTATTAAATTGCTCCTTACTGCTTTCTCAGGATGTGGACTGAGTACGCGTCCAATGAGCCGGGTGGTGGGAGCACGCCCGGGGAACCCTCGCGACTGGCCGTGGATGGCGTCTGTCACGCCCGAGGGCTTTGAACAGTACTGCGGTGGAGTGCTGATCACTGATCGACATGTCCTCACAGCCGCGCACTGCACAAGGAGGTTCTTCTTTTTCTTTATTTTGACTGTGCATTACAGTAAAGAGTTGTCACAGAGACCGTAAAGAAGTTAGACTATGTTATAGAACGACAGGTAATCTCTCTTACTCATGATAGTCACTGTTGTAAATGTAACTCTTCTGTTGGGAGGATTTGCCATAATAGCGAATAGGTGGCGAATTATTAATTGCATTACAGACATCCTCTTTATCTCATCCTCAGCCATAGTCGCTTAGCGTGTTGAACGAATTGTTGATCTTTGTTTTTTTATATCTTTGTTTGTTTTTTTTTTAATAGAAGAGGAAGGCTAACGAACAGGTGGCACACGTGATGGTAAGTGATTACCGTCGCCCATGAACATCTGCAATACCGGAGGAATAGCGGATGCGTTGCCGGCCTTTGAGAAAGGTATAGGCTCTTTTCTTGAAGGTCCCTAAGTCGTATCGATCCGGAAAAACCGCTGACGGCAGCTCATTCCACAAAGTGCAAGTGCATGGCAGAAAATTCCGCAAAAAACGCACTGTGGTGGAATGCCAAGCATCAAGTTGGTCTTGATGAAATATTTCGTTATGCCGTAAGGTGCGATGGTGAAATTCAGCGGCTGGGATTAATTCGAACAATTCCTCGGAGCACTCCCCGTAGTAGATCTTATAGAAAATGCAAAGAGATGCAACATCTCTTCGCAAAGCCAGGGGATCTAGCCAATCGGATAGAGTATGGTCGTCGACAATTCGAGCCGCTCTTCTTTGGATACGGTCAAATGGAAGGAGCTGACACTGGGGTGCCCCCGCCCAAAGACGAGAACAGTACTCCATGAGCGGCCGAACCTGCGCCTTATAAAGTTGCAAGCGGTGGGCCGGCATGAAGTACTGCCGTGCTCTACTGAGCACGCCAAGCTTTTTAGAGGCTAATTTGGCCTTTCCTTCCAAATGACCGCGATACTGATATGTCGACGCCAAGGATTCCGATGCTGGCTGAGGCAACTAAGGGAGTGTTCTCAAAACGAGGTGATACGACGTGGGGTTTCTTTTTTGCGGTAAACGCGCAAATTTGTGTCTTTTTAGGGTTGAACTGGACTAAATTTAGTCGGCCCTAGTCCGAGATTTTGTCCAACAAAATCTCGACTTCAGACACAAGTTTGTTCCGGTACTCGTCGACGTGTTCCCGAGAAATATTCGCAATAGCATGAATGCATTTATGATCGCAATAGCAAATACTTCGCCAGATATACCCGGCATCTTACGGCAGGCATTGCCCATTTTCAAAGCTTCATCGCTGTCCTTAGTCGCTTCTTACAGCCACGGAAAAATGTTTATGCCGGTGCAATACAGCAATTCACAAATCACGTACTGTTTAAATATATCAGTTGAGTACACTGTTACTATATTCACTCATAACCCTGAATACTGTAATGAGCAAATCTTTCACTTCTTTTCATTGCATTCCAGCTTCCGTTGGCGCTTTTTTTGTAAAACCTTAAAAAGTTAATTTAAACTTTCAAACCTTTCAAACTTTACCTTAAAAACTAAACTTATATCTGAAAATAAGACTTTATTTTAATTTCACAAATAATTCATTAAGAAATTTGTTTCGGTATTATGTTGTAATGTTGGTATTGTTGATAACAGAACTAATAAATAGGTCTAAGTCTAATTCATAAGGGTATTTTTCTTTCAACTAAATTAATATCCACATTTTTATTTAATAGGTTGTACATTTACATTAAATTGTAATTTAGATTAACTGATGAGATTATGAAATTTAAATGTGTAAACGTGCGATTTTGGATACGTTTGTCAAAGAATGAGACCTACAAATAGATTAGAATCAGTTATCCTGATTGACGATCCCTCAACCTTTCATTCTGAAGGTGGAAAGCGAACGAACTCTTCGTTCGCCTCGGCGAATACGACTTAAAGCGCACCAACGACTCCCGAACGTACAACTTTAGAGTGGTGGAGATCAGACAGCACGTGGGCTTCGACATGTCCAACTATCGCCACGACATCGCCATACTGAAGCTGCATCGGCCGGCCGTGTTCAACACCTACGTGTGGCCCATTTGTCTGCCTCCTGCGGGCCTCGAACTTGTTAATGAGACTGTCATTGTTATTGGTGAGATTTCGAACTTTTTCACTTATAAAAGACCATTACCATTCAAATTAAATAAAACATTGATATTTGATTTAAAAAAAGCATTCGAATTAGGCATTCGGTATATGTATGTACCAAAATTTCTTGGTGTTTCTGTATGACCGAATACTCAAGTCGGTAGTGAGCCTTTGAAGCTGTTTGATGCATGTTTTTACTTTAGTCATGGATGTTTGTAAGTATATATGAATACTTATTTATGTAAATATATCTACTAAGACAGCGAAGGCTCACCACCTGTCCCATAACTATACATATTCATACATATATTTACGCTTTATTCTAATTAGGAAGTCAAAGAAATACATAAATAATTACAATATTTACATAGCTCACGCATTTTTCTTCGCACACGCACAACGTGGGTAACACGCACACCGAGTACTCTTGACTTTCACATATTAGAGCAATTTCTGACATAAACAAGCTTCCTATAATATTCACTACATTGGGAAAAGTACACTTAATACTTCATGTTTGACGACCTATGTCAACGAGTGGCGTACACCGGTTTTCATGGTGTCGTCTGCTATGATGCTTAGGTTTATTTCCCGGACGGGTCGAGGTGCAAAAGCATTTTTTTAGTTACATGATCTCAGGTCCGAATGTTTTTGGTGATTCCATAACACAAGTGCTTTAGGCACTTGCTTTGGGTTCAGAGCAATGTTACTAATTTTGTCCATATGTATGTAAGTATTTATATATTTATTTATGTACAGGTTGGGGGACACAGTTCTACGGGGGGCCGCACAGTGACGTACTGATGGAAGTGTCCGTTCCTGTGTGGGAGCACCAGAAATGTGTAGAATCTTTCACTGCCAGTGTTTTTGAGGAGAACATATGCGCAGGCGGCCTCGAAGGAGGAAAAGACTCTTGTCAGGTAATAGTTAACATATCAGCTAAAATCTTTGTAAAAAAACACATGATTACGTTTTACAAACGTATTTTTGGCTATGCCGTATTTTTTAACACTGTGAAAATTAATGTCTGGCTATGCATACAATGCTTTTTAAAACTTTGCCTCTGGTTTAAATAACTTTTACACTTACTACCTGTACACGTCCTGTCAATAATCTATATAATAATCCATGTATATTTTGTGTCTATTTTTAAACAAAATGGCAACATGTAAAATTTTGTGTACCCTAATTATGTATTTAGTTAATGAATGGAATGTTGATCTCTGTCTGCTGGTAGCCTTTGTGATTCACAAAACCTTTCCCTTAGTGGCCTCTTATTAGACTTACGGAAAGAAAGAAGATATTTCTCTCATAAAGAAGGGTTTACCGTAATGGCCACAAATTGTAAGCGGATTGGCGATGGCTGTACCAGACACCTTAACTTTAAATACTGCTGACCATCACTAGTCCGCTGTAATTTGGTCCAGCAAATTTCTAGACGGTTATCTTAGTCACCTGTCGGTAACCAACTGTATTTTCAAGACGTGACTCTTAGCTTCTAATGACCAAAAACGGAAAGAAAGGGTGCTATATTGTTTTTCATATAATATAAGCTCTGCACTAATCAAACTTCCATCAACCTTTAAGTTTGCAAGCTGCCGGCTATGAGCGCATGGTTTCTGATCCCAGGGTGACAGTGGCGGTCCGCTGATGTACCAGATGTCCAGCGGCCGCTGGGCGGTGGTCGGAGTGGTGTCATGGGGCGTGCGCTGTGGCGAGCCACAGCATCCTGGACTCTACACCCGGGTCGATAAGTATCTGCCCTGGATTATCCAGAACGCCGTTTTCTGAGTTTTCGATTAATGTATGTAACACATCTAAAAGTTTTAAGTATTAAAGTTGTCCTGAATCAATCGTATTTTATTAATTACGCCATGGCTGTGTATTTTGGCAGACATAATTAATGGTCTCAGACAATACCTGAAGTTATTCTCTGAAATTTAACCCATAACTACATAAATCTAAGACGAAGACTAAATACAAAGACCATGATTAGTTTAATGATTTTAGCTTGTGACAAGTAATTAGTACACTTATTCAAATGACAGGAGTGTTATGGGGTAGAATAGTAGGCCAACATTGTAAAACTCTGAAAAACTTGGAGATTGTCACGGGCGCTGTCACAAAATTTGGTAACCGCATGGTTTTTTGTGAAATATCGCTTCTCTCCAAGCGTTATTTCAGATAAGAGTCTCCAATAGATAAGAGCTGAAATACCCAATGTTGAAATATGTTAGTTATGTTGGTAAACACTCTTTTTGAAGTGGCACTCTTTACTCTTTTTAAGTGGCTGTTGCCAGGTGGATTACAATAATATGTTTATTTCATAATTGTAGTATGCACAATCACAAATGATTAAAGTATATCTATTTAGATTTACATTTGTCCTTTTCCTTCTTTAACTCCCTCTCCCTCGCTCTCTCTCTATGTCTCGCCCTCTCTCTTTCTCTCACTCTCTCTGTTAATCTCAGTGGATGATTTTTAAAAAAGTTTCATTAAACATTATTTAATGTTAGAAATAAAAGATGTATAAATAGCTAATTATTTATTATCTCTCTTTGCATGTGTAAATTATTCTTAATCGTATAACATTGACAAAGTGATCATCTCGCCACAGTCCTCAATAGCTTGCAGCATTTCCAGCACATCAGCATCCTCCAGTATCGGATGGAAAGAGAATGCGAGGCGGAAGAAGTTCTTGTGATGACGCAGCGGCGAGTACGCAACCATGAGACGAGAGCTGAGCGTTAACAGCTCTTTGATCTTCTTTGTAATCTGTAACATAAATAAATAAAAATTAGTAGTGACCTTGCCTTCGAAACTGAGAGTTGCCTGTTCGAATGCCGCTTGGGACAAACTTTTGTGTGATGGACGTTTCTATTAAAAAAAATTAAAATATCTTCACGCAATTCCCAATACAGGGGTAGACAGAGGTCTAGTCTCGACAATTAAGTCCCTTTGACCCACCTTCTATATATATATATATATATATATATATATATATATATATATATATATATATATATATATATATATATATATATATGTGTGTGTGTGTGTGTGTGTGTGTGTGTGTGTGTGTGTGTGTGTGTGTTAGTGTGTGTGTGTGTGTGTGTGCGTGTGAGTGTGTAATCTAATTTCAGTAACCAGTCCTGTACATTTTTTTTTGCAATCATATTTATTGTTACAAAATATAGATAGTTTTTCAGTTATAAGTCTTCTTTGCTGTAAATGTTACACAAACTTTGATTTTACGTCTAACTTCTACTAGTTTATGTCGATCATAGGTATGTCCACTGTGTTGCTTCAAGATTGTATAGAGAATAAATAGCTGACGTACGGTTAGTACCCGCCAGCGTCGATAAAGAAGTTCAGTTGGATGTCTGTATGGGAAAAATCCACAAACTTTCAAAATGGCCCTTTGCAATATTTCTACCCGTTTCATAATTGATTTTGGAGCAGGCTTTGGACTAGGGCATAATAGGTACGTATTAAAGCTGTTCTATCTAGCACATGGCATAAATTTTTGAATATATATATTAATTTGGATAGTCTATTTGATAATAATTCTATATGATTTTTAAAAGAAAGGTTAGAATCTATTACTACACCAAGATACCTAATACTATGAACTAATTCTATTTTTATACTTTTACATGATTTAATATTTGAATTTCCGAGACATATATGTGAGATCAGTGGTTTATTGATTTTTGTTCAATGTGTTCTTTTCTTATTGTGAAAGCAATGTATTTAGTTTTTTCATAATTTAAGGTAAGAAAATTTGTTTGTAGCCATTTATTTATTAAATCAAATCCCATCTGAGCAGCATTCAGAACAGCTTCCCAGAAATTGGCAGAAAAAGAAGGCAAGTGTCATCAGCATATGATATTATATGTCCGAAGGAAGCTGAATAGAAGTGAGATCGTTTATACAGACGAGAAATAGTGTTGGACCTAGAATGCTGCCTTGGGGTACACCGAAGGAAATTAATTGCTCTCGACTGATGTAGTCTCCGATTTTAGAACTTTGTGTTCTATCAGAGAGATAATCTTTAAGTAAAGAAAGTTGCTTTCCTCTACTACCACACAATTCCAGCTTTTCTATGAGAATACTGGTAGAGACAGTATCAAACGCCTTGGCGAGATCCAAAAAAATTCCAATGACTTTATAATTTTTGTCCAAAGTTTTAACTACGTAATCTGTTAATTCATGAACTGCTCGATCAGTGGATCTGCCCTGCCGAAAACCAAACTGGTTAGGAGATAGAAGTTGTCCCATCCATTAGCGCACTTGTTTTTTAAGTTCATAATAAGTCTGGAAACTTCTTCTTCATCAGTGCTAAGCATTACCAAAGACGACTTACAGTTCGGTATTGATGTGATTGCTAAAGTACTTGTATCCCTTTCCTTAACTGCAATTTTATCAGCAAGCTGTTTACCTATATTAACAAAATAATTATTAATTCAATTAATAGCCTCTTGCGGTCTTTTGACACTGTTCACCAGTTCAATAGAATCCGTTTTCACTTTCGTGGTATTTGTAATCTCTTTAATAGTTTCTCAAAGCTTTTTACTATCTTTACCTGCTTTGTTAATTTTTTCTTTATAATAAGCCATTTTAACTTTTTTAATCATGGAGTTACAATAATTTCTATATCTAGTATATGTTAGTTTTATAATATTATTGTCAGGGAAAGATTTATATTTTTTAAATAAATTATCACGATTTCGTATACATTTCAAAATTCCTATTGTTATCCAGGGTTTTAGAGGTCTTAAACGATTCGAGATTGTAACTTTAATCGTGTTCGCTGTTAAATAACAGTTAGTTGTTGTAAATATGGTATAGTTGTTGTAAATATAATAGTTGTTGTAAATATGAAACAAAAAGTGTAGCAGCTTCATTTGCATTAGAACATTTGAACACAAAATCAAAATTATTATGTTCTAATTCTACTCTAACTTTGTTGTAGTCAATTTTTGTTCGCGTTTTGAATGTTGAATTATTTTTTTGGTTGGTGCTTAGACATAACATAACAGCTTGATGGTCGGTTACCGTAGAATTAAATACTACTGTAGTAGCTGCCATAGTTGATCGCAACATTACGTGATCTAAACAAGCGTTGAGCCGAGTTGGCATATTATGAGCAGGGAGAAGTCCATGAAATGCATTTAGGTTAAGATACTCTGTCGCTCTGTTATCTGTTGTATGATTAACAATATCTATATTTATATCGCCCATAACAGTTATGTTTTTATGAGAAGACAACGACATCAAAATTACATTTAAAGATTGTAAGAATAATTCTACATTTTGAAAGCTAGGCGAACGATAAATTGCAACTATAGCAATGTTTTTGTGTTTTATAATCACACAGTTTCCTTCAGTAAACACCGGTTCCGAAATTATAACACTAGTATTATTTTTGTAACAATTTACTATGCCATCGTTTTGGTTAAAGGTCTTTATAGATTTGTAATATGTGTAGCCAGGTAATTGTGGCATTATAGAATTACACAAGAGCCAACACTCAGTTAAAATAATAATATCACATTGTTCTCTAATTTGCGTTAAAAGGGCAAGGAAGTCATCTATATTACATGAGATACTGCGAATGTTTTGTTGTATTATTGTGAAACATGTATTTTCGTCAATCTTTAATAAACGGAAGTTTTGTGTATCGCATCGTACCGTATCCGAAACAGTAACGTTATCAACATTCTGTGTAATTTCACTTAAATTATTGAATTTTATAAAGAGAAAACCGAGTATGCCAAACAATGGGTGCTAAAATATTATACATAATTAATGAATATTGTATAAAAAGTAAACCAAAATATATTATTGTAAAATGATAAAAATGACTTTTAAACTTAAAACGTTTAAGTATTGTAAAAGTGGTGTAAAAAATCCATATTAATACTACTTTTTTGGGTGTTGATGAGATGACATTTTGTGCCCACCCCTCATATAATTTGCGGGTATGGTAACCACAACACACTCTAAAATAAACATTAACAGTTTATAGTGTAGCAAAAACAATGTAAGACTTACGAAAGCAACATGCTGCTTAAAATGAGGCAAGTTATTTATAACCACAATAAGTAATAATACATTAAGATTAATGAAAAACCTTTAAAACGTATGGGATATGATGATTTTTTGCATTAATTTAAAGAATTTTTTTTTTACTTGCCTTATAGTTAAAGTCTGTAAAAGATAAAAATTACACTTAGATTTATAAGGAATACAATATATTGTCATTAACTTGTTATTATTAAGTTTAAATATAATGTGAAGGTAGGTTTTATATATTTTAATAAAATAAAGTACAGTTTTTTTATTTACTCCTGAGTAAGGAAATGTAAATAGAATACGTTTGGTTTTGTAAAAATAATTAAATTTTATATTGTTCGTAAATAAAAATATAAATAAAAATATAAAAGGCAGATGTAGAATATGATATATATAAAATATTGTGTGGTGTGTATTGTGTAGCTGTAGAATATAATATATAATTATGTTGATAAAAGTATAATATAAAGCAAGCAAGCTAGACTGTACCAGCTTATGGATAATAAACCAAACAGAAAATGGAGCGATATTTTTTTCATTCACAGAATCTAGTCACTTCAGTTTGTTTAAATCTTCTTCCGAATCTATTCTTATAGACGGCAAACCATCTGCTGTTCTTAGAAAAATCTTTCCGTATGAGATCCAGCATCTGTTATAATTATTAGTCTTCACAAACTCTTTGGCAAAGTGAATATTCGATTAATTCTCTAATATAGAGGTTAGCCTGTCTCTCACGCCTCCTGTTTTTTATTTCTTTTGCACTGTATATTTTAATCATCATTCCTTCCGCGTGCTGGAGCCAAGCACTCCGTAATAATATCAATTTTAGTACTAACGTTCCTTCAAATTCCTTCAAACCAGCCATACCTATAAATGGCAGAAACACCCGCCCATACAATCCACATATTTCTACTGTACGGCGTGTCAAGACATATCCTATCCCGTCACCACAATTAATCAGACTATTTTAATTTTCGAGAAGCTTTCCCGCATTTGCTGGTAGCCATTGCGAGATTCAAAAGGGCTTTTCCTAATCGCGGGAAGAATAAAGGAAATACAAATAACCTTCATTTATACATACATACATACCTTATACATGAATAAGGGCTTGCAAAAGTCCATTGCAGGACATATGCCTCTCGCATAAAGAAGGGTTTGCCACAATCGCCACGCTTGGCAAACGCATTGGCCATCGGAGTTCCAAACATATTGCACCTTAGACACTACTCCTTGTTGCCAGTCTGCTGTTATTTGGTCTGGTATGTTTCGCAAAGGCTATTTCGCCATCTGTCGATAGCCGATTGCCTTTTCAGAGCTTTTCCCTTCATTGCCTCATGATACCCACGGAGAGAAAGGGGGTGTTATATTCTAACGTGTATATCTTCCACACGGCATACCTGCAATTACACCTTGACAATGTCTTTCCTCCTGATGTTTAATCACACATAGCAATCGGTGTAGGTCAAAATTCAAAAAAGTCTAGCAGGATTTTTCATCAAAACCTGCGTATCATATATATACGTGCGTGCAGTTGTCATGATAAGACGTGTGTTTAGTCTCTGTATTTATCTTTTTTTTTTTTTGTTAAACTAATATAGCACTCTTTCGGCTTTTACTAGATTGCTATTAACTAATATTGTTATAAATTGTAGACTTTTTTCACACGTATCGTCTAATATTTAAGGGAAACCTGTCATAAGCTTACTTTTGAAAGGTATTTAGTGTATAATAACCTTTGTAATAAGCTGCTGGTTTTCTTAATAAAATAAAAACCTATTAAACTTACTTTGTGCATCAACTCCCACCATTCACTATCTTCAGTTTTCGAACGCATGAAGGTGGGTATGTACCAGAAGCACACGTTGGGGCACTGCAGGGGAGCCGACACCAACCGGAAGCCGGTTTTACTTGCCACCGTTTCCATACAGAACTCTGCGACTTCCATTACACGGTCCGCGAGAAGGTTGAGACCTTCGTCACCTCGAGCTTTCCACATCATCCATAGTTTGAACGCGTCTATCTGAAAGTATGCGACGATGGAATTTAAAAGATTTTGCTTAAAATACAAAATGGCACACCTCTATGTTTCTCTACTATCTATATATAATCTTCACGCAATTTCGCATACTGGGGTAGGCTCTGTGTGAAATAAATAATGAAGTCGTTTCAAACCACTTTCCACCGAAGCTTAGTTGGGACAACATGACAAGTGGTGAACATGACAAGCCTCTCGCAGTTTAAATGCCCAAGCTAATGGCACAATGTAATTACACATATATATAATTTACACAGATACAAATTCACGCCATTCCCAATACAGGGGTAGACAGAGGTCTAGATAATTAAGTCGTTTCGACCCACCTTCCAACGAAGACATTTTTTGGGACTACGTGCCAGGTGGTGGTCCAAGCCAACGTTATAAATCGTACATAAGTTTTTGAAAAAACCCGCCTTACACACGTAGTACACGCTTAGTACACGCCTCCATCCATCCAAGAATCGTATATGGGTTTTGAAAACCCCATTGGTACGAGTCTGCCATCTTGGGATCGACTTAATTATCTAGACCTCTGTCTACCCCTGTATTGGCAATGGCGTGAAGATTTTTATTTATATTTATTAAATTCATAGAAAAGTATTGAAAGCAGTAAAAAGTTAAATAAAGCCAATGTGCAGACCAGATTCAAATTTGTATGCGATTCCATAAAACATTCGATAACAATTTATAACCTATTGTGTTTTCAACTACTTTCATTATTTTTATCAATTCTATCCTTCATCGAAACATGACGCATAGAAATTGCGTGAAAACATAAATAAATTAAAATTAAAGTGAAAAATAGGTAACCACAACTATTTACCGTTTTCAGTCCACAAACAACAATTATTTATCAAAAGTTACCAAAAACATAATAATCCAGCTACTTTTTGTCAAATAAATAAACATTAATTAAAGAAAAAAAAACATTTTAATCTAATACGAGTCCGTCAGAAGTTCTATCCGTCAAACGACTTACATTGTCTCACTCTTTGTGTACGACCAAGAGATGAAGTATACATACAAATCAAGTTTAGATACATAAAGCGATGTAAGTACAAAAAAGTCAGTTTTTTGACGGTGCGATTTCGTCCGGACAACATTCGACTTGACTTGCTTTACCTTATTTTTTGAATGAAAAGATTTGTCAATCACCTGACTTTTCACCCTTTGCAGATAATACTCGAACGCAATTTTTTGCTACCACGATTTGCTTCGTGTTTTTAAATGAAAGCTATGGACTCCTCCTCCGCTAGGGGTGATAAAAATGACTGATTGTACTCCAGTCTTGGATGTGTTTAAGTATATATGAATATTTGTCTATGTAAGGTACTGTTGATTTAGACACTCAGATGGCACCAGGCTAACCACGTGTAACGTTGTCCTAAATAAGTTAAGCAAAATGTGGGTCAACTTTATTGTTTAGACCTCTGTTTAACCCAGTATTAAGAAAATTAATAAAATATTAAAGAAAACAATTTAGTAAATGTACCTTGCGGCCACACTGCACACTCTTGTCGCCTGTATCATAGTTGATATCGTAAAACTTGTCTTGCTGGAACAAATATTGCGCCGATGCGCAGTTGGCTGCGTGGAGTAGCCCTTTTTCACGTATGAGGAACACGGAGCACTGTAGAGGAGCCCCAGCCATTTTATGCGGATTCCACGATATCGAATTTGCCCTAGAATATTTAAATATCATCTAAGCATTGTACTGTTTATGCAATCACATCTATGACAGTTTTGGTAGCCGAGGTCAAGATTGTCCATCCAATAGATTAAAGAAACACTATTTAAACCTGGCAGAGAATGACTTACTTATATTAAACACCATTAACATAGTCATAGTCAGTCAGTCATAGGCCTCTGAGTTACGGGACATTTACCAAATCTTCTCGCTTGGCAAGCGCATTGGCAATCATTTTACTACTCAAATGAATACTTCATTATTTAGGTCTTGTATTTTTTAGTTCCCGCCATCTGTCGGTAGTCACTTCCATTCTCAAAGTGACTCATTAGTAGTCTCTTGCTTTAAAAATGGAATTGAAAATTGAAAGTCTTGTCTGCCTAAGGACAACTACAGGAACTAATAGGATAGTAACCTTTAACGTGGACAGGACAGCCAATCGATTTAATCTCTTTTCTTTAAAGATATAACTCACCTTTCGATACCTTTTAATCTGTGCCTATATTTACGTGACAACATCAGACTACCACCCCAGCAAGCCTGCAAATAATGAAATTAAATCTTTATTATGTCTTCAAAATATATGTAGAAATTACAAAAGTACAAATCAACATACGTCAACATGCATCCAAATACCATGCTTCTGGCACACGTCAGCTACATCTTCGAGGCTGTCGATGGCGCCTAGCACAGTGGTACCAGCGGTGGCATTCACCATAACGGGGTGTCTGCCAAGTTCTTTTTCCTTCTGTATGGCTGCGTCGAGCTGATCAATTAACATCTGCCCGACCTCATTGGTCTTTATCTGTTTGACGTTGTCAGTGCCGAAGCCCAACCAATGTGCACCTTTCATTACAGAATAGTGGCTCTGTAATTGATGTGATTTTTTTTAAAAAACCTCAGGAAAAAAAGGCCAATAAGGCTAAAACGTATTTAAAAAAATAAATTAAAAAGTATTAAAAAAGGCGCCCCCCTATTACGACCATTACAGCCGCAATACCCGAGTGGTGTGATCGGAATTCGAATCTGAAAAACTGAGTTCAATTCCCAGGAGACTGGCTCGTACCATTGACTTTTTCTAAACGTACGTACTTTTTGTATACGATAGCCGAGTGCTTGGAATATGATTGGATGATTGGCATTCGAATCAAAAGACCCGAGTTTGATCCCCAGGAGGTAGGCTCATACCAATAAATAAAAAAAAGCTTATGTAGGATTTATATCGTTGGCTTGTCATGCTGAACCAAAAAAGGCTCCTGTGAAATGTGGGTAGAAAAGACTAAATTGCTTAGACCTCTATCTACCACACCAGTATTAGAATTATGCTTGGCTTGGTCACTTACTACGACAAGCTCTATATTTATTTATTAGCTCTTTATTAGGTAAATTCGTAACTTCTTTGTGACCTCAACTCAATTGTATAATACACACCATGCTGGGCTATGGGATAAATAGAGTAACAGCTTGCTAAGGACGTCGAAGTGAACTGTCATCGGTTGAAGAGTTAAAATACCTTTTGCTTAATGAATTTGGTACCCCCAAAAAATACTATAAATAATAAATAAAATGTCGCGATAGCCGAAAGGTTGTGAGATTAAATTTCTAGTGAAGAGATCTGAGTTCGACCCAAAGGTGGTAGGCTTACATCAATTGGTTTTTACAAAACTTATGTACGATTCATGTCGTTGGCTTGGACATAAAGACGGTGACAGTTTCACGACTTATCACGTTGTCCCAAAAATGACTTCGGTGAAAGGATGTAAAGGACTTAATTGTCTACCTCAGTATTAGGAATGGCGTGAAGATACAAAAATTGTTAAGTGAAATATGAAACTCACGTCTTCCGAGGTAAAAATTGCTAACTCTGGAAGGTGTCTCACGCCCTTACTTTTGACATCGGGAAAAGCCTCATACCTAGCAGCCACCAGTGCATAAAGCATTGAAATAGAGCCGCCGGGACTAAAGATGCCATCCCCTTCAGGCATGCTGAATAGCCGCAGGATGTGATTGAGGATCTTTAGCTCAATCAGAGTGAATGCTGGTGCTACTTCAAAAGTATATCTGAAATAAGAGAAGACACAAATAATAAAAGAAAGTCAAGCGTTTGTTAGAGGCCCTAGCAGTGTCGCATAAATAATTCCAAAATAAATTGTTCCTAGGTAACCCAGTTTGGTTACTCTTGGTGTCTGGAAAATGGTTTAATAAACATAAAAAAAAATAATTATATTTTTTTTACCTAATTGTGTCAAAGTTAACTATAATCCAAACTTAGAATGTAAAATACTACTATCAGACAAAATATTTTCCATCACCTAAGTGTAGTTTAAAAGACAATTAAATGCAAAAATTTGTCGTATGCTACTTTTTGTCTAGAAGACGTCTCTTTCATATTTCTGCCGCCAAATTCATGCATAGATTCATACATACTTATACAGGTGCATCTTCACATACATTGCTCTGAACTCAATGTAATTAGCTAAGGCACTTGAAATCAGTAATAACGAAGGTACCACAACTACAAACATTTAGAACCGAGATAATGCAGAAAAAGTGATTTCCTATATTGAACCGTCCGGGAATCAATCCTGGGAACTCAAGCCTGGTGACATCGCAAAAACCGGTGTGTTTCATCCACGGAGGACGTCAAAATGACAATACTACATAATATGTTTTAAGAAAAATATGATTCCTTTGTACAGAAGTGAAGAAACAAAAAAATAATAAAGGTAAGTGTAATAATTATTTTTCCTTTTAACAGACGTTCATTATTTTAGAACATAATTATTCTTTACTGTTTTTTTTTATCATAAGCTGTATGAGCAAGTTCTATAACACAAAAATTATGAAAACAAAAACATTCTGATATAGTAAAAAAAGGTAGTGTTACATTATCTTTGAATTAAGTACGTGTACGTGCCCAAAGAGTACCTATTCAATCTTTTATCTCAAGCCATTTTGGAATACGTAGAAGCATATAAACAACTATTTTTCAACTTCATTTATTTTAATGGCGTTAAAAAGCTGCCTGCTATAAAATGTCAACAATAGTTCCGAGTTCGTTCACCCTGACACGTACTTAAAATGCAATACGCATAGTGTTTACTTCTTTATGACAACAAAACACGTCGTTGCAAGCTACTAGGTACTTAGTACCTACTCTCAAAAGGAATATCTTGCATCCATAAGCATAGTCAGACATTACTTTAGGAAAATCTATGATATTGTTAAAATTTTCAGGTTTTTTATTGTAAAAGAAATATCTAGAACATAAATAACATGCTGAAAATGTCAAATTACATTGGAATATAAGTAAGTAGTTTTAAGATAATAGATTAGCAATCGAAAAGAAAGGAATTCGCCATAGCTTTTATTACTTACAAATAAATACATACTGGCTGGTGTTAAAAGCTTCAGCGATCAAGGCGCCGGATAGCCCGTACGGGTCTGGTGCACCGTACAATTGGTTTCTGAACGTATGCTTGCTGGTTTTGACGCTGTACTGTAGAACTTTCCGAACGCATCTCTCTAACTCCTTGTCATTAACTCCATTCGACACGTCGAGGTCTAAAATGGTCTGAAAAATATTTATATTTGTAAAAATACATATAATGAAGTGAAACCATATTTTTATACTTATAATTTTTTAATATTATATTTACATAAATTATTTTATTATTAAAAATGTCTCCATAGAAGTTTCTTCGAAATGTCATAATAGTCTAGACCTCTGTCTACCTCAATATTGGGATCGGTGTGAAGATATTTTTTTTAATTCAAAGAGGAAAGCTATCTAGTCGATTGTACCGGTCCCCGGTATAAAACCGAAACGACTAGATAGCTTTCAAAGTATGAGATATTGTTAAATCATCAATCGCCAAACTTGGGAAGCGTACTGGCGATCGCTATACCAGACCACTCGCATCTCAGACGATGCTGCCCATATTCGGTCTGATTATTTTGGTCTGATATTTTTAGAGATAGTTACCTCGCCATATATCAATATGTTTCTTTTAGTCGCCTCTTTCGACACCAACGGAAAGAATGGGAGTGGCAATATTCTTACGCCGTTACCACAAGGTGATGGGTAGTTATATAGTAGTGTAATATTTAAAAACACAATTAGGATTTTTATTAATCGAAGTAGCATAAATAGACTGAAGCCTGATAGATTAAATTTTCTGCGGCGAAACACGACGTGAAAGTCTGCCGAATGTTGTTGTAAACTACACAAAAGCAAGCACTGAAACTTAGTTAAAAGGGTTATCTGAAAAATTGGCAATGTGTAATGCTTTTATTCTTAAAATAAAAGAATTATGTAATTGTTCAATCGAAAGAAAGTTGACATTTTAGCATTTACGACGGGTCAATGAATGTAATACAGAAGACGCTTTTAGCTTGAAGTAGAAATACTTAAAATATTCCTTTGTTTTCCATGACTGAATACATATATACATTTACATACATACATTTGTATAAACACTGTTGTTACAAAATTAAGCGCGATAGCTTTGAAACAAAAGTACACACGCGAGAATTGTGCGCGTACCAATTGAACTTTAGTTTTAAAATAAAACAAGCACTTAATTGGTTCGTCCTTTGGAAAATTACCTATGGAACGTCACTGTCCTGACTATCTGTTAATACCAACCTAAATGTACATTCTTCTTCATTCACGTAACATTCTTCTTTTATTAAATGTTTATATTATAACAATGTATATTATTTATATTTAAATTTATTGTACAAGTCAAAAAATTGTTTGTTACCATGACTAATTAATATGGTCCAGTCTATTTAAACGAGTCACGAGACCCGAGTGATTGGGTGATCAGAATACGAGTCAAGAGACCCGAGTTCGGTCCCCATGTGGCAGGCTCGTACCAATGGGGTTTTTCAAAACTTATGTACGATTTACATCGTTGGCTTGGACATAAAGATGCCGACAGGCTCTCCACCTGTCACGTTGTGCCAACCGCTTCATTGTCTAAACCGCTGCTTACACCAATATTGGGTATATCGTAAAGATATTTTTCCGGTCTACTTAAAGGTAGAACAAATGAAAAGAAACCAAGTGAGAAATTGGTTTATTTAATAAGTTTATTTCAGTAAAGCACCAGGAGTCTTCAATTGACCCTCCATATAAAAGTATATTTTATGTATACTTAATAAACCGATGTTTGTATGTGCATAAGTGAAACTTGACTGTCCCATGACCATGATGTTTTTCATATGTTCTTGCCAAAGACATTTTTCCACATAATATAATGTAAGTCCACTTTTCATCATCAGGGAACTCCCACTTTGGAATGAATCAATGTGTTTAGTCTTTCTTCAACTATAAAGAACCACATCACACATTAATTCTAATATGCCGGTCTTGCTATACGTTTTCAAAACTGGAATCAACTTTATCTGTAACAAGGCGACCAGAGGGAACTGCATCTTTGACAGCGATATTTCCGGACTGAAATCTCTTGAACCAATTTTGTTCCACTCGTACTAACAGTACCTTGATGTAAACATCACAAGTTTTTTTACGGCTTGTCTCATGCCTCCTTTTTTAATAATAAAACTTCAAAGTGTATCGAATTTCGAAATTAGATTCTTGAAGGAAATCGTTTTAACTTCTATTTCTCTTGTTTAAAGTGTTATCTACTTTACAGACACTAAATCAATCAGAATCAAAACCAGCCAGGTACGAATAGCACAACCAAAGAGAAGCTTGTGGTTTTCTTTATCATTTATCTTCACACAATTACACTAGGATTGGGAAGACAGAGGTCCCGATAACAAAGTCCCTTCGATCCACCCCATCGAAATCTATCCAACGAAAACTATTTCGGACAATGTGACAAGTTGTGAGTATATCGTCGTCTTAGTGTTCAAATCAAAGGTACAATATTTATAAATGTATACATTTATATAAGCAAATATTATTATATATACACATAAAAACACGACCACGACCGTGTGGTAACGGTGTAAGAATATTGCCACCCCATTTCTTCCCGTGGGTGTCGTAAGAGGCGACTAAGGGAACAGCCTTGAATAATGTTATGGCCACCGATAGATGGCAGGATAATCATCCCTAACAATATCAGACCAAAATAATCAGACCAAAATGGGCAGTAGCGTCTGAGGTGCGAGTGGCCTGCTACTGCGATGGTCAATCCGCCTGCCAAGCGTGGCGATTATGGCAAATCCTTCCCTATGAGAGAAGCCTATGTCCTGCAGTGGATTCTAAGAGACCGTTATGTATGTATGTATGTACATATAAACATACATGACTCTAGTACAAACATTAAATACGTTACATAAATGTTTGCGAGATTCGAACCCGCAATCCGTAGCATCTATGATAGAAACACTACCAACTAGACTATCAGGTCGTAGTTTACTTTATACCTATAAAATACGAAAAATCTTTTCTCTCATATTTCTCCCTGTTTTATTACGCAATTTTATTCATTTTTAAAGCATGTGTGTTATGCTGAACTTTTATGTGATTCTTAACACTTTTCTCTTTAATAAGAGAAAAATGTTTTTAAAATTTATACAGAAATTTTAAAAGTAAGGCCGCGGATTCGAATGCCCATGTCAGTTGAAATTTTAAAAACATTTTTTCTCTTTTATTTAATCTCCCAGTTTTACTAACAATAAGACAAACTTAAAAATCATTAACAAACGTAGAATGAAAAATATTCTAAACATGTAAAACGCATTACATAAAAAAACTTTCAGCAAACTTTTTTGTTTATTTATAATTTTTTTTTTTTGGTTATTTTTAATTAAATTAAGCAAGCCTACCTCCAACTCCTTGGGATGCTTAAATTGAATGAGAGGAACGTCACTAGCTGCTTCTTCCCTAACAATGTCGAGGATTTTATTCAGAAAAGAATCGTGAGTATGATCCATAGTTCTAGCACATTTAAGCAATGATTGTCAATGAAAACAACAAATACAAAATAATGCTCTACGCAAGTGCAGCTGCGGCTATGATCAGCACGAGACTGTAATAAATTCTTGGAGCTGTATTCAAACGCCGCATATTAACTCACTTAAATTTAACTGGTTTGTCCGGGATGGCATTTAACCATTTTTTGCGTTTACGTTTAAATATGTCATAATTTTTATTGCAAAAGACGTCATATAAAAAACCCGACCATCTTTGCATCAAACAATACCGACTACTGGATAATTAAGAATACATACTATTAACATTCGCAAGTGAGAACGAAAATTCTTGTTTTCGACTGGATATATAATTTAAAGTTCGTCTTTTATGTACATATCCGTATATTTATTTCATATTGTAAGTTTTAAAATTATAATCTAGGAATAAAATCAATGCATTATTACAACCCACTACAAAAAAGGAGGTTATGAATTCGGTTGTATGTTTTGACGTTTTTTTTTTGTTTTTACCCCATAACTCTGTCACAAGTGAACCAATTTTGGATTTTTTTTTCTTTTCTAGCCCTTAAATTATACCCTTAATTCCAGTTGGGTCCCATTAATACCTCGTCAGGATCTGGTGAGTTTTATTTTTTAAGATATATTTTATAAGAATTTTGAGTACTTCACCTCTTTTGCAATGAAATTAAATTTTTTATACCACCCGTAGGCATGAGTCATCAAACAATGCTGATAGTTGAAGTCACTGAATTTTTAGCGGTAAGGAGTTTTATTACCTTAACGCAATTTACCGTCCTAGCCGAGTGGTTGGGTGATCGGAATTGATTCAAGAAACCCGAGTTCGATCCCCAGGTGGTAGGCTCGTACAAATGATTTTTTTTTAAACTTACGTATGACTTGGACATAGAAACGGTGACAGGCTCACCACCTGTCACGTTATCCCCAAATATTTCTTCGGTGAAAGGGTGATCGAAATTACTTAATTGTCTAGACCTTTGTCTACCTCTAATGTAATAAATGATAAATGTGGAAAACGCCAGCGCCATCCCGAAACCATTCAACACATAACAGGTGCATGCCCAACACTAACCCAAATCGACGATACATACCGACATAACCAAATAGTACATTTTATACACCAAAAACTAGCTCACGCACGTAATTTGACTAGCGGAAAACCAGAACCTTACTACCAATATACACCAAAACCAGTGCCGGAGAATATCAGTTATATGATGTACTTTGACAGAGCAATCTTGACCGATAAAACCTTTCGTAATAATAGACCTGACATCGCTCTTATAGACAAGAAAAATAAAATTGCTTACATAATTGAACTAGCAGTACCTAATAATCATAATTTACAAAAACCCATACCGGAAAAGTGAACAAATACACGGAATTAAAGGAAGAAGTAGCCCGGATATGGAAATTAAACAAAGTTTACATCGTACTACTGATTCTCTCCAGCACTGGAGTAATACACAAATATCTTCTCCAGGCACTGAGAATAATAGAACTCCCGGAAAACATATTAATAACTATGCAAAAAGCCGCAATTCTAAATACTTGCAGAACTGTACGAAATTTTCTTCAAGAAGATTTCCACAATATCATTAACATTGGTTCTCACTTGGCTTAGACCAGTGAGTGTCAAAATAACACGAAGAAGCAATTCTTCAAGCATTTTTAAAGAAATACATTAACATAATAATAATAATATTACCTCATAGACATTGCAGTTCCTAACACCTACAACCTACGAAAAATAATAACCGAAAAACGTGTTATACCCAACCATCTTCTATGCAGCCTGAAATTAATAGACCTAGAAAAAACACTATATAAACACATGCAGAATAGTTAGAAAGTTCATGCAGTTGGAAGAAAATACACCCTAGGCGTAAAATACACCACTCGTTACATTTACTTGGTTTATCCCGTAAATGTAGCCAAAACCAGCCTAGTAACTAAGAAAAAACAACGTGACCGAATAATAATAATTTTATTTCGTTAAATAGTTATTAACATTTCAAGTAAAGTGGTTGAAGTCACCTAGTAAGCAAAAAATGCCTGTGACAGGTGGCTTCGCTCTTCCATAGTTCATAACGATGTAATAATTATTTACTAAGCTTATTAAATGAAAATAAAAACAAAAAAGAAACATATTAAACTTCAAAATTAACATATTATAACCATTTTCATATAGTTACATTATAAAAGTAATTGTATTTCAATAGTATTCGTGTTCGTTTGTATAGAAGTATGTATATATTAGTGAGTGTATTTTATAAAAAATAGGAATTGTGTTGGGGTATGAATGAGTGTCTTTTATTTCATGTGATGTAATAAGGACTCTGTTTCATCATAATTTAAATTCATTAAAAAATTTGTCATCACTTTCTTGCAATCTCTTAGTGTTTTTCTGTAGATTGTCTAGCTTATCGTTTATTCGATTATATAAATATCCTGATCTTGTTATATATTGTATATTAGCAAATTCAGTATTGAACCATGTATCATAATAATAATTGTATCAGATAAAAGACTGGGTGTTTCTGGAATTGGGCGTTTAATAATTTCCACCGTCTAATTAGAAGATCGTTCCTATTATCATCATCATATAAACGTCTGACTTCACCTACTGGGTACTATATGGGCCTCCGTCAGTTTGTAGCGTGAAACTATTGCCGTATTTACTATGTTCTCGTATTTTCGTAAAATGGTAATAAAACACCGTAATTCTTGAAAACAAAGATTAACTTTGTTAGCTAACCTTGTCACTTATTAATATAAATTTAATATTCTCATACTTACTGATGAGTCTGAAATCGGCGCCAAGTTTTAATAAATTTGTATTATTTGATATTACAGATATATTCAATTAAATTTAACCATATAAAGAAGGCAATAGGTTCACCACCTGTCAATAAAAACCCAAATAGGGTCGAATATTCAACATCGTCTGAACCTCTGTCTACCCCAGTATGGGAAATTCTGTGAAGATAGCATAAAAACTAGGTGTTACACGCAGTATCGCTTTCGAAGAAATGCTTTAAGGTGTAAAATTGTTTTTTTTTTTCAAGGGATAAAACATTCATTAATATTTGTGCCATACAAATTTTGCTGTATGTATGGGAATGGCTAACAACATATGGAGGGAAATTTGAAAAATAAACATTAACTGATTCATATAAGATAGTTAATTGACTCAGGCGTTACTTTGCGGAAATTCATTGTAAAGTTGTTATTGAAAAAGTTACTTAGCAAAATTCCGCATGCAAATATAAAAAAAATATATAAAAAGGTATTTGTTACCTAGTCCGAAGAGAAGAAGAGCACCACCCTCCCTCCCACAGATGCGTGCACTAATTCCAATGATTCATATAAGTGTTTCATGTGAATCGGTTACACACTCACACGCACATATATGTACACTAGGTCGCCCATAGAATAAAAACCTAATAATATCTTTTCTCTGACAATCAAGTAAGATACCTGAAGACATGCCCGTAATTTTATGACAGAATCTGTCAATAAGAGTTATGTTGTCTTTGTAACTGTAAATGAATCTAATTCAATTAATAATGATCAAAAGAACAGAACTGTGAGTATTCAATAATCAATTTCATTAATTTAAATCAATTAAAGAAAAGTTGTTTTTTTACAGTATTTATAATAATAATATTTAAGTAACAAATAAAAAGATTTTATTAAAAACTGTACACCACGAAGGGTACGATTATTGTAGTTTTTAAGTAATATGTTATGAATATAATAAATTAATTTTTGGATAACATAATTCTATCTAAATCTATCGTATTTCATCCGCTAGTTACCTCAAATGACAACGTTACCACTGAGCTACGTTCGTACGTGTTTCATCCGCATTAATAATTTTAAATCTGTTAAGCATGCCTCTGAGGTGGTATCAAAAATTGTACGAGTTTAATCTCAATAGTTATAATTTAACAGTAAATTTATGTTTATGATACCGGGTCGTCTTAGTAGTGAACCTGCCTTCAAAGCTAAGGGTGCGGGTTCGAATACCGGGCATAAGGGGGCATAAATTTGTGTGATGAAAATGAATGTATTCTAGTCATGGATGTTTATCCGTATATATGAATAATTATCTGTGTAATAACTAAGACGGCGTTAGGCTCACCACCTGTCACGTATTCCCAAAAAAGTTTCGTTGAAAGGTGAGTCGAAAAGACTTAATTATCTAGACTAGCTATTTATTTATATCTATTTATTTATTTAGCTATGTTTATATTTGTGAACTTTAAGCATTTAAGCCACTTCTTTCTTCTTCGAGTTCTTTGATATTATCTTAGATTGCCTATTGCAGAAAATAGATAATTTTTCGATATAAAATGCATGCAATTCAAAGTATAACTAGTATACGAGCCATAGCCACATAGATTTAAGGATATTGATTAGATTGAGCTCAGCGTAAACAAATTATTTGAACATAAATCAAAATTTATAAGTAGATAATTATTATATTCAAGAATACAATATGAACTTCCGCAGGCAACGAACGCGGTCGAGAAAAAATTCCTTAAACAATATGATAAATACAGAAAAATGGCGTAAATACCCTAGAAAAATCTCGCGCGTTAATGAAGATTTGCAGGAAGAAGAGTCCTCTTCCGATGAGGATGCGCCCAAAATTGGTGTAATGAAAAACCTAACAGAAGAATTCTTCAGTCGAAAAAGTATATCTGCTGACCAAATAGATCAAGACATTGAAGTGCATCTCTCAAGAAAACAAACTCTAATTCTTGCAACTATGGTGCCTGATGAAATACTTTTATTAAACAAGTATGTATGTAAATAATGTTTCTTATATTTACGCGAACACTACACATTTAAAATTAATAGATTATTTATGGAACGCGATAAAATCCGTCATAAAGACGGCGACGGGCTCACCACCTGTCACGTTGTCCCGAAAATATCGTCGGTGGAAGGTGGGTCGAAGGGACTTCATGGTCTAGTCCTATACCTCTGACTACCCCTGTTTTGGGGATTGCGTGAAGATCCGTAAATAATCGTTTTATTTTAAAAGTATGTATGTACTCTTATGTAATTTGATGAATATGATATAAGTATATAACCTCCGTGGACAAATAATGCGGACACCTGTTTTCATGGTGGCGCCAGCTCTGAAGCTTCAATTTCCGGACAGTTCAATGTAGAGGAACACTTTTTCTACATTGTGTCGGGTCTGAAAATATAACTATAAACAACAGGTAATGATTGTTTTAATTTTTTTTATTACCGAATCTATGTTAACCGATTCTGATGAAACTAGACTCAAACACACACACACATGTAATTCTAATGATAAAATAATAAGATGGAGACCTAAATATTACTATATATATGAAGACCTAAATAAACGAGATAGACAGACAAGGTAACTCCACAACGGCTCAAAGCAGCTTCCTCTTTTTCTGGCTTATTCTTTCGTCTTAATGAGAACCTCATACCTAACTTATGATTTATGGGTTGTAAATAACATCGAGAAGGAGGAAGATGATCAGAGACGGTAAATTTTATCTATAATATCTTCACGCATTCCCAATGGCACAGTCTATCATATTTAATCATTTTGACAGTCGTAAGTCACGATAGCCGAGTAGTTGGGTTGTCGGAATTTCGAGTCAAGAGACCCGAGTTCGATCCTCAGGTGAGAGGCTCGTACCAATGGGTTTTTCAAAAACATACGTACGAATTATATCGTTGGCTTGGACATAAAGACGGCGACGGGCTCACCACCAGTCACGTTGTCCCGAAAATATCTTCGGTAGAAAGTGGGTGTAAGGGAGTTAATTGTCCCTTGCCGCTGTAATTATTATAATTATATTAAGTATTAAATACCCTTGTATTGGGAATTGCATGAAGATATTTATTTATTTATTTGATCCTAATTTCACCAAAGTTTATTTGACACTATATGACTGTCGGTGATCCACGACAGGAAACACTACAGTACAAACTGTAGTAACTGCCCTTTTTGTTTTTTTAGGTTTGATGAAAATTCAGAACCGAAAAGATTCGTTGGTGTACTCTTAATGGCGGACGTATCCGGTTATACAGCACTAACCGAACATTATACTAATACTGGTAAAGGTGGCACTTACCGTCTTACCGTAACGTTGAATACATACCTCGGTTCACTTATTGAAGTGATTTATAATCACGGTGGCGACATTCTGAAGTTTGCTGGTGACGCGTTCCTTGCACTCTGGAAGACCGACAAACGGACGTACCTCAACCACACGATACATGCTGCGCTCACATGTGCTTTAATAATTCAACATTCCTTTGGATCTTACGAAACAGACGTTAAAGTAAATCTGAAAGTTAAATTGGCAATTTCTGCTGGAAACCTTCTCTTTGCTCCTATTGGAAAAGGTATCGACATGAATTATATTGTATATGGTTTACCGGTGCTTGAAGCAAAAAAAGCTGAAAGTATTTGTGTTTCTGGAGAAGTAAAATTAACACCAACGGCATGGGGTCACTGTTATTCAAGAAATTATGATTATGTTATTGACGATAATGGTTATGTAACGATAAAATCAATCCTTTACGATCCACGCGAAAAGGATGTCACCAAACCATTTTTGGGGTTTGGCGGAATGATAAGGCAAATAAAAAAGCCTTTTACGGGTATAGAAAACGTAACGGAAGCTATTTTAGAAACTTGTGAAACGAAAACTTGCATAGAATCCGCAAAAATAAATGATGCATTAAGCCTTCGTCAAACAATATTAATAGCAGCTGAGAGAAATATTGGTTCTGAAATACGTAAATTTATGATCAGACCTGTACTAACTCAAATTGATGCTCATCAACCATTGGAATATTTAACTGAAATGCGACAAGTGTCTGTTTTATTTATAACTTTGAAACCACGAGAATGCCCTTTTACGCAACTTATAACTATAGTTAATAACTCGTACCAAATAACATGTGAAATCGTTTACAAATCTATGGGGTGTGTCAATAAAATAATCCTTTTTGATAAAGACATTATGATTCTTGTAATTTTTGGCCTTCGAGGATTTAAACATGAATCTGAAGCACAAGCAGCTTTGAAGTGTGCTTATGGTATTAAGAAATCATTATCAGCTCTCGACGGTGTTCTTGAAGTATCAATCGGCGTAACAACTGGGACTGTGTACTGTGGTGTAATAGGTCACCCCTTACGTAGGGAATTTACCGTCATCGGAGCAGTTGTCAATAAGGCTGCAAGATTTATGTGTTACTTTCGTAACAAAGTAACTTGTGACGAAACTACTTATGTAAAAAGTAAAATGTCTAGCAATGGATTCACTCTTCAACCCAACGCTATATTAAAAGGTATAATCCACCCTGGAAGAATTTATGAGTACACAGAAGACATAAGGGTTAAAGAATTGTACAATGTGCCGGTGATACCACCGCTTTTAGATCGCATAGATGAAATTGAATATTTTAGAAATTGGATAGACGATTGTCATTTGTCATTTAGAGATTTTGATGCACTTTTATTGATAGGTGAATTTCGTTCTGGTAAAAGCAGGCTTTTGGAATGGATAACAAGATATGTTAAAAATAAAGGGCTACATACATGTTATTTAAGTTTATCATCTATTCACTCTGCAACACCATATTTAGCATTGGGACAAATAATAAATCAGATGTTGGGATTGGAGGAACCAATTATAGGATTTGCTAAAGAAGAAAAAATCATACAACTATTGAAGTCATACAGTACTGATTTATGTTATTTGAACAATACTATAAAAGTACGCTTCGCATATCATGAAGGAGTTTATACTCAAGATGAAAACATTCGCAAAGAAAAAGCCAAAACTGTATTTATGAAGTTAATTTTGGCTTTTACTGAACCTCATGTAATATTTTTAGATGACTTACAAAATTTAGATGCTTCTTCTTGGGAATTTCTATCTATTATGTTAAGCGCGCCTAACATTTTCACTGTTTTTACAATAACAAGAGGAAAATTTAATACTGTGCATAGCTGGCTATACAACGTCTTTATTAGCAGTGGTATAAGAAAAATTGTATTAGGAGGGCTTTCACATCATTGGATACCTCCATTAGCTTGTCAGATACTTGATGTAGATGCCGTACCCAAAGATTTATGTGAAACACTTAAAGCAAAATGTAAAGGACTTCCAGGTGTTGTAGAAAGTTTCATCGTAAACTTGTTTTCGAATGGAGCATTGGAAATTAAAAAAATACCTAAAAGTGAGATACTAAATTACGAAAATGAGGATCTTCAATTTCCAGAGCCTAGTTTGTTGCATCCGCAAGCTGTAAATTTGGAAGATCAAGAAACCCTCGATCAACTTATGAGTGAAAATTGCACAGATGAAATAGCAATATGTATCGTCACAAAAAAAGAAGAATTGAACACAGATATTAATGAGCAGAATCTCGATACTGTAATAATGATCCAAATAGATTCCTTAACTCCATATCAGCAGTTATTGTTAAAGATTGCTTCAGTAATAGGTGATGTACTCTCTCGCAATCTCTTAGAAAATATTATGTATGAAAACAATCCATTAACAACAGCCAAAGCAATAAAAAGATTGTTTGCTATGCGCATATTATCGTGTGCTAACGTTAGATACCGTGTTAATCGAAGAATTACTTCTAATATTAGTTCGTTATCAAGCCATTCAAATTTAACCTGTGATTGTTCGTTTGATTTTGATCCCGAAGAAAATGAAGGCTTGCCTAAATATGCATATTGTAAAGTTATGAAGTTTCGGAATAAAAATTCAAGGAAAACCTGTTATGAATTACTTCCCATAAATCAAAAAAAAGAATTTCACTCTCGTATAGTCAATTATCTAGAGAAATCCAAACAAAAATGTCCTGATTGTGGTGGGACTATTATGATAGTTCAATCCGTAGTAAATATACCAATTATTTCCAATGAATCTCAAAGATCCATTAATAAGATTGAAGGTAGTATAAATAATTCTGAAATAAACGAAGAATTCGAAATATCTAACACAGATATTTCTCAGAATTTATCATTAATTAGAAATCGCGAATCTGTCACTATAAGAAAAACTCGATCCGGTGACCTGAGTAAACAAATCATTGAACTAAAATCGGCTTCAAGCGAAAATAATACAAATTTAAGTATAAAGCAAGTTGAGAAAAACTGTCAACCTTTAACTATTTTAAAAACTAACCAAGAAGGCTTAAATAGTTTTGATATAAATCTTAGATCAAGCAAAAGAGTAACCATGTCGGCCTTCGTTGCTAAAGAAAATAGTTTCGATGATGTGAATAATTCCAAAATATTTGGTAAATTACGTGCGGTTACTGAGGCAGAAACTCTGAATGAATGGCATTGCTTAGGGGTCATTGACAGCAATGATGATATCAACGAAGATAGTAAAAAATGTTTTAAGCTCAAAATTGATAAGGGTGTCTCTAAAACAAATTTCGATAAATGTTCATGCATGGAATTAAATATCACTATTTACGAACAACTTATAAGTCATGCAAAAGAAGCTGACTTAAAGGTAAAAGTTGTTGAATTTTTAATAAAATACAGTTATTTCAATTTATTAGCTAACAACTTCGACTGTATTCTACTAAAACTGGAAGAAGCTGAGGACATTTGTTCTGAAAAACAAATTGAAAATATGACTACTTTGGATAGGCGTATATTTTTAGGTAGAATATATTCGCTAAGAGCAGCTGCCTTATTAATGTGTGGAAAATTGGTAGCTGCCAAGATTAATATAGAGAGGGCAACTAAAATTTATGGCTTCAGTCTTGATAAAGTGTCAGAATTTTTCAATGTACGAAATTTTATGTCAACAGCTAGAATTAAACGTGGAAAATATCTTAAGCATGATTTAGTTATGAAATCTGATTCAGTATTCTGTTTGAATGTTACAACTTTATTATTTTCCGCATTGGGTGATGATAAAATATCAAGAATATCAGCACTTCGAGCTTTGAATTTAACACAAAAAGTAGAATGTAATATCGTAGATTTATGTGATGCATTCAGTAATGCAATTCAAGTGGAACTCGTTCGTGGTTATGCCGAAACAACAGAAGACATAGAGCGAATGGCAATTAATACATTTAAAAAATTATCACGTCCTATACAGGCTGAAGAAATGTTTGCGATCGGAAAATTTTTCATGACATCATTCAGAGCTAGAATGGCACGCGGTAAGCTTGCTGATGCTATACAATCAGGTTTTAGAGCTCTCGTAATAAGTCGTTTTCTCCACGCCGATAATATATCCCTTGAGATAATTCCTGATCTATTTTATATTTTACTATCTAGACGTCGAATAGAAGAGGCCATTGACGTTCTTAAATTGACGTTGCAACTGAGCCATAAACAATGCACAATAGAAAGTGAAACATGGTATTATGCTCTTTGCATTGACCTTATTCTCGACGCGGGATTTCAAATAGAGTCACCCAATGAAATAAGTCAATTCGCAGAACACGCATTGTATAAGGGAATATCAGCAGGCCCTAGCCGACGGAGATTGGTTATTGGTCTATGGACGTATTGGTTACGCGCCGATGTTGATCGTAAAGCAAAAAAATTCGAACCAGAAGCTTTAATTTGGACAGCATACGAAGAAGACGACGCATCTGTAACAACTCTGTTAAGTGCAATGCGACTAGCTGAAGGGATGTTGGAAAGTTTAGCCCGGAAAATGGACGACCTGCGGAAGGCTAGTATTAGAGATACCTGTAGAGTTCATTGAGATGATTTGATCATTTTATAACCGTTTTCACTTTTTAGGTAGTTGATTTGATGGAATTACGCTCTATAGCAGAAAGGGAACTAATTAGATTAGAAAAAGATGCTCGACTATTGCGTGCAGTTTTTCCAAGATGGATACTCCTAAAAGCTAATTCTCTTTATTTGTCCGGCCGACAATCAGCTGCTGCAACTATGTCCAATTACGTAAGTAAGGACTTAAAGCTTTTCACTGTTTTTATTATTTTTGATGTGTTGAATTTGAATATATTGATATACCAAGGAGATCATAGTCTTAATATGAAATCGAGTACCCTGGCTCTCCCGTCAGGACAGTTGCGTAAAGAAATGTCTAATTTATGTATCAAATTAAATTATTTGCGCGTCGATATAACTATTATAACTGTTATGTGATATAACTGTTTCATATTGAGATTCCTCTAACGGAGAAGAAACAGGCAAAAGAAACTCCGCAGGTACCCTTTTTCTTGCGATTAAATTTTGAAAGAAATGCAATATTGAACGTAAAAAAATAGAAACAGCATAGGTATAAAAATTAAAAAATTTCCGAGAAAAGTTCATTTAATTTCCGAGGAACTATTTCAGGCATACACATATAATATTTATATATTTGCCTCTTTCGTTACACAAATGTGTTTTCAAAATTAAAATCTCTCCAGGCTTCAGAAGAAGCGCGACGTATCCACAGCCATTTGGAAGAAGCACTAGTACGAGCTTCTTTGTCTAATTCTCGCTTTTGGATCCAAAGCGCCCGAACCGGGAACTTCATGCAATGGAGGGAAGGATGTGAGCATGCTCGAACTGCTTGGTACCAGATTATGTACAGAATAACTACGACGAGAATATAGAAGCCTGGAAAGTGAGTTTATTTGTATATTACTGGTTTGAAGCCTGTAGTGAATAATACACAATCACTTACGATCCTCTTAAAACAAACAAAAATTGTTTTGTTAAAAGCTAAATAAAAACCTTCTAAGTACGAGTAGAACTTCGTTCCAGTAGGATTACAAACATAGCGTCGGTTAATACAGTCGGTTAATAGATAAAATTTGTTTCATCATAGACAACTTATACCTATTTTAATGACCTAAATGATTTCTTTCTGCAGGCAAATATAAAAATTTACTAAACTGTTTAACATCTAGTTACATTTTGTTTCTTATGATTTTAGGAAAGACATGAGCTTTGGTTTGTTATAAAACGTTGCCTAGTAGATTCCTAATGGTATATAGCTAAGGTACATGCTAGGGTTATTTAACGTTAGGTTTAGTAAATGTCTCGTAAGTCACTTTTATATATTATGTAGACCTGCACACCCCGTCCGAAATCCTGCTCCACAACCCCAGGAAATGTTTTGTAAATTGAATGTGTTTTTTATCCTTCTTTACAGTCATTATCATTTTGTGCAAACATCATGACTTTAAAGCCCACTGTTGGATATAGATAGGATTTACCGTTACGCGATGATTTAGATCTATGATTAGTTCGTAGTGACCCTGTCTTCGAAGCCAGTTCGTGGGGTTCGAATTCCGCTAGTAGCAAATATTTATGTGATGTTTATGTAAATATTTATCTTTGTAAGCATGTAACTTTGTAAACATATTATATCGTTGGCTTGGATGCTAAAAAGCGAAAGCATCTAGAAATTTGGCTTTTTAATTCTTAGTACATATGCCACCCCTAAACTAAACAGCAGAGTTGCGATAAGTGTTTTAAAAATTAAAACGTATTCTATTACATGAAAAATAACAAACATTGATATGTCGCGGTTGAATGCATCCATTATATGTATCGATAAATTAATGAGAAAATATTGATATTTCGATATTTTTGGCCCAGGGGCACGCCAGGCCTAGTAGACATGAAGTAAAAGAAAACAAACCCAAAGAGAATATAACTACTACGATATAAACAAAGCAATAAAACGTGTTAAACAAAACGAAACAAAATGTTCAAGGAAATGTGGAATATTGTTTCTATGAAGACTAAGAAGTTGTATCATTGGCGAAGTTACCTTGACCTTTATGATTGCGTATCTTAGTAGTAAAATATAAACTGATAGCTTATCGGTGTCAGTTTTCTCAAAACAGTGGCAACGTTCAACGTTGCATTTGGGTAACTCGCGACTTTATTTAAAATATTGTCGCATAATGCCTCAGTCACAGCATGAAAAAGTTGTTTTCGTTGGAACCATCGCTTCGTCGAGTGCTATAAACCGATTAACTATTTCAAAAGGTTATATGTGTATTGAAAATGGAAAGGTAATTTATAACCAGACTTTATATCTTTTATTAAGCTCTTAGTCACAAATCTTTACATAGTATAAAACAAAGTCGTTTCCCGCTGTTTCTACGCTTAGATCCTGTAAGGATTTAAGTTTTCTTTTCATTTATAGATAGAGCGATTCAAGAGGAAGGTTTATACGCATAGTTTAAAACTTTTCTTTGTTAAACTATAAAATTTAAGGCTCTGCCTAGTTTCTTTCAGGAGCTTGATTGGCTCGAATAATCAGATATTTCTGCCTGCACACAAAACACGCTTTTAGTCGTAAAGTTGCGGAAACCAGGATATCTAAGCTAGACTTTCCTATTGATATATGAAAATAATTGTTTAAAATTTCGGAACAAATGAAGCTGACTGAGAGCTTTCATTAAATTGTCTTATTTATTTAATAATATATCAAGATAATTTCATAACAAAATAATGTATCAAGAAACTGTGACTCTTTATTAGGACTATAAAAAAGCATAGCATAGCATCAATTATAGAATGTCTACATTAACTTAGCTTAGGCTAGCCATATATATTTTAATGTTTAAAAAATTTATACAAATTGTACCATCAAGGTGAAATGCATGCTGTGGTTCTTAATTAATATAAAAAAAAAAAATATCTTCACCCAATTCCCAATACAGGGGTAGACAGAGGTCGAGTCTAGACAATTAAGTCCCTTCGACCCACCTTTCACCAAAGATATTTTCGGGACAACGTGACAGGTGGTGAGCCCGTCACCGCCGTTATGTCCAAGCCAACGATATTCGTACATAAGTTTTTGAAAAACCCATTGGTACGAGCCTACCAACTGGGGATCGAACTCGGGTCTATTGACTCGAAATTCCGACCACCCAACCACTCGGCTATCGTGACACCATTTATATTAATATCTTAATATAAATGGTAACAATAGGTATACTTAATGCTTTATAGCATTCTCTGCCAATAATTTTTTTTTTAATTTTGAGCCCTTTCATTTATTTCAGACCAATTTTGCTCAGTTTTTTCATATTTAAATTTAATAAAATTTCAATCCTTTCCTTTCTTTGTAATCTTTAATGTTTCAGATAACCAGAATAGGTTCAATTGCAGAATATAACTCAGTTGTGTTATCTAACGAGTTATCAGACTTTCTAAAAGTCATTCTTCAAGAAAATGAGCTTTTAATTCCTGGATTTGTAGACTGTCACACTCATGCACCACAATTCCCAAATATAGGTTTGGGTTTGGATCGCCCATTGCTGGAATGGTTGGACAAATATACATTTCCACTGGAAAGCAAATATGGAAATGTGGAATTTGCTAAAGGAATATATAACCAAGTTGTGGTAACTATTTCAAATTATTGTTCTTTACTTACATCATGTTATTCTTTGAACTTTTGAACAACTAAAAGGTAAAATATTGTGGTAAAACAGGACCACAGTCAAAATATTAAGTGTCATGGTGTTTGCAATTAAAACTCATCTGAAATGTTTCTACTGATTTTCGTTAAATTTTGTGTGCATATATATTAGGTCTGCTAATTGATATTAAATTTAATTTAAATATTAAACTTAATTTTTTTATGTATATCTTCACGCAATTCCCAATACAGGGGTAGACAGAGGTCAAGTCTATACAATTAAGTCCCTTTGACCCACCTTCCACTGAAGATATTTTCGGGACAATGTGACAGGTGGTGAGCCCGTCGCCTAATTTTTTTATAATACAGCATACAAAAATACATACAAACACTAAATTTTCACCCCTCTATGATCAACCTCTATTTTTTATATATGGCAAAACAATGTTTGTGGGATCAGCTAGTACTTAAATATTATTCTCTTCTTTCAAAGAACTGTGTGTTTAATAGTAGGTCAGCCAGAGGGTTAGTCTATATATAATGCCTTATGGCCTGTAATTACACTAGCTCTCTAACTGTAACTGCTTAAATATTAAAATATGCTAAGACCAATTTCTAACAAAGAATTGGTTGCAGGAGATATGAAATAAGATGCATTGGTTGATATTTTTGTCATATAGACAACAAGGATGAAGTATATGACAGTTTAAATAAATATATAATACATCTTAGATGGGATTTCTTTAAGTTCAATCATCAAAGATGGCAGTAGTCACAATGCAGTACACAATATGGTTTGTCTCTCTAATATTCATATATTTTTTCTATGATTGACTATAAACAAGTTCTAATTTTTGAGAGCACAGTGTGATGTCTTATTTCAAACACAGACAAGTTTAAATATAGTGTTGTCAAATTGATGTTCACATAGCTGTAATGTTTTGGACATTAAATTAGAAGTTATGCATAATTTTTGGCTCTGGTCACCAACATCCCTATGAGATATGGGTATAAGACATAGTGGTTCATTAAAAGCATTGCTACAATGGTTTTAGGATTTCTCATTCAATATTTAAAAATTTCAGCAAAGATTACTTAAAAATGGCACTACAACAGCCTGTTACTTTGGCTCACTGCACCTTGAAGGTACATTGCAATTAGTGGAATCTGTCATAGAACATGGTCAACGGGCACTTGTGGGCAAAGTAAGCATGAATATTAAAAACGATGCTGGCTACTACAATGATACAAAGACAGAACTAATAGAAGTAGAACAGTTTGTTCAAAAAGTAATTGGTCTCAAGGTCAGTATTGAATTTAATTGTTGTTGTAGCGACAGCATTCATGTTAAATTTTTAAAAATTTTTTGACGATCTCTTTTGGACGAGAGGCATTCACACACGTGGATGAGTGCCAGCTCTGAGGTCCCGGATTCGATTTGCAGACGGTTTAATGTAGAAAATAGTTCGTACATTTTCTGGGTGTTTTTGTAAAACTAGTGCTTAAGCTACTTATATTGGGAATAGCGAATGTATGGATTAGGTAAAATAAATAAATAAATATCTTACCGCAATTCCCAATATATAGATAGAGGTCAAGTCTAGACAATTAAGTCCCTTTGACCCAACTTCCACCGAAGATATTTTCGGGATAACGTGACAGGTGGTGAGCCCGTCGCCGTCTTTATGTCCAAGCCAACGATGAAATTCGTAAGTTTTTGAAAAACTCATTGGTACTGCCACCTGGGGATCGATCTCGGGTCTCTCGACTCGAAATTCCGACCACCCAACAACTCGGCTATCGTGACTTATTAGGTGGTACTTAATAAAATAAATATAAATAATTTATTTTACCAATTAGTGGTATTTGATACCACATTACTTATTTAAGGTGATTTATAAATTTTGAAAATTTTAATTGTACAATCTATAAAATTGACGACCACCGTAGTGACGTACCTCGCACACCCGTTTTGATGATGACGTTCTGAAAGAGGATTCGAATTCCGGACGCGCCCATGTAGAGAACCACCCTTCTACGGTAGTCTGTATTTGTGGTACCCAATAATTCAATTAAAATATACAAATGCTTAAGTTGTATACTTTTAGTATCCGGACAATGTTTTAATTAAATTAAAAATATTACTTTCCACATATAAATTAAATTAAATATTTTAATCAAATATTTTAATTAATAAATTTGTTATTTTCATTAATTATCTAAAAACTTATGTACGATTTATATAGTTGGCTTGGACATACAGACGGTGACGGGCTCACCCCCTGTGTTTTGGAACACACTACACTACCTTTGTCTCAAAAACTGTCTTCAGTGGGTTCAATGAATTAATTGTCTAGATCTCTGTCCTACCCCTGTATTGGAAATGGCGTGAAGATATAGAGCAATTACATTGTTACAGAATGACCTTGTAGCTCCAGTTGTGACACCAAGATTTGCTGTGAGTTGCGATGAGATTCTAATGAAAGGTTTATCAGAAATTGCTGGGAGATATGGCTGCAGGCTACAGGTTTGTTTCTTTTGTTTGTGTGTAATTGTTAGTAGAGATTTAACATTAACTTTAAAAGCTATGGTGAAAACTGAAATTGCTTCTTAATCCTCAGAGATGTTAATGTATTTGTAACCTGTGTTCATTTAAGTTGTTTAGATATGATTATGAGCTGTGGTAGCTATTTACTGTCAGGAAGAATTTCATAGAAACTAGTTTTTTTTGTATAACATGTATTAGCTCCAATAAATTATGTATACTTTTCAGAGTCATATATCAGAAAACCGGAAGGAGATAGAACATGTTTTAAGCATAAATCAAAATTGTAATAGTTATACAGAGGTGTATGACAAAAGCTACATTCTGAATGATAAGGTACTTATGAATTATCATTAATAGTGATAAGATAAATCATATAAATGATGTAATACATTGTTCTTGAAAAACATATTTTATATTGATTTTCAATATGATTATTATAATATAACCAGAATCTAATACATAATACAGTTGGGTAATATGTAATCGGTTATGGATGTGATTATGGATGATGGATGAACCAGTTATGGGTGTGAGTGTCTCAAAACCTCCGTTCATTGGTGGTAGAATTTGTTTAATGCGAGATAGACCTCCCAAAATCTCAAATTTAGACAATGCTTTGTATGCCAATACTTGGTAATTCTATGGAAGTTTTATTTTTATTAAAAAAAAAAAAAAGTGCAGATAAAAGTGTGGTGGTAATTTATTACTCCGATACCAAATTGCAACTTCATACTTTATCAACAGTACATACATACCTCTCCTATAAGTAATAGTTGCCACGCTTTTTCGCAGCACCAGACACCTATGCTGCTGCCTGTAACCGGTTTGTTTAATTTGCCTAAATCTACTGTACTGTAATGGTAAATCCGCCATCTGTTGGTATGGCACTATTAAGGCTATCCCTTCTCGAAGGAAGGAAAGGAAAGGAAAACCCACAGAAAAAGGGGGATAGTATATTTTTATGCCGTATCCACATACAACGTAACTTGTGTTTGATCATATATAAGTACCACTGTGCCACTTCCAATTTAAATTTTGAATACATGATTAAAAACATATATTGCTTCAAACAGAAGTAAACATCTGGTGTGTTGTTGTTCCTAGTGCATAATGGCTCATGCAGTATATCTAGACGACAGTGAAATTGCAGTGTTGGCGAATAAAGGTGTTTCAGTAGCTCACTGTCCTGCTTCAAATACGAGACTCAGATCAGGACTTTGCCCTGTCAGAAAACTTCTAGACAACTGCATTACTGTGGGACTGGGGACAGGTAAATAACGTTATTTTTGTTATTTAATTAATAAATATCTTCACGCCATTCCTAATATAAGAGTAGACAGAGGTCTAGACAATTAAGTCCTTTCGACTCACCTTCCACCGAAGACATTTTTTGGGACAACGTGGTATTGAGCCTGTCGACGTCATTATTTCCCAGCCATCGATACAATCATACATAAGTTTTTGAAAAAACCCATTGGCACGAGCCCTGGGAATCGAACTCTGGTTTCTTGACTCGAATTCCGATCTCCCAATACTCGGCTATTGTGACTTTTAATAATTATTTAATACTTATATAAAAATTCTTGTTAATTTGTAAATCAAAAGTGTATACCTAACATTATAAATTGATATATAATATTTAATATAAGCAAAAGGTATTGATTTGTAGCTGCCGGGAACAAAGTCAATGGTGCCCTGACTGCGTTAATCAAAAGGCAAGGCGTTGTGAAAAGTGCACGCCTTGCAATACATAACGCAGTGTTGGTACCGACTTTGTTATATGGCAGCGAAACCTGGGTATGCCAGAAGAAGCATAAAAGCAGGTTGAATGCAGTGGAGATGCGATCTCTTCGTAAAATGTGCGGCCTTACCATGGCCGACCGAAAGCGAAACGAAGAGATTCGCAATATGGCAGGTTTGAAAGATGACCTTGTCTCAAAAATGGATAAGGTCGTGCTTCGATGGTTTGGGCACGTTGAGCGAATGAGTGAAGACCGAATGGTGAAGAAAATATATAGCGCGAAAGTTAATATTAAAAGGTGTTGAGGTAGACCGAGACTAACTTTCGAAGACCATGTGAGCAAATTGCTCGAAGAGAGGAGGGTCAAGAGTACTCGGATACCTAGACGTGCATGTATGAAGATGATGAATCTGAAAGAAGCGAAAGAAGTATGTAGGGATCGTGACACTTGGCGATCTGTTCTGGCTACCCCGTCATGGATTGTGCGTGAAGATAAATAAATAAAATAAATAAATAAATAAAAAGTTTTGATCAATATTTAGCGATATTAAGAAGAAATAGGAAAAAATAAATACTACAAAACGTAGTGTACATTTCTATTCATACTTAGTACTTCCTCGCATTACTTAAATTTAATTTATCACTGCGATTCATTACTGGAGCACTACAAGCCCAATGGCGGAAGTTTTCGACGCCAATCCGATCTAATGCGCCACCAATTAACAATAAATACCTCCAATGGAATATGAAAAAAAAAAAACACCTAATTTCTCCAACTTTACATCTCAGTGTGCACGTGAACATATGTACGTGCAGGTAAGGCGACGAAAGTCAAGGATGTTATACCCTTTACCCTAGTGTAATAGTGACTTGTTTTATCCGAATATAACATAACTGAAGTGAGTTTATTTTTAAACAGACGTATCCGGAGGTGACAGCCCTACGATCCTGGATTCGATCCGCCGGAGCATGGATGTCTCAGCTCACCTTGAGTTCCTTGAGGATAGTAGACCGGCTCTTAATTGGAGGGAAGCGTTCTATCTCGCAACATTGGGTGGCGCCAAAGGTGAAGCAGACTGAAATCAATGCGAAGTTCTTTGTAATGCATTAGAAACATCGTCATTGTCACGATCATCTTACAGTTTGTCACAAAGGTCCACTGCAGGACATAGGATGATTTCGCCATAATCGCCACTCTTGGCAAGTGGATTGGCGATCGCATCTTATACGCTGCTGCCCGTCACCGGTCTGCTGAATTTAGGTCTAATATTTTTCGAGATTGTTGTCCCGATTGATAGATTATTGTTTTTTCTCATTCATAGATTTAATTGCTTAATAGGTTATTCGTTAGTCGCATTATACGTCACCCATGGGAAGAAAGAGGGTGGCATATTTTTATGCCATAACCACGCGGCCTTTCAAAAGGAAATTCTAAATGTATATATGAATACCATCTATTTTCTCAAAAACCACACACTTATACCTAATAGTATATTTTGTTTTTAGACTACAGCAAACTCATTTGATATTTGGTTAAAAAAATTGGCTTTTGTTAGTACTAATAGTAATAGATTCATAGCAATAGATTCATTCTTTGTGGGAACAAAAATTATTATAAGAACTTTTTTATTAGACGATCTGATAGCCGAGTTTATAGAGACCCTGCCTTCGGGCTAAGGGTTGCGGATTCGAGTCCTGCTGGGGGCAAACGTGTTACAAATATGAATGTTTGTACTTGAGTCACGGATGTTTTATTATTGTTTGCTATAGGGATGAACGGACGTTTTGTTTAAAATTTTATCATAATTTTTATCAATACAAATATGTATGTAAATATATGGTACCGTTAGCTTGAATATTAAAACGGCGGTGGGTTCATCATCTGTCTGTGACGTAGTCACAAATTATTTTCGATGAAAAGCGGATCGAAAAGACGTCATTGTCTAAGACTCTTTGCCTAGCCCAGTATCGGAAATTGCGAGAAGATATTAAAAATATTACAACAATTATATAGACCTCTATGGACGAGTGGCATACACCGCAGTTTTCATGGTGTCGCCAGCTCTGACGCCTCTGGTTCGATTCCCAGACAGATCAATATGGAAAACCACTTTTCTACATTCGTTGTTTCTGATTCTATAATTCGCGTGATTTAACTACTTACTTTGGGATCAGAACAACGTATGTGCTGTTGTAAATTATGATTGGATAGCGCTGATCTCTTCACGACGTCATAATATTACCTGTATTCTATAACTTGAAGTAAAACTAAAGTTTTAATTAACATTGTCTTGTTTCCAACAGCTTTACGCCTTGACGATAAGATTGGAAGCTTCGAAGTAGGCAAAGAGTTCGACGCATTGTTAGTTGATGTGTTTGCAAATGGCGGACAAATTGACCGTTACGAATACTCTATGGATGAAAACGAAGAGCAACGCTTATTGGGTCTCCTGCAACGTTTCATCTATGTAGGTGATGACAGAAATATCACTCAAGTGTATGTTAAGGGTAGGAAGGTGAAAGATTTATCATAAATAAATAATAATGTTTTCTTTTATGCTGATGACATTCCAAATATACATTTTGTTCAATTTTATTTAGTTTCATTTCACATTGAATTAATCAGTCTGATATGCAAGTTATGTGGTGGTCATACTGGTTGACTTTTACGGGCCATTTTGTATGTCTGTTCCATTACGAGACCTGTAATTTTAAGGTACTAATAATAAAGACCTCAGGGATGATCGTAAAGATGATAATAAAAATCTATAATTTTTTGTGTATGTGAATATGCGATACTTCTGAAAATACGAATTGCTTAACATTTTATCAGCAACGCAGTTGGTTATTCCTCAATACTTATGATATTTAAAGTATTTTTCTCAAGATATATTATCACATATGCTATTTGTGGGTTAAGTAAATAGTATAAGTTAAACTACAATCTTATATAGTTAGGGAGCTGGCGAACTAAATATTAATTGCTTACAAATTAGTTAATACGACGACCTCCATGGACGACAGGCGTAAAACTCGGTTTTCAAGGTGATGCCATCTCGATCCCGGGTTCGATTCCCGGTCGGGTCAATGTAGAAAAACCACTTTTTCTACATTTTCTCGGGTCTGGGTATTTGTGGTGCCTTCGTTGTTTCCGATTCCCATACCACAAGTGCTTTAGCATCTCACATTTGGATCGGAGCAATGTATGTGATGTTGTCCCTATTTACATATGTATTGCTATGATTGTTATCATTACAACAAATTGATCAGCAGACATCTGCCACGTTTACGACAGTCCTTCAAAGATGTTAAAAAAAGTCATTCTGTAAATCGAAGATGTAGACATCCAGGGCATTGACTGTTATAGTATTCAATTTTTTTAAGTAATTTTTATTATTTAATAATAATAATAATAATAAATATCTTCACGCAATTCCCAATACAGGGGTAGACAGAGGTCGAGTCTAGACAATTAAGTCCCTTCGACCCACCTTTCACCGAAGATATTTTCGGGACAACGTGACAGGTGGTGAGCCCATCGCCGCCTTTATGTCCAAGCCAACGATATTCGTACATAAGTTTTTGAAAAACTCATTGGTACGAGCCTACCAACTGGGGATCGAACTCGGGTCTATTGACTCGAAATTCCGACCACCCAACCACTCGGCTATCGCGATTTTTTTATTATTTAAAAAAAACTGTATATGAAGTGTGCACTTGGCAGACCTGAATTCTTCGATTAAAAACAATGAGAAAGACCACAGGGAACTAGTCTGGCAACTTGTTGCCTCTGCCTTGTCTTTTATATAGTATAGCACTTAAAAATAAAAATATGGTGTGCTATAGTATGCGCACATGTCTGACTCTTGGACTAATATTTAGGTTTGTTATGAAAACCAAAAAAATATCGACGAGGGACACATTCAGGCTTCTGACATTCCAGAGGCAGACCATTTGAATCATTTTTTTTTTCAACTCTGCTCGCGTTACGAATAAAAATTATGTCTACCGAATATTATTTAAAATAATTAACATTACAAAATAATACTACGACAGGATCACCACGTGTCACATGGGTCAAAAGGAATTAAATGTAGACCTCTGTCTCTGTACCCCAGTATTGGGAATGGCGTGAAAATAAAAAATGTTTAAGCAATCCGTAGGAACGAACAATCTGTACGAACGATATGAGAAACATTTTTATTTCAAAAAACTACAAATCAGTTGGAAAAGTGTCTGTTAAATGTGTTTTTCGTATTCATTATGAATCCAATGGGCATAACCACCATGTGCAATTGACTTAGTACATCATTTTAAAACGTTTTTACAACTCTGTCCCATGAGAATATAAAATCTGCTTCTTCGACTTTCTTCGTTTTCAGAATGTATGTAATCACCAACCCAGAGGCAGAAATAATTTACATGATTAGACATGTGCAAATTATTTTATACTAAATTTTTTAAGCATCTTCAATCCTTTGTAATGCTAAAACGCTGCCACCTAGGACCTTGGACTGGACTAAATCAATCCGTATTGATGTAAACTGCAATTCATCTCTATGTGAATCTCATGCAGATCATATATCGAAATGCTCGCCAGTTCCCTACCTTAAAGGTCCAACTCCCAGAATATCAGGAGGGAATAGCAATCATTGATTTTCCTTAGGCGAACCGCAATTACCACTTTTGATCTGATAAATTGCTCTTTTTTTATCCTGAATTTTAAAAAGAGAAGATGAAATAAAACGACGCGTTTTTTGATTTTATTTTTTATTTATTCTCGTGTAATTCTTTATAATTTTATACAGAAAAATGTGCAGATACAATGCTACAATAAAAACTGAATTTATAAGCGAATACCATGGTATAATACTCTAAGTGAATAAAAAATACTAACCGTTCAATACAAAATCCAGTATTATTGCTATTTATAATTACTTAGTTATATTTCAAATAATTCTTCGTACAACTGAATACAAGCAACATTTCCCTATAATTTTGTTAAAGCTCTGAGATCTTACAACAATAACTTATTGTAACACAACGGAAAATAATACTCAAAGCAACTGGTTTTGTTGAATACTTATGTCGGTGGAATGATAACGTAATATATTCGAGCTTCAATTTACAAATTAATATGAACAGTCTTCTAACTCAAATAGTCTATGTAATTAATAGCTTATCAACCTAATATTTTGTATTAAGTTTATAAAATAAAATATATGATTATATAGGACGCTGTAAAATCCATGCTAGTATGTCCATACATAAATAAATTTGCTTAGTTGCTCTCACATCACCCTACCCAAAATTTAAAAAAGGGTGAATTGTACAGCGTTAAAATAAAGTGTCTTCGGGGCTAAGCAATTTAAAGTACTCATCAAATAGTACTTGTTGCAAAATTTACTGAATGTCAACACGTTAATAATTTTCCACTTTCAATAATAACTTTATTTTACTAACATACAACAAAAAATAACATTTAATTTTCGTCATATATTCTAGAATAGCTAACGGAGAATATATTGCCTAACCCCAAAGATTAGGCCTTACCATGACTTGTAAATGCAATAAAATTTCTGAACGAAACTGAATTGTTCCTTTCTATTTATTTATTATATGTTGATTTTTTTATAGCGCCGTCCCTTTCTGAAGGAACTATTCTATTATGTTACCCTAATATGATCCTGGTACGAAAAACTCTTTTGAGTTTAGGAAATACAATTGATTTGCAATAGGATTCATTCCTGGTAAGATGGTCATGGTAGGCTTTGCGTTCCTCAGAACAATAAGTTTGACTGTAATCGTTGCTGTCAAACATGAGTGCAGGACTAGGTCATAATAGCAACTGTATTGACTGATGCAAGTCATTCAATTTAAAATCTTAGGGAACGCTAAACTACTTCCTAACTTACGTTATTTAATCCTATTCATTTGAACACAAGTATTTGGATGTATTCATCCAAGTAATATTTGCAACTACGCCATTACAGAATTCTGTTATGTAGATAAAATTATAACCAAAACTTGTGTATTTGCGACTCAAAATGTTTTAAATTAAAAGAACATTATAAATTTTAATCGCAAACTCATAACACATAACAAAACACTTCCATATGGAGTAAACGGAAGTTGAGCTGCCTCTCGCGTAGATAGCTAAAACCTTACTAAAATAAATAGTTTAACCAAATTACAATAATTAACTAAAGATTATAACAAAAATTGCCTACAAATATCTCTACCGTAATGCCATCAGAGAGAGTTCGAACTGGTAAGGTAAATGGCGAGTGATTACAAGTACTCTTCTCCAGAATATTTCGCAGAATACTTGCAATTTTACAAACAGAGCATTACAATAAATTAATCATTTTAAAATCGTATCTAATATGGAAGCGCAAATGTAACAAAAACATCCTCTTGACGAGGTTTCTTCTAACTTTTCTCACATACTTATATTTTGATAATAAAAATATAAACATAAAAACCAATCATAATAAATATATCATACTTTTTAAATTACATGTCTATAACTTGAAACTTTATCTTTTATCACTTCGTTTTTACTACTTTATTTCGACTATATTTTCTTATTTTATGTAGTCCTTTTTGTTATTCTGGATGATACACATTTTATCTCGATGTACAGTGACCACGCGCGCTCGAACAAACTAACATGCCTAAAAAATATTTTTTTGAAGTCATAGCCTTTGCAGCGCTCCAGGCAAGTTCACTCGCCACTTGACTAACTGTCCAATCGGTTACTGGTGACTCGATCAACAGAACTAGATCCTACTGACGGCGGGGTTGAGACTTGCGTAAGCACGTTCAAGTTTTATCATTGAACTCGCCCGGTCTATATAATAACAACCTTAATCACTTACAAATCAAATTATTAATATTACTGTGCGAACCAGTGTGCATAACAATAACCTCTTCAAATTATTTACATTCTTAAAAGTTACAAATTTTTCTATCAACAGCCTAACACACATACTTATTTTACGGTTTTCTTAATATTATATGCATAAAATTATAGAAGTCAAGTTTCAAACTAAAATACAAACAACTTAAACACAAATTACAAACTAAAATTTATAATATTCATAAGAGATTTCACAATCAACTAGCACCTAGTAATTATGATAAAAGAATTGTGTAACTGTAGGTGTTGATAAATTGATAGAAAAAATTAAATTCTTCTGTGTAATGTAATTTGTACTATTTAATAATAGACAACATATTTTATAATCCCTGAAAATATTTTATAGTCAAGTCAAATTATTCGTGGATGTAATTTTAGAATTAAGAAATTCATAAATAAAAAAGTTTGAAGATATTTCAGTCTTTAATATATAAATCATTTTATTTTAATATTATTTTGATTGTATTGTTTCTTTAGTAAAATTTGGCAGGTTTTATTTTTAAATAATTACTTTATAAAAAGGGAATAATTCAGAATTCTGAGCAATATTTAGAAAAACTTATTTTTTATATTGAGGTAGAAGAAAATGCAAAGTGATTATAATATGCGAAAAATAGTAAATGATTTACAACTAATTGCACTATGTATAGCACGCATACAATTTATGTGTACATTTAATTTATATGCTAAGTTTATTGTATTTACAGGAATGTATGAGTTAGCGATTCGTTAACAGACGTTGGCACTATGCCTCATATGAATAAATAATAACATAAATTGAAAAATTAACGACTTATTTAAGTTTCCGTTTAAATTTAATTGCGACTTTTTATCATGCAGCCATTTTAAAATATTTAATGGCACTCATTTTATAAAGATATAATAGTCTTAGGGTGACAATAAAAATAAATTAAAACATTCTAATTTAATACCTTAACGTACAAGGAAGAACGAATGAACATACGCGTCTACAGACTTCAATCTCCCGGTAAGGAGATTTTAATTTAAAATAATACAATTAAAAATATTACAGAGAGCAATAATTCATCGGAAGTCATCAATGGAACCCAACCAGTCTTGTTATGTTAACTAAATTAAAGTAAATTTTGTTCGAATCACCTACTCAATTACACGTTCTTTGGACACTTAACTTTGTTTCTATTATATACAGTTGATTTCAAATCAGATACAACCTCTCAAGTCTTATAAAATTCTTACAAGAAACTCGTTACTTAGCATAAAAGATGCTCTTGTTAAATTTTAATTATAGTGTGCTTTTTTAAAGTTCTTTTGCCATAATAAATTTTCCAAATTTACCAATAAAGAGAAGTTTAGTAATCAACTAATAATGGTCACGTAGTAAGTTTTAATTTGTAATTTATCGTTGCATCATTTGTAGTAAGACAAAATTTTTAAAAATACTTTTTGCATTATATTTTCCTTTTTTATTAGTTTTTTATCTAAGGTCAAATACCTCAAATTTTAAAAATGTTTTATTGATTAGTAGATGTTTTAGTATTAACTATACGAATACTGTAGGCAGTGTATACTTTCGAGTGAATACAACCGAAGTTGATACAATAATACTGCGTCGTTATTACAATACAATACTTGAGGCGTAGTTAAGTTCGTTTCTGGCTTATCCCACTTTTTTATGATACGTTTCTCTTTTATAAGTTTTTAAAATGTCTCTTTCGACGACTGTCGTCAGCACAACCAACAACCGATATTTATTGAACTGCATATTGGTAGCATCTCCTGCATATCAAAAACAAGACCGTAGAATGATTGAGAATTTATATATGTATCTACCGAGATATATAATACCAATCTAAAGTGTTACAGCAGGTCGTTCGAAAACACAGAATTATTTCGCAGGTTAAGGATAGCATTATTTCGTTTCGTTTCCCTGAGTGATAGAATCTAAAACGATGTTACAAAGCTGCTGCTGCAAGCAACGTAACTCAGAGAACTGATTATCGTTAAGTAGAAGTTCTCGAGCGACAAATTCGTAAACGCTTAAGCAGTGACGCAGCAGCGTTTCATTTTTCTCCTCGTTGACGTGTGTTTGTGTTGCGCGTGTGTCGGACACAGCAGGGTTTTATCAATTTCCTCGTTGACGTTTGCGTGTGTTGCGTGCATGTGTGTGCGTGCGTGTGCATGTGTGAGAATTGCTCGCTTGTCGTACGCAGCGGGGTTTCATTAATCTCGTCGTCGACGTCTGTGTGTTTGTGTGTGTGTGTGTGTGTGTGTTGCGTGCGTGTGTGTGTGTGTGCGGTGCGGTGCGGGACGCGCGAGTCAGGCGGTCACTTGACGAGGCTGGAGAGCGAGCGGGATCTCAGTGTCGGAGTGAGTGAGCGCGCGGCAAGCGGCGCCGCCCGCGCACAGGCGCGCGCGCCGCGAGCGCCGCCGCGAGCCGCGCCGCTCGCACCCGCCGCACCCGGCGCAGCCTGCGCACGCGCGCGCGCACGTTATGCACGTCGTACATCGAGCGCTTCGCACGGAAGCGGCTGTCCAACGGAGGAACGCGGCGGCCCTCGGATACGGGTACAGATTATTCACGACTGTCGCAATACATGCGTAGCGGTATACGCGATCGGTTGAACAGGTGTGCACGCTGCACGCTGGCGTTCATTCGTTACAAAGTGCTCAATGAACATATAGCTTCCTGCTAAATTACCGAAGTTTGGTGATGAATAACTGAGCCACATTGAATCAAATCCTTGCTCTTGTAGAATAGTAGTGTAAAGTAAAGACATCCTTTGTTTCTATGTTTAGTAATATAGGCGAGGTAATAGCCGACCCATCCCACTTTCCCCACTCGTCCTTTACTTTCTAATTTCAATGCTCGATCATGATAAGCACTTCTAGTTTTACATATATTCAAAGGCTCGATTTTAATTAAAACGGACAGAGGATAAGTCTTTTATTTAACGGCCGGTAAATAAACACTGCATTAAATAGGTCTTTCTAGTAAGGATAACTGGCATATCTGGCAACTTGACGCTGCTGCCCGCCAGCGGTCTAATTAATACTACCGTAGTCCAAGTCGAATTAATTAGACCGCCAAGTAGAAAATGGTAATTTTCAGGGCTTTTCCCTTAGTTGACTCTTAAAACACCGACATATAGAAGCCGAGCCCTCTTACCTAAGTAAACAAAGAAGGTATCACAAACACCCAGATACGACGAAAATGGTTTTTGTACATTGATGTTCCGGGAATCAAACCGCGTACTACGGAACTGGCAACATCAAGAAAACCGCTGAGTAAGCCACCAGTCCGCTCGAGAGACTACCGCGAATGAACGTTCATAAATCGAGCAGCGTGCGCGGGAGCTGTCCGTTAATGTTCAAGTAGCGTTGTATTTTGTATGATGAATAATCTGTACCACTATCATTAGATTCTTTTCCCGCTTGATGAAAAGATTCTTAAATAAAGAGCCAAAGTTTCCTCCAGGGACAGATAGCCTTGTTCTAACAATTGTGAATGATTTGTCTACATGACTGTCATATTTACAAAAAAAAACGACGAAAACTCACTACCTTACTTACTAATATACCTATTAAATAACTAAAAAGAAAAATAATAAGCCGTTTTCCATCTTACTGAATAAATAAACAGTAAAAAAAATAATACATACTGAAGTTCTACTAAGCATCACAAATTGTTATTTATTGTCAAGTGTTATTTTGTTTTAATATCACATAAATCATTCACAATTGTCAGTTTATTTTCGTCTTTGAGTGTTCACTTATTTATGAAACAATTACTTCAATAATAAATAAAATATTAAATCTTTTACCTAAGAATTAACTTAAAGTTGAATGCTATGTAAACAGTCAAAGACAACATAATTAAAATATCAAAACATATAAAGACCAAACGCAAACAACAAATCATGTTCAATCGTTATGCTTCATTGCGACTACAAGCGAAGGCGAAACCAAACGCATAGAGTATCGAATAAAAATTCGTGGTTCGATTGTGCATAAACTCAACAAACAAAGTAGCTTATAGACAAAGCAACTATTTAATGAAAAAATTAGAATGACATGAATAAAGTTGAAATTTTAAGTACTATTCGAATTAATATATGTCGTAAAAGAAAATACTGTTTTGCGCAAGATGAATATCAGCTAATGATACCACATTACCTAGAAAGATTTATACACATTAATATTTAATATTCTGGTACAATAGGTAGCGCCGAAAGTCACGTATTCGATGAGTCGATTTAAAAGATATAATGGTTTGTGAATCCTTTAAATAAGTTATAATTTATAAGTAAATTAGCATTAAATTATTGACGGAAATAGTTTGAAAAATTGTAAAGATAAATTTTTTTGATTTCTCAAAAAAAAACACGACAATTCATAACTATTGATTTAAACATGACAATAAGTAAGTTCAACATGTGCGATTGACACTTAAATAATATTGTTGTCACCTTCTAACAAAAAATATGACACTTGAAATTAATTTACCTCATATCTCATGTCTTTACATTATATATTTCACGATTACATTATGGTCCTTAACATTACGAGGCAATTTTTACAACCATAATTCCAAAAATACTATTATGCCGCGACATTAATCCGTATGAAAATAGATTCTTAAAAAAAATATATACAGAAGTAACATATATTACAATATACACGCACAGTCAAATCATTATATGATTTTATGTAAATATCGATTCATGCACACCAAAAGTATTCGTACGTTGTTTACCATGTGGAAGAAACTTAAAGTCATACAGAAGTATCATAACATAAAAAGACAACAAAAACATCAATCCAGTAGTGCAGCGTGCAAGGAACATTGCGCGCAAAAGCATGCAGCAGACAAAGCGAGCCCCCTTAGCATGAATACTGTGGTATCATTAAAAAGCATAGGCTTTTCTCTCCTCGCGCAACGAAAATATGAGATCGCAATATTTTTAATATACGTGTGAATCTAGTTTTTATGAAATAAATTATGTCAGCGATGTTGCAAATGTCGGGAAAAAAAATCTATTTGGGGAAAAAAAATTTTATTAAAAAATTTTAAAGCTCAATGCGTATTTTGTGAACAAACTGTAAAATAAACGAACGCGATTCTAATGTTGTGACATAAGACTGTTAGATTTTAAGATTAATTATGAAGTGCAGCGAATGTCGTCCCGTTAAAAAGTGACGGACGTAACCATAATTACTTACGTTCACGTCTCCCCTTCGTCCCTACACAACTATTGCATCCACAACGGGCGACACATCACAGTAAAGCGAACCGTTAAGGAGAGCAAAGCCCCGGTAGCCAGCGTTAGTCCTCCGCGCCGAGGCGTTCGTACGTGGACACAGTACCGGTGCGCGAGGGCGTTTCAAAACAAAAACTCTAGGCAGGCCACAAGCACGTAGAGAGCGGTGCTCTCGTCGCGCGCCTCCCGCGCGCACGCCGCGGCCGCGGGCGCGGGCGGGCCGGGGGCGGGGGCGGGCGCGGGCGCGGGCGCGGGCGGCGTACCGGCGCGCGAGCGGCCCGCGTCCAGCGACGCGGCCGGTTGCAGGAACCACTCGGAGCGGGTCCGCATCCGCGCCCGCTGCCGCTCGTGAACCTACGCACCACCCGCAACGTCACGCGACACCTCCTCACCCGCAGTTACCGACGCACTCGCAACCTCACTCCCGGCACACCACCGTCGCGTGCTAGTCGGCAGTCAACTGCACGGCCGTGTCGTGAGTTACTCGGCTTTACGATGAACTAGCAACCCCCTTTTACTTATTCTTTCCCTTCCTAACCACCCTCTGTATTTCAAGAACTTATTGATGACAATACTAGCGGTGTCCTGCGACTTCACCCTTGAAAAAATATTGACTTTTTTTGTTGCCAGAAAAATCATTACCATAAATGTTAAATAAGACTTCAAAATTTTAGCTAACTATATATGCGGTTCTGATTGCAAGTCCATCGCCTACTCGAGACAATTTCAGCATTCTCATAGTCGACTCTAACATACTTGACATCAAACTTCCAGTGACACCGCACATCCATATCGTGTTCTAATTATCAATGGTTTTATAAAAAGTACTTATATTTCGTCTGGAAGCAAAGGACGTGACAACAACAATTTCTTGAGAAATTACTTTGCAAAATTTTCAATTTATTGTATATTAAAACTTCAAAGATGTATGCAATTGCTACACTACTTAAATACTTTTTACACAGATTTTAGTAATTAGCGTTTTTAAGCACATAACTGATAAATGTTTGTTATTCACGCAGCTAGTTAAATTCATAATGTTATACATGAAATAGAAAAGTTAAAGTTTTATTAGTATCATTATAATATTTTAATCAATATATCAATACAACATCTACTAAGGAGATTGGGTTAAGAGGAAAATACCATACCCTTTGACAACATTTAATAAACACTACAACTCCGTATTCATAATAAAATTATATGTAATAATAAAATTGACAAAATATCACAGTCATAATCATAATACTTAATTTGAAAAAATTTGGAACAATTAAAGCAGTGTTGCCAACTAAACAAATTTAATTCACGAACCATTCGTTTGAGATGCGCGTATGGCATCAATGTGCATCAAAAGCTTTAGTGTTGCCCTCACACATATACATTCTCGCATTAGCATGGTCAAAAAAGCGTTTAGATGTTGGAACTTAATAATTATACAATTTTTCAGTGTACGAATATGCTTAAAAATCAACTAAATAGTACTAAAAGGACAACCACAGTTTGATGTATTTACCTTATTTATACGAAGACAGTTATTTATCATGCATTTTACACAGACCACTAACAAATACTGACCTTGATAACTATTTTTTTTAATAAATAGACACAGATGATATATAAATATTTACTTCTACATACTGTGAACATTGAGATTGAATTGTGAGATTGTATTTGCCAGTGGTTATAAGTATAGCACAAGAAAGAGACAGGTTGTTTGCTGAGTTCAGTGGATACGGGTTCTACAAGGTGGCTACTGAGTAAAATCTCGTCACCATTACTCAAATAATAGATCCTTTAGTGTGCGCTAGAATTTAAAGATACACCAATTTATATGTTTCTTCAGTGCTCAATCACTTCAATGTTTTGCATTTAATAACATATTCATAATAAAGTTGGATACACAATACTTTTGTATCTTATCGGTATTCATATAAAATTTCACATATAGTCAAATACGATTAGCGGTATAAAACATTATTTTTAGCGATAATTGTATTTTATAGGATTCTCGTATTCGATTAAATGTTTCTTTTTATCACAAAAAGATTCCAGAAGGTTATGAATAATTTGAAGAAAAAGAGGTAATTTGCAACGGTAATAACATTTAAAAAAGGCATAACGTTTGTATTGTTCTTCTGTTAAAATAATATTTATCAACTTGGAAAACAGTGTGAAATCTGCAAAGAATATATCAATAGAAAAATCTTACTCAAAAGTATTTACGAGACCTAAGCTAAACCTTACTTACACAAATTTAAACTTTATTTACATATAACGTACTGTTCAATTATCATGACGTAGAATGCATCTATCAAAATATGTATTTTTGTTTACCCCTTTTATAAAAAAGATGCTAAATAATGTCAGTCTTTTTATTTGAAACAACAATAGTCAAATAGGAATTCTGATTTTAAACAAGTAATTATGAAGCTAAAACGACAGATTTTTACGTGAGCAGATAATTTGTAGTTCAACGTCTTGGTTAGGGCTGATGAAATTATGATAATTATAGCAATTACGGCGTACCTGAGGTAAGTAGGACAGACTCTTCGTGCTCTCAGCGTACTTGTTGATGGCGCGCAGTTCCTCCAACGTCATGTGAGGACTGGAGTTACTGCAGGACGACTGTGATGATGAACTGACGGAAACCTGAAGAGTAACGTGAAAACAAATGAGATATAAGTTATTGCTTAAAAAGATTTCACCTTACTGTAGTCGTATACAGTGAGCCTATAATAAAAAAAATACAAAAAAAAAGAATAACTTTTGAGTCTACTGTGGTAGTTTAAAATTAAGTCACAGAATAAATTATTTCATCACATTTCACGCAACGACCTTTCTTGGAAATTTTAGGTACCTGTGGCATTAGCCTGTTAGATCTGTCACGAGAGCTAAAAATAGAAAAAAAAATTCGCTAATGTGGTATCGGGGCCGACCTTGAAGACGCTCTCCTCTAGCGATATGGAGAGGCGCGTGCAGGAGTCCAGCAGGCTGTGCTCTGGGATGATGCCGAGGCCGAGCGCGCCGCCCGCCGCGCCCGCGCCCGCGCCGCCCGCCAGCGCCGGCATCGACTGGCACTCCTCCGACTTGGACAGCCCTGCGACACACCGCCGCTGTACTGCGCCCCCCGCCGCACCCCCCCACCCCCACCCCCCTCCACACCCTCAGCCATACCCCACCCCACGGCCGCATCCCGCTCGCTACACTATAGCTCGCACCACTACACCGTTTGTTTTTAAGTCGGTAAACAAACCGTTGAGTATCCGTTCATTCATATCCCGAGGGTATCGTGAGGGATATTTACTGTATTTTTTTTTATATAGAAAAGGTAGGCAAACGAGCAGGTGGCTCACGTGATGGTAAGTGATTACCGCCGCCCGTGAACACCCGCAATACCAGAGGCGTAGCATATGCGTTGCCTCCCTTAGAGTCCCCCCCACCCCCAGAATTGGTGGAGGGTGGTGTGTGGGCCAATGAAACAACGCCTACTTTCCATTCTTTACTCGACTTGATCACAACACTACTCTATTACTTTTAAACCAACAAACAAAACATTTAGTATCCGATCATCCATATCTCCGAGGGTATCATGGTGAGACTATAGAAGATCTCATCTTCCCGAGGGATACCTACATGAGGGATATTAAGGGAATAGAATAGGAACGAAGACTGCCTGTCACGTTGTCCCTAAACAAGGAGAGCGTAAAGAGGAAGACAGGAAGATTCCCTAATACAGAGTATACTTTTCATTCGAAATTATATTTATCCGAATTTCATGTAGTGAATTTATAGAGGTATTATCAATTTTCGAAAAACGTTTTCACGAATCGTTCTTCCGGAAGTAATTAATAAGATCCTTACAGTCAGCACGCGACATCAGTACGGCAGATTCAAAGAAACCTACCTCTCATGTCTACCTCACTAAAATATGAGTGGGAATAATAACATTGTATGTGTTGTGTGTTGTTGTGTGTATATGTTGTAACCCGAGAACTGGGATGGTATTGCCTCATACTTCATAATTACAATCCGTGTGGTAACGGCGTAAGAATATTACGACTCCATTTCTTCCCGAGAATGTCGTAAGAGGCGTCTAAGGGAAAACAGCCTTAAATATCGTTACGGCAACCGATAGATGGCGGGATAACCATCTCTAAAAATATCAGACCAAAATAATCAGACCGAAGATGGGCAGCAGCGACTGAGTTGCGAGTGGTCTGGTACTGCGATCGCCAATCCGCTAGCCAAACGTGGCGATTACGTCAAATCCTCTCTATGGGAGAGAGAGGCCTATGTCCTGCAGTGGACATTAATAGGCCGATATGTATGTATGTATGTATGTATGTATGTATGTATGTATGTATGTATGTATATGTATGTGTATATGTATGTATGTTGTAATTACACTGATTTTCTATGCCGGCAGAAATGGGAATGGGTCTGGGCTGATGTTTTCGGTGAAGGGTGGGTCGAAGAGACTTACTTGTCAGGACCTCTGTCTACCTCAGTATTGGGAATGGCGTGAAGGTATTTTTATAAATTTCATATTTTATTCTACCATTTTTACCAACCTACAATTCTAAAACATCAACTACATTGTACTTTATCTTTAAAATAAGTTATTTATCATTATTATTATATATGATTCGTAATTAAATTTAACTATATATTAAATGTTAACCAGGATTTAATAAATTACCGATCCCTAAACGTCGCAAATGTTAACTACGATTAGTACTAGAAAATACTTAAAGTGTCTAGAATAAAACTCAACTCTAGGTGCTACCAAAACCTCCGGTCAAGAAATAACATGACGTTGAACCAAATTAACATCATATGAATGGGTTATATATTGATTTGTAATTCATCGACGCACTCACCGCATTATAACTAAACAGAAATCTATTTGTACATTAACTTCGGTATTATTAACTAGTTTTACGTGGATCATTTGAGACCTGCGAAAAACGCATCGATTATTATCTCGTTATAATAAATTGAGAATTATTAATTTATGTTATTAAAATGAATACCTTCTAAATTGAACTTGTTGCCCCAGCGATCGCATTCACACTGTAGCCATGTTTTTTCAGCTTCCAATGACAGCTGCCCTGTAAAGATTAGTTATTGGCGATATTAATTTAACTTGAAAGGACATTATTGTCTAGACTCTGTATACACCAGTATTGGAATTGTCGTTAAGATATTTATTATTACTTTGTTAAACTTAACTCAAATAAACAAACAAATCGAATACGCTCGGAAACCTCAAACAGCATTGGCAGGAAAATAGACTAATCAACTTTAACGCTTAATTTAAGGTTAATGCAAAAGAAAAGGATTGTTGATAATTAATAACAGTGGGTAAAAAAGTAATTAATAAGATCAGATACGGAGGGCCAAAGGTTAGAAATATGTACTGCTGAAAAGTTCAAAAACATCGTATTTTTGTTAAATATTTATATGTATTTATTTTTTAATTTTATGTACTAGTGTACGCTACTGTACTAAACCAACTACTATCTCCGTGGTGGAGTGGAGAGTTGTTTTGTTGTTATCCTATGAGCTCTCAATTACGGCTCTCAACTCACAAGCCTTAGGGTTATACTACTATTGTGTTCGTATGACCAATTTTTATAGAGAACTACATGCCCTTCTAATCTCATTGCGCAGACTAGCGTTCGAATGCAATGGACGTATTTTGTTAAAGTTACTCTGCGACATGCTGCTCACAATGATGGCAAAAGGCATTGCTCATAATACTTGCAACACACCAACGGATGCACCAGCCAGTATTTCAATAAACCAGTTTCTTTCAATTTCAATAAAGAGAGATATGTAAGCAAACTTACGAGCGTATGCTTCCTGATCGCGATGGTGGCGCGGCGGCGGCGGATCCCGGAACGAGCAGATCCACTCGTCCTTCACGCGCAATATCCTGCCGGTGACCCGCGCGTAATATTCGTAGTTGTCCCGCCCGAACAGATCTCCAGCACTGAACTGCTCGATTAACTGCCTCATTATACGCGTCGCCACCTGCTCGCCCAATTATATGCTATACTTACTCAGACGATCACAACATAAGCAAGGCGAAGTTGTGCGAGCACCGTATGTATACGCAAAGTACAATGCTGTTACATGTATAAGCGTAAATTATTGCGACCATTTTATTGCATAGCAAAACTGTCTACAGTGCTACAACTAGTACTAGTACTGTAACTAATTTAAAATATATTTCAAACATATCTTTTGGAATTTTGAAAATTTAAACATTCTTGTGGAATAGTCTGAGGGCTGATATTTCAATTATAAAATAAAAGTTTCTAATATATGATACAGTTAATTTGCTTCACCATTATACAGTCGTTAACAACTATTAATTAAGATTAAGAAAAATCAACCCTGAATATAATTTGGCACCAGCGAAGCAAGTATTGAGCAAACAATTTTTATCGCGAAAGCAGCACCAAAATTGTAAATTGTGCAGCGTAAATCTAGTAATATAAATAATTAAATAAATAAATAAATATTTTTTTAATTTTTTTTCCTACAACAACCTTAATAAATGTGCATTGAAAAAACTTAACAAAAACACACATTGAAAAAACAACATTTTGAATTTTGGCATTGAAAAAAAAATTTAAAAAAGTTTAACGATGAATACTGTATAAAATGCTGGTATAATATGACAACGTTGTCATCGGAATAATAGGATTACCGCAAGACGCGCGTGCATATCTCCCGAGACAAACTTCGATTATTACCTCAACATTATTCAGTGAAACTTAAAAAAAACCTAAACTAAGAAACTTAAAAAAAGCAAACGGGCGCCCGACCCACAATGGCAAGCCTATTACGGATTGTTATACATACATGACGTTTCACAAATTTGCATTTAATTTGTTGCATCGATAAATGCCGCGTCGGTTACAAAATTTATTTTAATTAAATTAAACGAATAAAATTTTGTTTCTTTCTATTGGACAGTAATTTGTACGTCAAAATAGTATAGAAGCATACAAAGTAAGGCCGAGCAAAACATATTCCAATTTCGGTTTAAGAGATGTAAATATAAATATCGAAGAGCAAAACGTAAATATAGCAAAAATGTAACGTGTTTAACTCAGTTAATATATAACTGAAGCCGGAACTTGTACGGTATCATAATAATATGTAGATATTTCTGTAAGTACAGAAAAGAAAGATGATTAGAACAATATTTATGCAAGAAAGGCTTCGATTTACAGCTCATCGTTACAAGAATGGGGTGACAACACTACATGACTTTTTATTGTTCGAAATTCCTTTCGAAACAGCCTGCTAAAGGTCCAGTGCAGAAGATAGACGCGTTTAAAATGAAGGGGACTCCTGTGTTATGAAAATTTGTTATTACGCCTTAGAGGACACGTTTTCCGTTCATATAACTAGTTTCATTAACTACTAGCTTTCCTCCCGACTAGGATTCGCCCGCTAGTACTTCTACAAAAGGCAAAAGAAAATGAGGTAAGCAGCCTAATTACTAGTTCCCAAAGTAAAGTTTCGAAGATTATCCCATATAAACTTTCGTCCCCATTTTAACCAACGAGGGAAAAAATTCCAATAATGTTAAATCAGATATCATTTATCGATAACCTACATTTATTTTATTTTAACCCCCGATTATAATCATTGACGGTTGGAGTTTCCCAATATCCTTCCTCAGCTGACGTCTCATAATTTACCTGCGTGCCAAATTTCAGGTTCGTAGGTCAAGTACACCTAAAGATTGTATGATTAGTCCGGTGTGATCTTTCGATTATATATATTGATTATAAAATGCAAGTTGCTACAATTCTATTCTTCCCGTCAAGAAACAGATCCATAATACTGTTAATTATATTAGCTATTATATAACTGTAAAACCATGTTTCATTTAGTTATTTAGGTCAACAACCATAACAACATACATTCTTTGACACTAGTTACAGAACTTAATACATAATGTATTTAGTGTAATGATACCAAAACCATTTAAGAATAAAGCGTTTTAACCCTGTCACTAAGGTCAGTTTGTCATTAAAAAAATATAACATTATTTTTGCAATATTAGGCCGTAGCTACTTCTTATACATTACATTCACGTTTTAACAACAACTTAATTAATTCTTTTATTTCTAATTAGCTTTTACGTTAGAATCTGAAGGCTTTCCACTAACAACATAGCTAAGGTATCCGTGTGTTTGGGCGTTCGATCTCTGGGACCGAGAACGAGAACGGAAGACCCGAGTTTGATCTCTGCGAACTCAAATAAAGCTGCAGTTAATTAACCAATAAAAATTTGTATTGAGAAATGCATGATGATGTAGAATAAAAAGTTACTCTAAGTATTAGCGGAAAACAAAGATTATCAACTTCCCAATACTATGGTAATCCAGGTTGAAATTTTCTTGGATCTATAATTCTTAAACCATTACGTGTAGGCAAAGAATTTAACATGATTTGATTTAGATCCAGAACCATAAAAATACGTTATACGATAAAACCATAAGGAGTGTCATGTTAGGCGCAATAGAAGGGACTTGTGTCCCAGGCTTGAGACGTAAGCAAAATATACCGAACCGAAAACAATTATCTCACTCGTAGCATAGTAATAAACTCGGCGGATATGGTATAGGTAGGATTACAGATGAATCAGATAGAGAGGAAATGACTAAGGAAATTTGAGTCAACTATTATCATGTCTACTAAAAAGCAAACAAAATCAAAAGCAAAATAATAATGTAATCATAATGTGAACAACGTACAATAGCGTTATCTACAAATGCAAAGAAAAGGTATAGATAATTTCAAGATAATTTTGTAAGAGCAGGATTCTCTAGCTCGACAATACTAAAACTAGCACAAATAAAGATTTGAGAGGCCTGCCATGACCTATTAAGTCAATTTCGAACTTTATCTACCAAGACAATTTTGATGAAATTCAGTTATAGTTCCAAAATTACATTTTATTTCATACCAAGGTGTAAAACTCATTTCTATTGTTTGCAACACATTTATCACAAAGACATTATATTAAACAAACGTCATATATATCATTGGTCTCAATTGTTAACCGCAAAATGGTGCAAAATTTCCAAACTATTCAGTTTAAAAGAAATTTAATATCGTCAAGACGTCATGGTAAGGCCCGAGATCTACGTTTTTATTATAAAAATATCAAGATTGCTCACCAAACAAATAATACAAAGCTGATATAAAAGCATCACTTTCAGATCTACATTATTTACAAAAATACAAAACCAGTGCGTTATGTACTCACGTTCACTTCAGCCTTTTGCCGCATGTTTTAAATAATATTGTGAACAACAAGCTATTTACAGTTATCATTTACATTATTAGTACTTTTACATGACGCTTTAAGTGGAAAACTCGTCTGTGGAACGATTCTCAGTCTTGTGTAGGTACGTCCGGAAATATATAACTTATAAATGCATTAAACTGAGCAATTACAAATTTGAATACGATAAAAAATATACTTTGTACATGTAAATTTGAAAAATTATATATAGTGTTCTCTATAAATAACTACAATAAAATTAAACCCAACTTCAATTAAGTTGACAATAAAATGTTATCGCCAATCTTGCATTAATAACAGTAATATCCCACTTCCTTTATCACTCAACTAAATGAAAGATTAACATTATCAACCTCTCAAGTCGTTAATGCAACGGTTTCATTGTTTCCTTCTTGTAATACTATAAAAATCGTACATGAACAATTCTGGGACTTGTGTAGACTGCTGATCAATGTTTAATGCGGGTTACTATAAACAATAACAAACGTAGAAGAGAATAATAACATATTATTTGAAGCAATGTATAACAAGGTTGCGTTAATCATTTTTCGACGATTTCCAATAGATAATATAGATATACAGAGTTGCGTTCATGTTATTTCAAATGTTAATCCTAAAACTAATTGAAATCTATACATAAATATGGGTCACATGTGTATAAAAAAAAAACAAAAACAATAAAATATCAAGCTGAATACGTAATAACCGTGTACATCCGATAGTTGTGTAGGAACTCGGGCATTAAATAATGTTAACAACGATTCGCTTCGGCGACCCTATCGTGTGCCGCCGTCACGGTCGCTTAGTCGCGCACATCGGACGAAGTGATTGTATTCGATACGAAATCTGTATGTGAATGATTCGAGGAGAACTGACCTTGAACCGCTGCACGTCCTCCATTGTCGCTGTCTTGCCGTCGGACACGCAGGAGTGGAAGAATGACGGTGCCACTGACACACCCAGTGCCTCAGACGTCATACCAGTACCTAACGAAGAAAAGGATCATGCTTTATCACACAATACTACATGTAATATATCTTCACACAATTCCCAATACAGAGGTAGACAGAGGTCTAGATAATTGAGTCCTTTCGACCCACCTTTCACCGATGACACATTTTTGGGACCACGTGAAAGGTGGTGACCCTGTCGAAGTTTTTATGTCCAAGCCAATAATATAAACCGTATATAAGTTTTTAAAAAAACCTATTGGTCACCTGGGGATCGAACTCGAGTCTGTTGCCTCGAATTCCTATCACCACCCGGCTATCGTGACTTATACTACAAACTACAAATGAAAACGAAAATTTGAGAGGGATGAATCTACGCTCTACGCAGAATTTAATCGAAGCGAAATGAGTATATCAGTGGATTGTAATTAGTAGAAGATTATCTATGCCCTACCCTTTAGGATGGAGGAGCTATGAATTTAGTATTTTTAGTATAAATTTAGTAATTTAACTTTTGGAATGAGATCGATCAGGTTTTATGCATTGAGTATCTGTCCGTCAACCAAATTATAAAGAAAACAACGAAATATAGTATACTGTATGTTTACGTCAAACTGCGAGTCATAACTTTTAAAACTTCAGCACGAACTCAAAGACATTCCAATTTCTATATGTGTCATAGCACCCAAATACCTGCCTTAGCGGCCGTGTTCGAATCCCTTTAGTTGAGCTTACGAGTACATCATAGTATGAATGAGATTGTAAAGCTCATTACGCAAACACGATTTAAAATTACATAATGGTACGACACGGCAGAATACATTGTAAATCGATTTGGCAAAATGATCTTGAGTTCTTCCATGAATGAACACGTCATAGGTATTAAGCTTAATAGTCACGATAGCTAAGTGATTGGGTGATCGGATTTCGAGTCAAAAGTAGCGAATTCGATAACCTCGCTCGCACCAATGGGTTTTTACAAAAACTTATGTACGATTTATATCATTGGCTAGGATATAAAGACGATGACGGGCTCACTAGCTGTCACGTTGTCCCGATAAATGTCTTTCGGTGGAAGGAGAGTCGAAAGGATTTAATGGTCTAGACTAGACCACTGTCTACCTCTGTATTGAGAAATGCGCGAAGATAATTTTTTAACAATACATATGAATGTATTGTTAAAAAATTAAATTACGCCGAAAAGTTAATGATAACAGCTCATATTTTAATGGAAGTCACATTTGCACAGCAACAATGACGACAATGTGCTGCGTCACGAGATCCTGGTAACACAAATCACCAATAAGTCTACTCCCTTGTTATTGTTCGCACCAAACATGCGAGGGTACTTATAAAACAGAAGTCGCATTACAATTGTTTTGTTTGGCGCTTCCAACCGTCGCCTTACAGAGAAACGTTACCGATTGAATAAGATTTTGCATTTACATATAAAGTTGAGCTGTTTTTTATTCTTGACATGATAAAACAATAGAAATTGAATAGTATTAACACGTGAAGGAATAAATAGAGTCCATGCGGCCACCCTCGACAACATGAATTTGTCCCCATTTGTAAATTTAAGATGTATGTGTAATAAAACGATTTTCGGATTTTATCGCGTTTTTAATTAGTTTTTACAAACTATTTTTATTTCCCGACGTTTCGGATGCTTTACAGCATCCGTGGTCACGGGGGGGGACCGAAAATCGTTTTATTTTAAATGTGTAGTATTCGTGTAAATACAAGAAATCATTATAATGTATGTGATTAAATTAGAGAAAAAAGTTTTTAAAATTTTAACTGCCACGGGCGGGATTCGAACCCGCGACCTTCGCTGATCCGTGACAATCCTCCTACCTCCGAGCCTCCGAGTCTTACACGGTGGCTCAGAGGTAAGAGCGTTGATTAGAGCGTTGGGCGGTCTCTTTAATTTAATCACATAAAAGTTCAGCATAAATATGCTTTAAAAATCAATAAAATTGCATAATTAAGATAATGTAGTTATTTTCTTTCGATATCTCCTTCGGTAACTGTAATACTACCAGCCAGTACAAAAATTTGAACAACAGCCATCTAAACCACCTAGAACAGTGTAACAAATGTTGTATTGATGACAACCGATTTGAAAGGTACAGAGAAGGTATAATAAATTATCAGAATCAATACGATAACGCTACGAACATAGGCCTCCTCCAAAGATTGCCAGATATATTATAAAGTATTTAGTTCTATCAAATTTTAATTCACGAGAGCTTATGAAAACTGATTTCATCACCTCACCTATCACCTTTTTCGATACATATAGAAAAAAACTCATGAGTACGAACCTTCGCCGAAAAGTCACGACAGCCGAGTCGTTGGGTAATCAAAATTGGAGTCGATTCGAGATTCGATCCCGAGGTATTAGACTAGTGCCAAAATGTTTGTTTATAAACTTATGGACGATTTATATCGTTTTATCGGCTTTAACATTAAGATGACGATGGAACTCACCACCTGTCACGTTGTCCTAAAAATTGTCTTAGGCGGCAGGTTATCTAATTGTCTAGGTGTCTTGCCTCGAATTCCGATCATCTAAAAACTTGACTATCGTAATTTTTGTAACTATTACTATCTTTCTATTATAGTTTTCAATTCCCTTCTAAAAAAAAGTCACGATAGCCGAGTTGTTGGGTGGTCGGAATTTCGAGTCGAGAGACCCGAGTTCGATCCCCAGGTGGCAGTACCAATGAGTTTTTCAAAAACTTATGTACGAATTTCATCGTTGGCTTGGACATAAAGGCGGCGACGGGCTCACCACCTGTCACGTTGTCCTGAAAATATCTTCGGTGGAAGGTGGGTCAAAGGGACTTAATTGTCTAGACTTGACCTCTGTCTACCCCTGTATTGGGAATTGCGTGAAGATATTTATTTGTTTATTTAATTCCCTTCTATCTCGACGGATACATTTTTTGTTAAAACTTTTGTCAAAACATATCTAGGTCGATATACAAGCAAGCGCATAACTAAAAGTAAAAACTCACAGATACGCAACAAAAGGTCACAGGCAGAATCGCTCCAATACGTGTTAGCTCTAAAACGGATTAAATAGCATAACAGGCTTACAGGCGAACAGTTGCATCTGTATAGTTAAGCTGATGCGTGCGCGCCCACACGAGCACGCATGTAATTGGCGAAATTACACTAATTATTTTATCGGTAAACGGGCAGTACGGTACCGGCCTATACGACTGTGACAGTACGTCCATAATTTACACTATACACTCATTCGATAGAACAAATAGTACCTTCCGTGTCCGGCATCTAAACAAACTTTCACTTATTCATTTAGTTATGAGAACAATGTTTCCATGCTAAAAACAATCATAACGTCAAAAATATATTTCTTTTTTAATTTAGTTTCTAGTGCGTGTTTAGTTGGCACAAACTCCCCGTTGATACTCGCGTACACAAGTTTTCTATTACTTGCAATAGAACAAACAGCCTTAACAAATACAATAGGTGTATGTTTGTTGATTCGTAGAACTGTAATTTCTCAAGGGATTGCTACCAAATCACATTTGGAGGTACAATAAAATATCGTTGTAAACAACAAACGCTTTATCAACTCTTTGAAAGAAACATTTTCTATTTCAATTATTTTTTGTCTCCCGTTTACACATTTGGCTCTTTTTATTGCAAATAAAAAATGTCTTTAATGCGACATATAACCGTGCGAACTATAATTATTAATTAAAATAAAAATATTGAATAGATCGTGAGTCCAGAGCCTGAGTATCAAGAACAGACCTCAGTAGATGATCCGTTACAGAGTATAAACCTACAAGATGACGCTGTCTCAACTTCACCGTCAACAAGTACAAAATAAAATTAAATTGAAAGTTAATTGCTTAATTAAAAACCTTGCGACTTATTCTTAGACAACGTAAACAGGAATCCATAACTTAATGAACTTATAAAGCCTAAGGCGTTGATGCACGTCTAGAAAAATGTCGCAGTAGGCATGTTTTTTTTTATTTCAGCTTATTAGCTAGCTGTTCGTTACCTAGTTATTAGTTAGCTGTACTGAGCTAGTGTGTTGACAAGAATCTCAGCTATTTTTACTACTTTACTTATAAACATCATAATTTACAGCATCAAAGTAGTCCTAAAAATTCTAACATACAAATCGCACAAGGTTTATCCGCCTATGAAGCGAGATAAAAAAAAAATATCTTCACGCAATTCCCAATACAGGGGTAGACAGAGGTCGAGTCTAGACATTTAAGTCCCTTCGACCCACCTTTCACCGAAGATATTTTCGGGACAACGTGACAGGTGGTGAGCCCATCGCCGCCTTTATGTCCAAGCCAACGATATTCGTACATAAGTTTTTGAAAAACTCATTGGTACGAGCCTACCAACTGGGGATCGAACTCGGGTCTATTGACTCGAAATTCCGACCACCCAACCACTCGGCTATCGTGACTCTTCGATGAAGCGAGATAAAAACAATATTTTTTATGGGTTTAGGATGAGAAACGAGCTAACAGTACACCTGAAAGTGAGTGTCTACTGCCGACCATTGACAACTAAAAAGAACAGGAAACGAAGAAAGTTACAGACGCGTTGTTGAACACAAGTAATCAGATCAATTGCCTCATTGCCCGTCACCACACTGCATCTGAAATTTATGTTTCAAGCAGGGACACATTTGTTTTCACTGTTATTTGGCAAAACAAGGCAAAGAGATCTACCATCTTAAAAATAATAGCCAAAACACTGCTGCAAAAGCTACATTAAACCTAATAAAGGTTTCCTATAGCATAACTCGTAGAAATTATTTGATTATGACATGGCTGAATTAGTCAACCCACTTGTTACGACAGCAATCAGTTGGAATACACAAGTCTTATAATTGAGTCAGTATCCTTCCCCGGGCACTGACTCAATTATAAGACTTCTATATTAATACAGGTCATTTCCTGTTGGATATTATAAAGTTATAGTATGATCCCCTTTAACACATAGGTAACTTTTGTGTAATTTCTTGTCAACCATGTCGTTTTCAAGGAGCTTATCTTGTATATACCTAGTCCGGCCATAAACTCTGTTACAAATGAAAATGCATTTTTTTAATGAATTAACGTAATATTATTAAAATTTATACCAACATATTTATTAGTCTCAGCAAATGAATTAAAAAAAATTCGATTCGAAACTGCCACTTTTGGTTTTAATCTGTTTGGAAACGAATCTACGGATTTACGCAATTTCGTCACTGCTTGCTCCAAAGATTTTAAATTTTTAAGAGACTCAATGGCGCCGTGTCGTTTAGGGGCAGGCCATGTACTCTAGAATTGACCATAATTTGAAGTCTAAAGTGTTGAGGTCTGGGCTAGGTGAGGGCCAGTCTTCAGCTGTTGTAAAGTCCGAATGTTGGTTTCAAACCAGGCTTGGGTAGTTCGTCCCTTGTGACCAGGTGCAAAGTCTTGCTGGGAAGTCCACGGTATATTACTAAAAAGTATATTGCTGAGAGGTTACACAACATGATCCAAGACTGTCTTGATTCAATTTGGCTAAAGTTATCACTCCTTTTTCACAAAAATTGTGTTTTGTGACAATTTGATAATTAATTGACTCAGGCGTTACTATGCGGAAATTCATTGTAAAGTTTTTATTGAAAAAGTTATTTCGCAACATTCCGCATGCAAATATAAAAAGGTATATGTTACCTGTCCGAAGAGAAGAATAGCACTACCCTCCCTCCCACAGATGCATGCACTAATTCCACTGTATGCACCACCACCACTACACTCATACCAGGTAACATATACCACCAACGAAAACGCGTAGACCACGACCGCAGAGTCAGTGTCTCTGCGGTCGCTCATTGTAGAGTCTACTCGCTCGATAATGCCTTGTTTTGAGGCGAAACACGTGTCGCGTTTTCGTTGGTGGTATATGTTACCTGGTTTGAGTGTAGTGGTGGTGGTGCATACAGTGGAATTAGTGCATGCATCTGTGGGAGGGAGAGTGGTGCTCTTCTTCTCTTCGGACCAGATAACATATACCTTTTTATATTTGCATGCGGAATATTGCGAAGTAACTTTTTCAATAACAACTTTACAGTTTGATAAGACACGCCCATCAAACCATCACTGACGCAGGATGATGACCACGCTGTACGTTTCCGATCACATGACATGAAACAGCTTGTTTAGAACTGTGAGTTCGAAACAAGTTGTTGAGTTGTCTTTATCATTTTGCTTATAGTAATGTTCTTCAATCGTGAAAATCTTTTCATCGATACAGAGCATATTTCGGCGGCGTTCACCTGCGTATCGCGACAGAAGACGTTTTGATCGGTCCACTCTCTTTAATTGTAAAGATTGATTTAGGGCATGTCCTGTATATCGACGAATACTGGCTTTAACAGCATTAACAGCCTTTGTAGTTTTAACAGCACGCGGCCACCCCGATCTATTCTGGTCTTCGACAGAATAAGTGTTATTTTATCTGTTGATAGTACAATATACGAACATACCGCTGATATGAAATGTCTGGAGTATGACCGACGGCTCCATACACACTTTGTGAAAGACGATCATTGCAGTTCTATTTACTTTACCACCCCATATTGTAATTTCATAAAGAACACGAAAAATATGTGAAATGGCGCAAAATCTAAAGAAGTTTTTAAAAATATACGTGTTCCAAATTCAAAATAATCAAAAAGTTTCTATGTAACAGTATTTATGGCCAGACTAGTTATATATAATTTTATACATTGAAATATCGAAAACCGCTATAACGATTTAGATAATATTTCTATTTAAAAAGTATTTTACATTCGAAGTTACGTCTCTGTGAAAGTTCGTTTATATATAAAAATTAATGTTCAGTCCTTTATAATTTATCATCACCAACCGAAGCTTTGTCACTCCGGGAACTTGTTTTATAAAGTTCTCAATATAAGATAACATACACAATGATTGTCTCCCGTTACAGTTTAATCCATTTTAAAAGGACAAAAATTACGTCTAAGACACCCAACACTCAAATCTATTGGGTATCAATCATAAAATATTTAATTCAAGAGCCCACAGACAGACATCTGGCGTATTATATATGGTTAAAGTATGTAGATCAAGGGTAAATTCATTTCAAGGCTCGGAACGTCTGAATATCGCGAAAATAATCATTAATAGAAAATATAAATGTGGCATAGTTATGATAAGCGTTTGCGTAGCCGGTAGGAAAAATATACAAACAGACTCACCTGCTTTGTCAGCGTTAGAGGCCATCACTCGGAACGTGCCAAAAAGTAGCACAAGTAGCCTCTGCGTGCACACCGGCAGGGATAGCAGCAGTCTGCGGGCGAACTCATACGTTACGTGTGTGCTTCGTTGTGATGAAGATTTCATAATGTTTTTATAACCATAGAACTATGGAAAAATTTTGAGTCATCAGTAACAGTATTGAAAACGCCCTAGGATAAGCTTTTCCCGAGATTTGGATATTATTTTTGAAAAGCCGACGCCTATACCTATCGAATGTCGGAATTTTGATGGTATCATTATATTATTTAAACAATATAAAAATTGACTTTGTACCAAAAGTGTAATCACAGCTTATTGTCTTTTTAAAGTATAAATAAAAAAAGTCACGATAGCCCAGTTGTTGGGTGGTCGGAATTTCGAGTCGAGATACCCGAGTTCGATCCCCAGATGGCAGTACCAATGAGTTTTTCAAAAACTTATGTACGAATTTCATCGTTGGCTTGGACATAAAGGCGGCGACGGGCTCACCACCTGTCACGTTGTCCCGAAAATATATTCGGTGGAAGATGGGTCAAAGGGACTTAATTGTGTAGACTTGACCTCTGTCTACCCCTGTATTGGGAATTGCGTGAAGATATTTTTTTTAAAGTATAAATATCTTCACTCAATTCCCAATAGAGGTCTAGACAGACGTCTAGTCTAGACAATTAAGTCCCTTCGACCCACCTTCCACCGACGATATTTTCGGGACACGATGACAGGTGGTGAGTTTGTCGCCGTCTTTTTGTCTAAGCCAACGATATAATTCGCACATAAGTTTTTGAAAAACTCATTTATACGAGCCGGCCATCTGGGGATCGAACTCGGGTCTCTTGACTCGAAATTCCGACCACCCAACCTCTCGACTCGGCTATCGGTTTTTAAAGTATCAAAAGATTATAATCACATTCATTCAAGGGACACGAAACGTACAACCAGACGCAAAAATAAATAAATTCCGGGCTCCGCATTTGTTTATACTCTGAGCTGGGGTCACTAAATAACTTTTGGCATAATCACGAAATGTCGATAGGACAGCGTTACTCCACACTCTATCCACCCTATTCCACCCAACTCTAATGTAGCTCTGTTTAATTTGGTTCGGTATTTTTCGCGACGGCCATACCGAAGTATGTTCTGCTATGTATTATTATAGGCCAAGTCAATATTAAATATAATAAGTTAAGGCAAGATTAATATTACAATACACCAACTCTTTTTCCAAAAGTCGACGCCTCTCACAAGACGCTGTGCTCTAACAGTTACAAATGAAATAATAAGGCTCATGTGGCCAATTGGGTAGAGAAATAGGACCCAATCTATACACAGACTAACGATACGATGCAATATTTTGAGCTCGAATATGGTTACAATTTAAATATTGCTAGGTGATAGCGATTTCGCACTATCGCCAAGCAATAGTTATCGGGTATACATAGCCAGCAAATAGGTAGAGGTTAGAAAAGGGACAAGAAAAAATATCAACTATTTATTCATAGCAGCTTTTGAATTTTATTTTATTTCTGGAAGTAATAAACAAAACTGCCCATTTTAAGTTAAACTTAAGTTTGTCTGCGGATTATCTCGTAATTCTCGCAAGATCACTAAATCTCTGTTTAGCTATTTCTCCCTCCGACACCCCGACACAACAAATCATAATTCGTTAAGCAAATTCATGTTTCACCTGTCTCGCGACAGTAAAAGTGAAAATATCCGGATAGAAAGTAAGCAATCTTTTTATTCTATGAATCAATCCAGTTTCTGCCGTTTTTCAAGATTGACATGCAAACATTTAAGCATACAAACATATAACCTATTTCATAATGTTATCGAGGCAGAGGATGTGGGATTCCTATCCCACTATCCTCTGCCTCCTAGTATTCCAGTATCTTCTACACTTATAATCCTTACATAGATAATTATTGTGACACTAACATGTAAATACACTACAAAGATCTAGTGTAGATATAAAATTATTTCCTTTGACAAAATACCTAAATATGTCGATCCCCTACAATTTGTATGGGACAAAGTAAAAATTACTACACGGTAACGTATGAAGTATTATTTACAAGTACATATGTCGCGCGCCCAGAGAGCAATGCAAATGTAACCACATTCAAATTCCTTATGTTTTATGAAACTTACTATTGGATTGGACAATTTTGAGAAAGGAATTAATAGATTTTAAGGAATTACATCAGCTCAGTGATAATCTAAATCACTTCAATCGAAGACTGATGCAAATTTATTATTACATACTTCTTTCAACCCCTGACGTCAAAGATGAAAAATCCGAAGGTGTAATACTGGCTCTCTACAAATACATTTAAATCAGAAATGCAGTTTTTGACACCTCCGTGGACGAGTAGCGTAAACACCGGCATACAAGGTGTCGCTATCTCGATGTCCCGGATTCAATTCCCGGACGGGTCAATGTAGAAAAAACTCTTTCTACATTTTCTCGGGTCTGGGTGTTTGTGGTGCCTTTGTTGTTTCCGATTCCCATACCTTAAGTCCTTTAGCTTCTTACATTGAGATTGGAGCAATGTATGTGACGTTGTCCCTATCTACATATGTACTGCTTGTATAACGCCAGAAGGCATGTGCAAGACGCCTTCTGGCGTTATACAAGCAGTACATATGTAGATAGGGACAACCCAGACGATTCTAAAGCAGAGAAGAAATGTACCGCGTATTTAAAAACTAGTGTCGCATAAACATCAAAACCTGTTTCGACCGAATAACGTGAGAATAGCCTAATTCAACAGTTACCTATGATTTATATGTATAATAAATACAACAAGCAGATATCGTTGACCCTAATGAACAACAATGCTTATTCAAATAACTGTAATAATTTTCTTAGGCGGCTTGTTTTATCTCGGGATAAGTATTCAATTACTCATTTTAGTGTACCTAAATTTTAAACATTAAATTTAATATGTGACATATAATATTTAAAGGTAATATTTATAATATTTAAATTAAAAAACCTCCAAATATAGTGCAATAAAAAGAAACTATTTATAAACAAATGTTGTTAAAAAGACTGTATTAAAAAAGACCTTCATTAAAATTTATATGTGTGGAAACAGCTTTTACTCTAAATTTGCAATCCTTTGGATGCCAATACAAGTAAAACTTAAATAAATTCCATTGAAATGTGGGCCGAAAGGACTAAAATGTCTAGTCCTTTAATTAACCAAGAATCAGGAAAAGCATGAACATACAATAATATCTGCAGGAATACAGTACTTTATGAACACAGAAGACAACACAGTTATCTACATATACGGGTATAAGGCGGAATTCCTCAGGGTATCGTGTTGTCTCCTCTTCTATTGCTTTAAGTTTTTAATCTCTGTGTCAAACAGATATGGCAAAAGCAGGGACGCAAACCCAAAGTTCGAGAAAAATATGGTTCCTGAACTGAAACTGCTGGTTGACTGAAGCTTTGAAAGTTTATTTAGAATAAATGAAGAAATTTTGGACAAAATTGTAATATAAAAAATAAGTCTAGAAATAAATGAAATTAAAAATATGATGATAAATCGACTAGTAAAACATGTTTCATCGAGTCTCAAATCACAACGGTGCCAATGAAGATTTCACTTAAAAATATTTCAAATGCCAATTTAAAATGCCACAGAGCATCATTCAAACACAGCAAGGCCGAGTACATTGCCCTGATTATTACGTGGATCCCCGTAATTATATTGAAGTATCGCATGAATTATCGATAAGCCGAGTGCATGTAGCCGTAACATCGCGTAACTGCATCGAAATTCATCACTAAACTCCCATTGTTTGCTGCCATAACATGCAGTATAGTTGCTGTGACGTCCAAACATAGGCACTGTCCAATGCTGCACAATATCAAGATAGATATCAATTTCTAAGTATTCGATAACGAACTGACTAATTAATACTAAACTGTAACGTATTATAAGTTATCTACGAACGTATATAACATTATTTTAATTGCTAATGGAATTGTAGTTAGTTTATACATTACCGTTATAAAAATTTCTTAATACAAAACTTCGATAATCCAATTAATAAATCAGCTATGACATAACGCGCTTGTAGTTGCAATGGTGTTAAAAGTATATTTAAAAAACAGTATTATTAAAATTTTGGGTTCGATATTTTGAATAAGACATTTAATTTAGAATTTCGCAAAAACTTATGAAACATCGGCAATTTAAGTTTGATGGAATTTCAGACAAAATAGGGACGAATATTATGGAAAAATTTATCCTACTTAAATTCTAGGCTTTAGTAGATGACCGCGAAAATATACAATAGTACATTATAATATCAATTAAAACGTTAGTATTAGTAAACTTTTAATGAAGGCGATAGACTTCTTTTCTACCTAGGAGTCGTCAGTGGCACCCTTTTACCCATTTTTGCTGCCAAAAAGAAGTTGAACTACTGTTGCGTTCCGGTGTAAGCTTTGTGTGAACTACACTGGCTCACTGCACTAAAAAATAATATATCTATAACGGGCACTGAGAAATTCCATCCCAGATCTCGGAGGATTATGGTATAAAGCATCGACTTTTGTTGGCAACCATATTTTGGGAGACAGCGACTTTTTATACGCCGTAAAAGTGATAGTACACATAATTACTGTAATAAAAGATTAAGAAAAACTTTAAACGTCAATGTTTTGAAACATGAATCTCGTACAAATAAATAATAAAAATTATTAATATAATAAAAATAAACTATACAGTTTCTACATGTTAATGTGTAAATACTGTAATACTTGCGTAATGCGTTATACAAAAACGCTTTCGTCGGCACTAAGGGAAAACTCGCTAATGCGCAGTAATTAATTGCTATTACTAGCTGACTCACTAATAGGTAAACCACATTTCCGATGGTAGGTTGACAGTTTTTTTTTCATGCATCACATAACAAACTACCGCCACAATTATACTCGTGAGAATTGTGGCTTTTTTGGAGACACTGAGGTAAAAAAAAAATAAAAGACTGGTGTGATAGAAAAACATGAAGATTTTTGTACTAATATATAGCTGCAACATGAGGGTAAAAGGAAAGAAAGAAATAACAAGGGAAAAGGAACGAGTATGGGCTTCCGGTTACTCATCATGATGAGTAACCAGACGAGATGTTATTTCGTAAATTACTTAACGCAAGCATTTTACGTGTCGGTCCATACTTGCAGTAGCCGCCATTTGGCTCAAAATTTGTAAAAAAATTAAAATGATTATTTGATTTCAGTTTAGTTAGATAACAACGTCGAGGCTCCATTCTTATTATTGTTTCAGATGAAAGTTCGAAAAGCATCCCGTTTGACTATCGTGATATAATTGAGTTCTAGAATATCTAATAAAAGTTTTTTTTATTAGATATTCTAGAATTATTCGGGTTCCGAAGTATCCGGAATTGATAATCCGAAATTGCTGGTTACCCTAATATTTGCAGACATGTTTAACCGAAATTATCACGCAATGTGTAATCGCGCTTAGTTTTAACTCATGATAATTGACATGGTAAATTCCTTGTTCAAATTTAAAATGATCACTCAAATTTCAGCACCACCTTCAGGTCACGAGTTTATATCGTTTGCGATGTGATGCTCGTTGGTGGACCGGGGAGTGAATATTTGAGTCATCGCCTTTCCACCACTGTCGACCAAAATAAAGTAGGCGACGTTAAGATGCAGATCTACGACGAGTTGCCAGATTGGCCGATACAAGCATTCTACGAGGGTCCGTCACATTAGAATTAACGCCAAGAAGGTAAACGCCAGGAGGAAAAGGGAGAAAGTATAAGCGTTCAGTCTCAAGCAGGAGCCGTAGGACGGAATTGTCGTACGAACGGCACATCCCTGAATCTATAAAGATCTAATAAGTCACAATAGCCAAGTGGTTGGATGATCGGAATTCAAGTCGAGAGACCCCAGTTCGATCTCCAGATGGTAGGCTCGTACCAAGGGTTTTTTCAAAAACTTACGATTTATACTTTATAGACGGTGACGGGATCACCACCACTGTCACGTTGTCCCAAAACATTTCTTCGGTGAAAGAGGGGTCGAAAAGGAATATGTGACCGTGTGGCGATAATACTATATTGAGAATGCCATGAAGACATTTTTTATAAAGGATCCCAGACCACCAACGCCAGAAGTGGTGATTTTAGTGTGTAAATATAGTATATTTCTCCAGAAATCTCAGCCCGACCCAACCCCATAATATTATATTTAATTTACTTTTTTTACATAAATTTTCTTAGTCTGCCGTATAGACATCATCGTATTTTATACTCCGCAGGAATCCCCAGGTACCCAAACCAGGTAACCGGGGAAACCCAATATGGCGCAATTTTTTTAAAGCTACCCAAATAACAAATTTGCAGCGAAATCAGTTCGGCTGTTTAGCCGTGAAAGCACGGCTAAACAGCTGAACTCACTGACAATAAGGAAGATAGACTGAGTAACAGTCACATTTTATAATATCAAGTATGAATAAGTATGGATTACACAAGACAATACAAAGTTATAGTTTAATATAGTGAAATGAATATTGAAAAATACAAATGTGAATCTAGTCAAAAAAGTGTCATGGATGAGCTATCATTATATTTTGTTAAACCTTGAAAGTTACTGAACCGGATCTATTAAAAAAAATCCTATCTTTCAATGAATGCCTTTGCTTCCAGATATCACTAGAACGAAATGATTTACTTGGCTTGTTACTAACAAAATAATTTGAAAATAGTTGACGTTAGCATAATCGCAAGTATTGTTCTTTCATCTCTTTAACCAGAAGTCATTTATGTCGATTTCTTATTTAACAGAATTCATGACCACGGCAGCGCTCCGCTTGCGTCTCATAGACCAAAACGATCCATGCACTTGAATCAGAAACTATTGTGAAGCTCTTTTACAATGTGACTAAAACCTCGCGTAAAATCATGAAACGAAGTATTATAATTCGTGATTTATTCGTTCATTATTTATTACAGCCTATCAAATGTCCACTGCTAAACAAGTTCTCCACAAATCACATGATACATAGATCCATCGAATTCCTCAACTAAAATCGAAAGGCTACATTTAGGTATCGTAAATAACCACTGGCAATACGCACCGTTTATAAACTTGGTCTTAAGGCTCTGTTTATTAGTCAAATGTCGAATTTAGTTAAAGTTGAGTAAAATTATCTCAACGAGAATTCGTCTTTAATGGTGAGCACGTGCGCCATTCTAAATAGCAACTTATTAAAAATACAACCGTAAAGTGCGAGTGAAAGTGGCCTAACCTTGTATTTTATATCAATTTGTAAGATTAGAGAGAAGATAGATATACCATAGGTACCTAATCTTACGCAGGTCATTCTATCCACAATACCATGGGATAAATAAAATATATACATGGGAACAACCGCATATTGCTCTGATGTCAAAATAAGCAGCCAAAGCACTTGTATTATGAAATCAGAAACAACGAAGGTACCACAATCACCCAGACTAAAAAACATGTAGATAAACTGTTCTCTACATTGACCCAACCGGAAATCGAACCCGATACCTCTGACCTAGCGATACCTTGAAAACCGGAGTGTAGTGTGTGTGTGTGTGTGTGTGTGTAAGTCTCTTTGTCCTAAGATTATTTATATTTTATGATGTTCGTCGTTTGCAACGGCCATTTACGCGAATCCAGCGTTCAAACGCTTCAGTCAAACTATTAAGACTATTTACTGGCAAAGTTCCACCAGAGCGAGTTTTCTGACCTCGTTAAAATTATGAGGTGGTCATACATCGCGGTTTCCTGATACCGAAACTTTTCCTATATAGGAAGGTTTCAAGTAAATGCGTAACACACCAGCAATGTAATCTACTTATAGAAAAATTAATATATTTTTATAGTTTTAACAAAATACATTTTAATATAAATGGGGTTAACCACATAATTAAAACCATTAAATTTTATTATAATTACGACCCGATAGCCTAGGTACTGGTTAGTACTGCTTTCAAGCAGTACAAAGGTTGAGGGTTCGAACCCCGTTAGGGCGAATAATTTTTGTGTTAAATATGAATGTTTGCACTCGAGTCATGAATGTTTATATGCATATATTTTATTAAATCTTCACGCCATTCCCTATACAGGGGTGTACAGTGTTTTAGACAAGTCCCTTAAACCCACCTACCTCCATAGATAATTTATGGGATAACAGGAGTAAGAGGTGATTATGGAGAAAGCCTTAAAAATACAATTGGCTACCGAGAGCTGGGGATATAACCATCATGATAAATACCAGACCAAAATTCAGCACACCGGTTATGGTCTACAATGTCTTAAGTGCAAGAGAGGTGATTATGGCAACCATTCCTAACAGCAGAGGAGAATAGGTCACTCTGTTGCCTTGGACTTTTATAGGCCGTTATGATTTTCTTATCAGGTTGGATAATGGAAATGCTGAATATCACATTTTGTGATCAAAATATAAAAATTTTATGAAAGGGTTGTACGTAAACCAACGGTTAATTTAATAAAATTTTATTTGAGACATAGTATCACTTTTGCATAAATTATTGCCAATTACATTTTAATTAAATTAAGGTAAGGTAACAACCGTGTAAGTATATACGGCGTAAGAATATTGCCACTCCTTTTCTTCCCATGGGTGGCGTAAGAGGCGACTAAGAATAGATGGCAGGATAACCATCTCTAAAAAAAAAGATCAGATTGAAGATAGGCCAAGGTGCGAGTGGTCTGGTACTGCGATCGCCAATCAGCTTGCCAAGTGTGGCGATTATGGCAAAACCTCCCTATGATAGAAGCCTACGTCCTTCAGTGGACTTTAACAGTCCATTATGTATGTTATATAAGGTAACACATTAGTTGTTTGTTATAATAAAAATATAAATAATAATTTTATAATAAAAATATATAATAAATCTAAAACTATATTATTAAACAATGAAACCTTATAATTGAACCATATTTTTCAGAAACGCTCTTGGGCTCTAAGAGTCCAAATTTGACCTAATGGATATCTCAAGAAGCAGATCTGTGGGCCCTTTTTAATATCACATCTACTAACCAATGGTAAAAAAATTAACCAGCAGTGATTCAAAAATATAATAAACTTTCGTGGAAAGTTCACTTTAATTTAGAAGCCAGTTTTTTTTGTTGGCTTAAATAATAATTAATAAAAAATAATATTCCAATTTAGGAAAATATGGTGAGAAATATAGATATTGAAAGAGAGATATAGCCATGTACATATCTATTGTTTACAATATTACTTATATCTCTGTGTATATAAAAAACCGCCACAATATCCAAGTGATTGGGTGGTTGAAATTCGAGTCAAGAGATCCGAGTTTGAGCCCCAGGTGGCAAGCTCGTACCAATGGTTGCCTAACACCTGTCACATTGTCCTAACAATATATGTATCTACTTATATCTCTGTATATCAGCACAGATTGAACATAACACATGATTTTACATAATTATTCCCCAAACATTGTTACAACCCCCACACCACAAATTTAAATCCATCAAGTAATATTTTTTAGATATAAATATAATGAGATAAAAGTATTATATAAATCCATTTAGTAAAAAACCTTGGTGTCAAATGTCAGTATAAAAATATGCCTAAATATTTTAAAAATTATACTTATGTTGTGTTGGTTCACAAATTTTTACCAAATTCTATAGGAATTCAAAGAATGTATGGAACTCATAAATCATAACAATAGCAGAATAGCCATTTGTAATCTGCCTGACCAATATTAACAAGTAATGTTATAAACATGGTTCAAGAAGTATGATTGCAGTCCCAGGTTCATGGATTTTCAAACAATCAATCATCAAAATTGGGGAAATAAATATCATCCAGTTAAATTTTAAGACTCTGTGATTCATTGTCATCATTTTCTTACCCAACAATTACAACCCTGATTCTATAATTCTGATAATTGAAAGTTAAAAAATTTTGTTTCAAGAGACCCGACTTCGATCCCCAGGTGGCAGGCTCATACTAATGGGTTTTTCAAAAAAGTATGTTCAATATTTCTATATATATATTGGCATTGACATAAATACGGCGATGGGCTCACCACCTGTCACGATGTCCCAAAAATATCTTCGGTGGAAGATACTATTTTATTTATTTTTGTTTTCAAAGTTATAAAAAATATCTTCAAGTCATTTCCAATCTGAGGTAGACAGAGGTTTAGGGCAATTAAGACCTTTCGACCCACTTTCCAGCGGAAAATATTTTTGGGACAATGTGATAGGTGGTGAGCCAGTGGCAGACTTTATGTCATATTGAAAGTAAATAAAGATTAATTTGGTAATGAATATACACTTACCCTCGAATAGCGGTCACTTGCTGTTCTGGAGGTAATTCCACAGCTGCAAACAGGTGCATTTCACCATCTCGACCAAAAACTCCCCCCGGAATCTTCCTATATTAATAAAACAAATAAAAAAAATTTATATTTTTTTGTTCAGTGCCAAGAAATTATGTGTTATTACCAAAGGTTGTCAGCCAACTGCACAGAATGAGACATGATTTTTGAATCTTGTCATTAGTTAGTCTTACTTCTTTGGCAAGCTCTCTGACAAATATATGATATTTATTCATGTCAAAGAAATTATATACAGTAAAATTATTAAATAAATTTCATTTAAGAGTATGAAGAAATTACTTCAGAACACATTACTTTGCTTAAGAATATGTTCTATAAATAATAAAGGTGTAATTAATGCCAAATAGGCTATGGTGAAAAGTGGATTGAAAAACTTTGTCTAGGCCTCTGCCTTGATATGGAAAATAGAGTGAAAATTAAAAAAAATGCACATATCATTGAAATATTTTTATGAAATATAAAAAACGTATCTACATACATAGAAAATAAATCAGACATTTAACTAATCATGTTTTTTTTTCTTTTCATGAAGGTTAATATAAAAGTATGTACAAAACAATTTAAACTTACCTGAGAAACTTTTTTAAAACACTAGCAATAGTGTACACAGAATAATTATCAACATTTACAAGTCGACCAGTCTGCAAAAAGTGTATTAACTTTTTCATTGCACCTTGGTGGCCAGGAGCACGAAAAACATCACGGCGAAGAGGCGCCTCCTTGTTTAATTTTAGTATCAGCACCTGAACAGGACACAATTGGAAAATCCATACAAAAAAAAGTGCTAATACAAATACATAGAAGTTTAAATCGCCGTACTAACAAGCAAAGGTCCTGGTATATCATCTTTGCATACTTCGTGAAGAGGAACTCCAAATTTTACTTTCTCCAGTCTCCTTGGGTATGGAAGAGAATTAGGATGTCCGCAAGACGTAACAACATTGCTTAATGTGGCAGCCCTCCGGTGCATTCGTCGTGCCCAGTTGCTCATTTTGGGCGGTGATAAAGATCTGTGAGAATAATAAATCGACCGCAACAATGACCGGTTAAAAATATAGTACATTAGTGAACATTCTGCAAGATTTATATAAAGCTTCTCCCAACCAATAATTATTTAGATTGTAAATTGTTTTAGATTATATTGCTAACTAGCTAATTCGATGTAGCTTCTGAGGCGGCAATATATTGTTTGTTGATTAGTTCATCCTTCATTTTCACGATCACCTCACGTTCATCTGCTTTTGTCTAAATGATATAGAATAAATAGCGATCTTTTTTCACAAATTACATAAATTTGTAACTATCTATTTCTGATGATCTCTATAAAAAATCTACACCAGAATTTATACACGGGTTAGCGCATTCACAACAAGAAAAGTATTAAAAGATAGTACCTACTCTACATGACAAGAGGGATGACACTATACGGTATATACCATGTAGTAGCAAAACGACAGGGTTTCCAACTAAGAGATTTTGCCCCTAAATTTAGGAGGAAAATAAGTGACGGGATTTTTAGGTGTTATATGTTTAGGGATTTCTTGAATTCTTATATTTGTCTTATTTTTTTTTTTAAAGAAAAACTGAAACATAAAAATTAGGGCCTAGAGTAATTTCATCTTGCCAATCGCACCTATTTGTTTAACTAGCAACTGAACGGCATGCCTTGCCACCGTATTGATTACTGATTACCATATAAACCTAGTTGGAATATATTACAACCAAGGTTACTAGAATGCCCTATGCCAGAACCTTGATTGCTACTCTCTAGTGATTGATAGTATGTTGTACTGTAAATATGCTGACTTTTTTACTTGTTTGATTTAAATTTACTATTTTAACGCTATGTCGATAAAGAATTTGTTAATTATGCCAGTTCTAGGTTTGAAAGGTACATTTTTCCGATATTTTTTTATTTATGTGTTCAAGACAAACAATATTAAATTTAATATTTATGATCCTTTCCCATGGAATAACCAGTGTTTATTTAATATTAAAATAAAGAAATAAATATATTCACGCAATTACCAATACAGGGGTAGACAGAGGTCGAGTCTAGACAATTAAGTCCCTTCGGCCCACCTTTCACCGAGGATATTTTCGGGACAAAGTGAGAGGAGGTGTGCCCGTCGCCGTCTTTATGTCCAAGCCAACAATATAATTCGTACATAAGTTTTTGAAAAACCCATTGGTAAGAGCCTGCCATCTGGGTCTCTCGACTCGAAATTCCGAACACCCAACCTCTCGGCTATCGTGACTTATTTCATTCTTTATCGTACTTTATTTAATATTAAATATATATAAAATATACGTTGTTCGTATGATTTCAAAATGTCAGAATCGTAATAAAATAAACATATATTGGATGTTTTAAATAATGTTTAAATTGTAATGTATGTAAGGAATATTAAATAACATTATTTGTTATTTACTTACTATTAATAATCTTTTTTCATGTAGAATATAGGCAAACGAGCTCTTTTCTTTTTTTTAAGGTCCTTTTCTTGAAGGTACCTGAGTCGTATCGGTCCGGAAAAACCGTTGACGGCAGCACATTCCATAAAGTGCAAATACGTGGCAGAAAATTCCACTAAAAACGCACTGTGGTGGAATGCCAAGCACTGGAATGCTATCCCTATGAACAGTACTCCATGTGCTGACGAACCTGCGCCTTATAAAGTTGCAAGCGAAGCAACTTAACTGCCTTGTGTTCTTAATGACGTAACATGACATTTTAGAAGTTTATGAATTAAGCTTTGGGGAGAAAAATTTTGTGTGTTGCAAACACTGCAAAATTAATGGTCACAGAACATATAGACATACTCACTACCGAGGGGCAGTACTTTTCACCTTGCTATAAAGATATAGTGATTATATCCATTTTTATGGATATTCTCTTTGGTAGCATAGAGACTTGAAGTTAGGGTTAAGCAGAAAGTTAAAAATTACTTTAACGTAGTGATTATATTCTTTTGAATTACTTGTTTCGTGCTATTTAAAGGAATAGTATTTTTATAATAATTTCTTTAAAAAATAGCTAAGAAATCGAAAATCAAATAAACTTAAATGGCTAACATAGAAGACGAATGGCAGGAAGAATCAGTTGTTATGCCGGTACCGAGAACTCAAAGTAATAGCGCTCGTGGCCAGAGTATTATATTCTTTGCTCGTGGCCGTCGGGGTTCGACCTATGGTGGAAACCATAATTCAAATGGGTTACGAAATAGAAATCAGCATATATCAAATTGGCGACTTGAAAATTCTAGTGGAGATAGAAGTAACCGGAATGTAGTTCACGAAAACAAAAAAGTAATATCTGTTCCTTCTAACCGAGTTGGAAGAGTTATTGGAAAAGGAGGTTCAAAAATCCGCGACCTCATGTTTGAATCACAAGCAAAAATAAACGTAGGAGATTCAAGCGGTGACGAAACAAGTGTCACAATAAGTGGCACCCATGAGGCAATATCAAAGGCTCAAGAAATGATAGAGAAAATTACAGAAAATTACAATCCAACACCAACCAGGCAAAATGATTGGTTTGAAAATGCAACTGGTGGTGAAGAAACTAGTGGTTTTTTCAAATTAAATGATGAAGGTGTGCAAGTTGTTGATTGGGATAAGCTCAATGCTTTTCATGATAAGTCACAAAAAGAAAGATATGATAATTTACCCCCTATTATAAAAGATTTTTATAAAGAAGATCCAGTAGTTAGCAAAATGTCACCGGAGGAAGTTAAGTTTTGGAGGCGCACAAATCATGATGTGCAAGTAAAAAGAACCTTTGATGATAGGCCCGATTTAAGGCCTATCCCAAATCCTGTATTAACATTTGAACAAGCTTTTCAAAATTATCCAGAAATTTTGGATGAAATTTACAAACAAGGGTTTAAGCATCCTTCACCTATACAAAGTCAAGCATGGCCAATCCTTTTAAGAGGAGAAGATTTAATAGGCATTGCACAAACTGGTACAGGAAAAACACTTGCTTTCTTATTGCCTGCTTTAATACATATTGAAGGTCAAACAGTTCCTAGAAAGGAAAGAGAGGGGCCAACAGTTCTCATTTTAGCACCTACTCGTGAACTAGCTATTCAGATACACAAAGAAGCATCAAAATATCAATATAAGAATATTAAATCAGTTTGCATTTATGGTGGAGGAGATCGTAAAGAACAAATTAAAGTTGTTTCTAAAGGAATTGATATTGTTATAGCTACTCCTGGTAGATTAAATGATTTAGTTCTCGCAAGACATATAAATGTAATTAACTTCTCTTATATTGTTTTGGATGAAGCTGATAGAATGTTGGACATGGGCTTTGAGCCTCAAATACGTAAGTCGTTATTTGATGTGAGACCTGATAGGCAAACTGTGATGACATCAGCCACATGGCCACCTGGTGTAAGGCATCTTGCTGAATCATACATGAAAGATCCTATTCAAGTGAATGTTGGATCACTTGACCTAGCTGCAGTGCATACTGTTACTCAAAAGATATTGTTTGTTGAAGAAGAAAATAAGGAGAGCATTTTATACTCATTTATATTAAACATGAATGTCAATGACAAGGTACTTATATTTTGTGGAAAAAAAGCTACAGCCACTCACGTCACTACTGAGCTATGTTTAAAAGGAATAGAATGTCAATCTTTACATGGTGACAGAGACCAGAGTGACCGTGAAGCAGCCTTACAGGAAATGGTTGATGGTACTGTTAATATTCTTGTTGCAACAGATGTTGCGTCAAGGGGAATAGATATACAAGATTTGACTCATGTTGTAAACTTTGATTTTCCTAGACATATTGAAGAATATGTTCACAGAGTAGGCAGGACAGGGAGAGCAGGAAAGACAGGAATAGCTTTATCTTTCATTACTAAAAATGATTGGGCACATGCTGGTGAACTTATTAAGATTCTCAATGAGGCAAATCAAGAGGTGCCAAGTGAATTAGAAATGATGGCTACACGATTTAATGCTATGAAGTTACGAAGAGAAGCTCAAGATCATCGCATTGGGCGTGGTAATAACAGGGGCAGGAGGTATTAAGTTTTTTTTAAATTTCATTGTAATCCCACCAATTATATTTGTAGTTATTATAGTCTACTGTTTACATTTTTTCTTTTTTATTATTATGTACTCTGGAGGACCAGACAGTATTCACTCTGTTATTTTACTGTGATTTATAATTATTTTTATTATGTTATAATTGTAAACCATACAACTATCATCATATTAACTCATACAGTCTCCAATATTTTCATAATTTGTGTTAAACTACATACACTACACATTTTGTTGCATGTCATTTTTTTTTTATTTCATTCCAAGTATAAATGTAACATGAGAAACAAGAGTTAGCATATTAGTATGAGTATCTTTCAAGATGATAAGTGAATGTTATTTTTTAGTTTTACATAGAGATAGTAATTAGAGAAGCTAATATCCTTTTTTTTTATTAATTGTGATTTATGTTTTTTTTTTTGCTGATTTTCTAGTTTCTGTTTGAGAATCAGCAGCTCTTTTCTAATTGTAAATATGGTGGACTCCAAAACAAACAGTAAATGGATAGTTCTACATCTTTATATATGTTCTTTAATTTTTTTTAGTACCATAGATTATTACAAAGCTAATGTTATTGGCTCAACATTCTGACAATGTTGTTTTACAGTATTATCAAACCCCTCAAATGTAAAAAAAATCTAATAAAATATTTTAAATTAGCTACAGTTTTTGTGATAATAAAATGTTTGAAAATCTACAGAATACTACTAGACGACAATTATGCGAATTGAGATTGTTGATGGTATATAACATACAACTTGTCTGTACTGCAATCGCCAATTGGCTTGTCTAGAGTGGCGAATGGCGTATATCCTGAAGTGGAATTTTAAAGATTGTTATGCCTAATTCACCTACTACCTGAACTACCTACTACTGCGAATTAACAGTCATGCTGATAATTGGCGATGATAGAACAAAATTTGTAATTGTACAGACAGCTATACAATTTTGATTACAGCACAGATTTTATTTATTCATACATTCTGTGGCAAGAGAACAGCACATGTTAAATATGCTCACATGTATTGACTATTTGATCAAGGAATTATAACCAGTCTTATCTATAATTGTCAGGTAGAAAAGAAAAATAGCTTATGTACTAGCTTTTTAAAATTTATTTATGACATTTACTGCAAAGTATAATATTCTTACATTTAACTACAATTTTTAGGAATTAATTCAATGATTAACTACTATAAAGCAGTTAATTAGCAATATTTATATAAACAGCACAACAAGATTTATTTAAATGTGTATTTCAAAGCATTTAAAAGTGCTTTTTAATTTGTTTCGTGGTGTTATTTTCGCATAATATTATTAGGAAAGTTTACGAATTTGTTAAAATTCGAGATCAATATATAGGGTGCTGACACAAAAATTTGTTACAGACCACCAAGAACCCTAACATAATTCAAAGATTTAATTATTAAATCTGACTGAAACAACAATCCAGAATAAATAATGTAGATATAATTACTAAATATCTATACAAAATTAACAGATTGAGAAATAAAACCAAAATACAAATAATTTATACAATCTCTAATCGCTTCATTTCTTTGAGTAACTCAACACCCATTTTGGCTGGAGAGCGGGTGACAATAACATTGGCTTTTTCAAGAGCTTTTATTTTATCCATCGCGCCACCCTTACCGCCAGAGATAATTGCGCCTGCATGACCCATACGCCTTCCAGGTGGGGCAGTAAGACCAGCAATGAATGAGACAACTGGTTTTGCTTTTTGACCCTGTGTAATACAATGAAACTTAATTAAATATCCAATAAATATTAACAATCAAACTATCCATACATAGGTACTAGGCTAACTAAACTACTTATGCCACTATTGCAGGGATATGAGAAGAGTATTCATGGTAGTGGTTTAAAAACTTCCTGATATGTGACAAGATTTTAAAATATATTTATGGTATCCAAAGCATTGTTCATTTATAAACATTCAATATTCAGATAATTAAACTATTTGAACAAGTTCTCGGGCATATGACTTGAACTTTTTTTTAATAGTAATGCCAATGTATATATTGGTAATATACCAGTTAACCACTCATTTGACATTTTGCTTTCAGATTTTAACAAACCAGTGAGAATTTAACAAATGAATCAAACCATTTTTATTATCACAAATTATATGTCAGTGTCCATGAATTAATCATTTCCATGCACAAAATATATTTGTATATGGAGTGCTTTGTTATTAGGCATATGATAAAAAATAATGAAAGATATTGTACTTAACAATATACTCAACACAATTTGGCCTTTTGATAACAGCTTAAAAAACTCAGTTACATTATAGTCATTATACTAATACAATGGGAATATAAACTACTAATTCCACAAAATGGTTATGATATATATAAGATTATAAATTACAATGGCTCTATTCACAAAATAATGTTTAAAACTATGATGAAGCAATATGCAAAATAACAAATGTATAACTCTTCAAATACCACACTGTTTTACCATAAGGTTAAAGTTATGTACAACTTTACTTTTGGGGTTGTCTCAGTCCTTTACCTTGTTCTGTTGCAAAAAAAATTGTGTTAACCAAAAAATAAATATAAAGAATTTATTGAGACATTATTTATTATGTTTACACTATTATTATATAATTTATTAAAGTAGAAGTGTAACACTCACAGTATTATGCTGAATAAGATATTCAGATGCCAATTCCTCTGCGTTCCCTCCAATTTCTCCAATAAGAATGATACCCTTTGTTTGTGGATCGTTAAGGAATACTTCTAAGCAGTCAATAAAATCTGTTCCATTGAAAGGATCTCCACCAATGCCTACACAAAGAGTCTGACCAAGACCTGTCTGAAATTGAAATGAACATAAATCTTACTATTAGTAATTAATCCAGTTGAAAGACTTTTCCCAAGTTATACATTAGTGACAATTACAGCATAAATTTATTTAATTTTTTTGTGAAATAAAATATAATTTTAATGTATAACAGAATAAAGGTTATAACATAATGGTAATAAAATTTTATTATAATTAATCAAGGGAAATTAATAACCTAGTTTAATCTTTAAAGTATGCTGTTAATTTTTTATGCAATTTATTATAAATTTTATTTTACTATTAGTTAAAAAAAATGCCCTTTTTAAATTTATCTAGTATTTTAATATGAATAAACTCCAAAAAAATAGTAATGGATTATTACAAAACTTAAGTGGCCTTAGAGAACTTACAGTAGTGGTTTGGTGACAGGCTTCATAAGTAAGCGTGCCAGAACGTGACACAACTCCAATGCACCCTGCTTTATGAACAGCGGCAGGCATTATACCAATCTTGCATTTTTCTGGGGCAATAATTCCCGGGCAGTTTGGACCTACCAAACGAGACTTGTTCTGACGCAGAAGAGCATGCTTAACACGAACCATGTCCTGGAAATGAATATCACAAAATAAACCACAATTGAACAGTACTAGTGACATGTGCTGCCGTCAGCAGTTTTTCTGGACCGATATGACTTAGGGATCGGCAACGCATCTGCTATTCCTTTGACATTGTAGGTGTTCATGGGCAGCGGTGACCACTTACAATTTCATGAGCCACCTGCTCGTTTGCCCTCCTATTCTATAAATAAAAAAAAACTTTGCAGAGACATAATTCACAAAGAAATTGAGCAGGGTGCTAAGGCAACTGCCTGTTAATTATGAATTGGTGATATCTTCTAAAGTATTCATTTATATGATATAGATTAAGAGACAATTTTAATGTAATAACTGATCAAGTAAACAAAATAGTTATCTGAATAAAGATTAATAATGAACTGTTTCTCCAATTAGTGAAGCAAATTAACATTTCACTTAACAAATAAACCTTAATTTTCACTTGACAAATAAACAGATGATGGTTATTAGTAGCATAGTTATGGGGGACAGTATATATAAACATATACTGTCACAGACTACTCTGTAAGCCTTTTAAGATCTACCATTTTCTAGTACATTGTTTGTATTTAGCTAGTATTAGTGATACAAGCTTATATATTTTTTTTGCCAAAACCAATTTTTTTTTTCACAAAATACATTAAAAATAAAAACCATTGTTATTCCTCTCTTACTATTAGTGAAAAATCATCAAAATCTGTTGTATATTTTGGATGAAGAGAGCAGATAAAGTTTTGTACTATTTCAAGATAGTGGATACTTAGCTATTTATAATTTAACAAACATTATTATAACTTTAAACAGAAAATATTTATGAATTTTATAGTTGTATCTAGTTTAGACATATGTATAAACTCTTAAAATAATAAATAAGCCATTTAGAGCTTATGTAACACAAGGTGACATTTGATGAGCCTGTCACTGTTTTAACATCAAAAACAAAGTTCTTTTACTTTTTCCGTTGGTTATATAAGCTTCTTTGCACAATACCATGCACTATTGTATTCAATTGAAAAGCTGTAATTTAATAAAGAGTATTTACATGTTGAGGTACTCCCTCTGTAATGCAGACTATGAGTGGGACTTCTGCTTCCACCGCTTCTAGAATAGCATTAGCAGCTCCTGGTGGGGGTACATAAATAACAGATGCATCAGCACCTGTTTTTTCCATGGCCTCCCTTACAGTGGCAAATACAGGTTTTCCAAGATGTTCTGTGCCGGCTTTTTTTGGAGATACACCACCAACAATTTTCGTACCATAGTCTAAAGCCTGTTGACTATGAAATGTTCCTTGTTTGCCAGTAAACCCTTGAACTATGACTTTTGTCTCATTGGTTAGAACCAGATTTTTTCTGGTTTGCTCATATGGCTTGCCAGCACTTCCACATGATGTATATCTCACATTGGTGAGTTTCAGACCATCTGGTACAACAAAAAAAAAATTCATAACAAACATTCTAAATATGATTTTATTTTTAGATAATAATTTAAAAAAATATACCAAATTTTAGACTAGAATTACTGTTTTTTTTAAAGTCATATAACAATGTCAGCTTTTAGAGAGAGTACGGTCAGCTGTCCATTATGAGTGCTACCCATTAGTACTTTATAATTATTAATAGACTATGTATTTTCAACTCAATTTTTTTGAATTTTGATTGAACAAATTTGAATTGTCTAGATTTTTCTCTCAGTAAATATTAACTTTCCGATTGAAAGAGCATGTAAGTAGCAGCATATTTTCTTATAACATCTTTTGCTTTTTTCTAGCTATAGTGTAATAAGGAGTAAAGGAGAATAATTCCACCATTTTGTATATCCACCTTTAAATATAAGCGGAATCCTCTTAACTGACGCATACTAGCCAGAGAATGATGGTAGAAAACATTAAAACCATATGCCATGCCAAACTCAATTGTTAAAGCATACTTATGCATGGGTAAACCTTACCCTAACCTATGATCCCCAGATGGTAGGCATGTACCAATTCATTTTTTTAATACTTAAGTAGACATAAAGACAGCAACAGCCTTACCACCAGTCCACAGTATCCAAAAAAATGCCTTTGGTGAAAGGTGGGTCAAAAGGGCTTAATTGTTTAGACCTATGTCTACACCAGAATTGGAAATATAGACAAGACTTACTTTGTAAGGCAGCGATAAAAAAGACCGTTAAACTAATTTGAACAATATTGCTTTAACTAAATATATGTCAATGTTACATCAAATAAGTATAAGAAACAATGTAATTTTTCTGTTTGAATTTCATTACTTTAATATACTGCATTACTTTTATGTACTTATTCTTAAAGGCAGTTCATAATATCTAATTGTTTATTTATTTATATCATCACAATTTCCCATACCAGGGTTGACAGAGGTTTAGGTAATTGTTTATATTAAATATATTGTTTCTTAATTAACTTTTCAATTCATTCATATTATTAAAAATATAGACAAGAGTACTTATTGCTTGTAATTGCAAATATCAAAGTTCATTAAGAAATATTTATTGGATTGATTTCACTTTAGTAAGTATTGTACTTGTATCCGAAAACTTTCAATCGATAATGTATTTTTAGACGACGAAGGTTTCAGTGAAATAAGTCCCTAATGAATATGACATTGTACATAACTTAGGATTACAATAACTATCATCATCGCGATAACACTGCGATAAAAGGAAAACCATATAAACAATTTTTTATATGGTTGACTTAGAAAGACAAATAAAACGGGTTTATCACGATATAATATACATCGTAATAAATAACATCATTACAATTATGCAGCTTATTAATTTTGAAAATGAACTATTACATAAGCAAATATAAATGATTCTAGTCACCTCACCTTTTAACCAAGGAAGAATCCGACCTGAGACAGCCATTGTATAACTAATAACTAGTAGGAAGATGGGGAGAAAATTGTTCAATCAAGGTTCAAGGGTTTCAGTTCGGGTTTTTCGGTGACACTGACAATGTCAGTTAGCCATCCATTTATTACGTAACTATACATCCACAGACAATTTCTCAAATATGATCAATAGTGAAACTCTACTCCCGAAATTCGGATTTCTCCTTGTGTTTTGATTCGAATAAAATCATCGTAGAATAAACAAACATACATACATTTTGTAATGTGTAGGGAATAGAAGATGTGTTCAACTAAGAGTTGACTAAATTTAAATTAAAGTTCATCAAAAGAAAAGCAATGATCTTCTTTGATGCACTCTAATTAAGACCGTTTTCGACTGTTGCGCTTCGAATTTCAAACGAAATGCAGAAAATTTTTAATTTATTTAATAAAACACATCAACGGCATTTTAAACAAATTCATTATACAAATTTTTCTTCGCTTATACGAAAAGAACTCTGATTGCTCACCTTGTAACTTGACACAACACCGCAGGTCATCATGTAGGAGTCCAATCATTCTTACAAACTTATCCATGCATCCAAGTTTCGTTAGTACCACCCAAAGTACTACTCGGGGCACACTCAAAGTGGGTCAAGGTCAAAAGCTTTTTCTAAGTCAACAAAACATAGCAACAATTGCTTGGAAGCCAGACTGGGTTTCGGGCAAAAGGTCTTCAGACAAGGGTGTCCAGCGGTAGAGCCACGCATCAGCTTTTGTTGTTGCATGAATGGGCCGGCTCCACCGTGGAAGTACCACGACCTGACAGAATAACGGCTTGAAATAGAAGTTTAACAAACTTCTGCGTTTCGTCTGGTGAGTGCTAACCGGAGTCCCACACATCCCCTCCCCCAAAACATGGTAAGGGAACAAAAAATCTACCCCAGGGGGTACCAGCACCATCAGTACTGGAGAATCCCCCTCTGGACACCCGCGCTCCTACCCAGAGTACATGCTTCAACATTCTTTTGTGCCACGGGCCGGGGTTTGTGTATACGTCAAAGAGGATTAAATTAAATTAAATTAAATATAACTTTATTGTACACTAAACATAAAAATCACAGAAAGAAAACTAAGATAGACAACAGTACATTGGGCCTTATCACTAAAAGTGATCTCTTCCAGGCAGGATATATGTTCTCAACGCCTCGGCAGCCTAGAAGGTTGGCTACGCATAAACTGCGACGACCACCCTCGCATCTGTGGATGCCTCTATAGGTCCCACAGCGGTAATGCCGAAACTGACCGACTCATCGACCACATCCAAATGGCTGCTGATTCCGTGCTACAGCAGATCCCATACGCAGAGATCTCAACTCAGCGACTTCAACGCCCATCACGCCGAATGGCTGCGGTCTCGAACCACTGATCATGCGGGGTCTGTTTTTGACTTTGCCTTAGCATATGATCTGACACAACTGGTTACTTCACCAAAGCGGGTTCCGGATGTCGAAGATCATACACCTTTCCTGCTGGATCTTCTGCTGACCTATCCGGACGGCTATATGGTCTCCGTTGATGCCCCTTTGGGTTCATCGGACCACTGCTTGATTCGAAGTAAAGTGCCCATCATGTGCCCATTGCGATCGCGATATGCAGGCCACCGCCGTGTGTGGCACTACAGGTCGGCAGATTTGGAAGGGATGCGATCTTTCTTTGCATCCTACCCATGGGGGCAGGTTTGCTTCTCGCTGAGTAGTCCCGACGCCGTTGCAAATTCCGTCGCTGATGTGGTGCTTAAAGGAATGGAACTTTTCGTTCCTTCCTCTGTGGTGCCCATCGGTGGTAGATTTAAGCCTTGGTTTGGTATTGCCTGCAGAATGGCATCTCGTCAAAAGCAGCAGTGCTACCGGGCCTGGGTTAATGCATTAGCGTCCCGGGATTCAAAAACTAGCATTTTCAAAAAGAAGTATAACTCTGCCGCCAGGTCCTTCACAAGAGTAGTTGCTGCGGCAAAGTCCGAGCACATTGGCAGAATTGGCGAGAAACTGGTTCGTCTTCCTTTGGGAACTCGTGCGTTCTAGTCCCTCGCCAAGGCTGTCTAAGGGAATTTCAGTCAGCCATCACTACCATCTCTGCACACAGAAGACAACTTGCTGGCCCATGACGCAACACAGAAGACAACTTGCTGGCCCATGACGCAAAAAAGAAAGCCGATCTTCTAGGTTCTCTTTTTGCGTCTCGATGATAGGAGAAACTTATCGCCGACCATCCCGTGCAGTGAGTGCTCTATGCCAGACTTCCGGAAAAATCCAGAAATCGAGTGGGCCTGATGGTATCCCCCCCTATTGTGCTGAGGATGTGTGCTCCAGAGTTGGCACCGGTTCTAACGCGTCTTTTTCGTTACTCCTACTCTCAAGGCGTCGTCCCGATGACATGGAAGACAGCTTTGGTGCACCCGAGGTTCATCAAAGAAAGGTGACCACTCAGATCCGGCCAACTACAGATCGATAGCCATCACCTCCTTGTTCTCCAAAATAATGGAGTCCATTATAAACTGCCAGCTCTTAAGGTACTTAGAGAAGCACCAGTTGATTAGTGACTGCCAGTACGGCTTCCGTCAGGGTCGCACAGCTGGTGATCTTCTTGTGTACCTCACTCATCGATGGGCGGAGGCAGTAGAGAGCAAGGGGGAGGCCCTGGCAGTTACTTCGGACATAGCAAAAGCCTTTGATTAGGTATGGCACAAAGCGCTTCTCTCGAAACTTCCATCATATGAGCTTCCCAAGAAATTTTACAATTGGATCACTAGTTTTCTCACAGACCGGAGCATCAAGGTCGTCGTTGACGGTGCATGCTCGGACTCCAAGTCTGTGAACGCTGGTATCCCACATGACTTTGTGCTATCGCCAACCCTGTTTCTTCTGCATATCAATGATTTATTACAAATTAGTAATAAGAGCACGACTATACTTTATGCCGGCCCACCGCCTGCAACTATATAAGGCGCAGGTTCGAGCTGATGTGTGCGACACCCCAATACATGAGGAGCGCAGATCTCCATAGAGATCTCGAGATCCCCACGGTGGGGGCCTTTTTTAAAGAAATATCGTCAAGATATTTCGAAAAAATTAAGGATCACCCAAATCCGTTAGTGGCGGGTCTAGGAAACTACACCCCTTCCCCAATTATCACCCGTTTTGAAAGACGGCCAAAGCACGTCTTGATTGATGACGACGACGTCATCACAAAATCAAACAAAAGATTCGGGGCCGCGTCCCCGTAATCCCAACAACACACGAACGCAGTAGGTACACTACACACAGTTCGTAGTCAGAATCGCGGTCCCATCAGGAAACGTTCGTGCTTAAAGAATTTTCCTCCACGGTTATCAAAAAAAAAAAAAAAAAAAATGATGTGTGCGAGTTCTGCCTCTCGGTCCACATTGAGTATGTTGTTAAAGTGCACTCTCCAACGGTTGAGCACATCTTGCTTGTTGGTAAGCAGTTTAGTGCCGTCGAATGATTTAAGAGGCACTCTGATTCATAATATCTGATACATGATATCATAATATCAGTGTTGAAGTATTATATTTTTGCCATTTCTGGTATTCACATAAACATTAAAAAATACAAATGTTTATTACTTTCTAGATTATAGCATCGATATATATATTTACTATAAGATTACGATTTCTCTAGCTAGTTAGTTACTGACATAGAGATTTGACACTTTACAGACCAATGTATGCCACGTACCTACGTAAAGTTCAAGTTGAATTTATGTGCCCATTGTTTGTTTTTAGTAATATATAAGATACATTTTAATAATGTGTGGATCGGATAAAAAATTAGGGGAAATTCGAGCCCTAATACTCGTTGGTGGTTATGGGACGCGATTGCGTCCTTTAACTTTAAGCAGGCCAAAGCCACTTGTGGAATTTGCTAACAAACCTATCCTTATGCATCAGATCGAAGCTCTTGTTGAAGCCGGAGTAACACAAGTATGTTGTATTATTATCATTGTTATATATCAGTATTTTAAATGTTGTTGATAAATTTTCAAACAATTTACAATAGAATTTTAGAATGATCGACATGTAAAATGAATTTAGATATTTTGCTAAGGATGAAATATCAAGTAATTATGAAACCAAAAATCGTGATGAAATATTAATACATTAATTCACTGTTAATATTAATATATAAAATCAAATTCTAGGTAATTTTAGCTGTTTCATACAGAGCTGATGATATGGAGAAAGAGTTAACAGAGCAAGTATCAAAACTTGGCGTTTCCCTTACGTTTTCTCATGAAATGGAACCACTGGGAACAGCAGGTCCTCTAGCATTGGCAAGAGAATTACTTAGTTCCAGCCCTGAACCCTTCTTTGTGTTAAATTCTGATGTCATTTGTGATTTCCCTTTTAAAGAACTCGCTAAATATCACAGAAGTCATGGAAAGGTAAGTTGATAAAGGTAAATAGTATATAATATCTTCACGCCATTCCCAATAGAGGGGTAGACAGGGGTCTAGTCTAGACAATTAAGTCTCTTTGACCCACCTGCCACCAAAGATATTTTTGGAACAGTGTGACAGGTGGTGAGCCCGTCGCCGTCTTTATGTCCAAGCAAACAATATGAATCGTACATGTATTGGTACGAGCCTGCCGCCAGTATCAAACTTGGGATCTCTCAATTTGAATTCCGATCACACAAACAGCTATCACAAATAGTCATACTCATTAAGTACCTGGAAAAGTATTCCAGCCTTATAAAAATGTATTGTACAGTTTACACACAGTAGAAATGGAACTTTCAGAAAAGAAAGGTACAAAAATGGATGTCATTATATTATATATTTATAGAAAAGGGAGAGGCAACCAAGCAGGTGGCTCATGTGATGGTAAGTGATTACCGCCGCCCATGAACACCCGCAATACCAGAGGCTTAGCAGATGCGTTGCCTCCCTTAGAGTGCCCCCCTCCCCCAGAATTGGGGGAGTGGGGTGTGTGGGCCTCCTGTTACCTGCACTCAATAGACGAAATGCAGAAGTTTGTTAGACTTCTACTTCACGCCGATATTCTGTGAGGTCATGGTATTTCCCTGGTCAAGCTGGCCCATTCATGCAACAACAAAAGCTAATGCATGTCTCTACCACTGTAAACTACTAAAGAAGTTTTCGTTTGTAAAAGTCAAGCAATCTGAAAACCAAATTTAGCCTATAGTATTTTTAAAGGTTTCATCTTAGTCACCTTGTACTACACCTATGGGAAGAAACGGGGTTTGTTTATTTGTTTGTTTGTTATTGCTATGTCTATTTAGACATTAACTAGCTGAACCCGCAAACATTGCTTTTCCATATAAAAATAGGGCTCGATCGTAGGGTGGTGAAAATTTTGGGTTTTATGTATTTTTAATGCTATTATAAAAAAATATTTAAAAATAAAAAAAATAGGGTTGGACTACCCTTAACATTTAGGGGGGTGAAAAATAGATGTTGTCCGATTCTCAGACCTACCCAATATGCACACAAAATTTAATTAGAATCGGTTGAGCTGTTTCGAAGGAGTAAGATAACTAACATTGTGACATGGGAATTTTATATATAAGAGATAAAATTGGTAATCTTTTTTTTTAAAGCCTAGTAATATCATGAGTATCAAATGGTTAAAAATTTTCATTTTTCTGAAACATTTAGTGTCCACTTCGACTCTTTATAGACAATTTTATATAATATACAAAATTTCAGCTTATTTAAGCATGCTAATATGTTCATTAAAATGTTACTGGAGAAAATTTATACCTATTTTTAGGAAGGTACAATTGTAGTTACTAAAGTGGAAGAGCCTAGCAAATATGGAGTTGTTGTCTACAAAGAAGATGGACAAATTGAAAGTTTTGTTGAGAAACCTCAGGAATTTATTTCAAACAAAATAAATGCTGGTAGGTCAAAGTATTGTTAAAAGTCTGCTGTCCTAAAAAAAACTCTGCGCTACACCTATAACAGATCTCTATAATTTTCCATCCTCCCCCAATACATCAAGTTAATTAAACCAAATGCCACAATACCTTTCCTATTTTTCTCACTGAAACAATGTGTCTTTCCCATGTATTTTTAACAATCCAGGTTATTAAATATCCGTTTTTCACTTAATTCGTTTTAGCTATTTTTGCATGAGTATAATAGAAAATAGAAAAGAAACATAAAAATTTAGAATCTATTTTATTGTATTTCAGGTATGTATATTCTAAATCCATCTGTTTTAAGTCGAATTGAGCTTCGGCCAATGTCAATAGAGAAAGAAGTATTTCCATTTATGGCGCAAGATGGGCAGCTATATGCAATGGAACTACAAGGATTCTGGATGGATGTGGGACAACCTAAAGACTTTTTAACAGGTAAAAGTCACTTTATGGAGCATTATTAAACTTGCCATTAATGAGTCTGTTATATCAGGTTACTTACTTAGTGTACCTACATTTTTCACCTATAAAAATAAATTTAAATAATTATTAGTAAAATGAAATTAATTGTAATATAATGGATAAATAGTTAAGTGTAAAATAATGGACAGCAATTTTTTAACTTAAAAATGTAATTGTAATTTTGTGGTAGTTGTTTGCAGAGGGCAATGTGGGATGGTTCACAAAGCCTCAACTTTTTATCTATAATCTTGTCTATAATATAGTCTATAATTTGTATATAATCTAGAGTTAAGCTTATGCGTATGTTATAAAATTAATTAAGTCTAAACAATTTTTTTAGGCATGTGTTTGTATCTAAATAGTTTACGACAGAAAAACTCGGATAAACTGCATGATGGCACTGGAGTGGTAGGCAATGTCATCATTGATCCATCAGCAACTATTGGCAAAGGCTGCAGGATTGGACCCAATGTTACTATAGGTCCAGATGTTGTCATTGAAGATGGTAAGAAGTCATTTTATTAGTTGCATTTGGTACAGGTGGTGAATAGCCACAGCCCGTACATAAATACTGACATAAACTTACCTTTTACCCAAATGCAATAAGCAGTATTTTTTTTTAATTATTACCAGGAAACCTGTATTTTAATTCTATAATTTTTCTGTAACTATAACAAAAGTTTCACCAGAATCATCATCAATCATGAAATGAAATCAATTAATGTAAAAACTAAATAGCACAAATAGGCTTTGATTTGGATGATTGTCTAGACCTTTTGTCTACCAAAATATTGGGAATATGCATGAAGATATTTATATATTATTTAGATATAAGTGAAAATTAATTTTCACAATTTCACATGTGAAAACATGATGGCTAGTAACATACTTAGTTTGGAAAACAGCAGCATTTGTGGCTCTAATACTAACTCTCCCATCTTCTCTTCCCTATTGATTTGTGATTAAAAGAACTACAAGACTCAGCTCTCTTCTATTAGTATTATAAGTCATAATTGCCACATTCTGCAAATGTGTTGGCGACCATGGTGTATGGAGCTCCTTCGCATCAGTCTGCCTTATTTCTGGCTTTACCACCAGCTCTCGGTAGCCATAGTCTGTTTTCAAGGCTTTTCCTATATTTCTCTTTTACAATATCTGGTAAAAGGGGGTTGGCACATTCTAATGCCGACGCCAAATGTTTACAAAACGGTCATAATTAATAGAAGATTAAGCTAAATAGTTTATAACTAACTTTCCACTTCAACCCATAGCAGCGGAATAAATAAAATAAATAAAAAAATGGGAAAATATCTTCGGTGGAAGGTGGGTCAAAGGGACTTAATTGTCTAGACTTGACCTCTGTCTACCCCTGTATTGGGAATTGCGTGAAGATATTTATTTATTATTATTATTTAAAAAAATGGAATACTGTCCTATTTTATTTAGTCTCTGTGTATGTTACCCTAAATCTCCTGGGTGGTGTTAATTTAATACTCTATATATAAAACAATAATCTCGCTTCTTTCAGGCGCATGCATAAAACGTAGTACGATACTCCGTGGTGCATGCGTACGCCAACATGCATGGTTGAACGGCTGCATCGTCGGCTGGCGATCGGTGGTGGGGAGATGGGTAAGGATGGAAAACTGTACTGTTCTTGGAGAAGATGTCATAGTTAAAGACGAGCTGTATATAAATGGAGGTCAGGTTTTACCTCACAAATCTATAGCTTTATCAGTCCCAGAGCCACAGATAATAATGTGAAGACTGTTTAATACAATACAAATTGTTTGCATTGAGTTAGCAACAAATTGTTCTTAGTACAAGCAATACTATGAGTGCAATCTATTAAATGATAAACTAAACTATTATAGAATTGAACTGCCTATTTACAAATTTCACAATTTTCTAAAACTTTTGTAATAAGTACTTATTTAAATAAGTTATTGTAAATTATTTTTATTACTCAATTATTGTTCCAAATTTAAACAATTGGTTAAATGATTACACTAAACACAAGCTGTTAGAATTTGTGTAGAATATCAGAATGAGTTTTAACACAAAGAAAACAATGTAACAGAAAAATAAAGAGAATCCAGACCCCATTCTCTATTTCTAGTCTTAAGCCATTTGCCATTTTAATTTTCTACAACTCTGTAGAGATTATGCATATGCCTCAAAGATAATATTAATTATATAGTTTAGTGTAGTGAACAATAAGTCACATATTTTATTTAGATAATTTTATTTGTAATTTATAATATTCGACTTGTCTTGTAGTAATTAGAAGCAAGAGATAAAACTAAATTTTTGTTACAGCATTGTATTATTTCTTTAATATTTGTCTTACTCATTTCGAGATCAATTTTGTAAGTAATTTGTACTACACATTAAACATTACATAAATAGTTGTAATGAAAAATATTACATAAATGTAATGGTAAAACGATATTTTTTATTATTATTATTCTTTTCACAAACTACAATGCAGTAGTTTAGAGAGAGAGTTTAAAATTTTAATGTGTTACTTTTTTATTAATATGCCATTTTTGTTTCTTAGCTATTATAATTTTTATCAATATGTCGATTTTTTTTTTGTTAAAATTATTTCTTCCATATGTATCTAACATTGATTGCATACAAACCAGTGATAGTGTTATTATTAGCTTCTCTCATCCACCTTCACAATAAGGCTTAAATATATGATTGTGTTTGATATAGTTACAGCCTAATTATAGTGCCTGTGGTACTGGTACTCACAAAGGAAATTTTATTAGACATTTCACCATCATTGTATTTCCATAAAGTTACTTGCAAAGTGCACATTATACTGAAGTTGATTTTTGGTTTAATAAAAGGTGATTATTTATTTCCACTTAAACATAAATTTTTATTTATTCCTAATAAGTCACGATAGCCGAGTTGTTTGATGGTCGGAATGTCGCAGATGATTTCTTTGCTGTATTGGAATATAGTTTATCTTGATGAATACTGTTATTACTTAAAATATTGTGTTCTTTATATTTCTTACCTATATATAAATGAGGTGGATTTAAAATTAAATAAGAATATATAAGACTTTGACTACAGACTGAATTACCATTCACAAACAATTTTGTGTGCTTACAATATAACATTCCACGATTATTTTAGTCGAGTTTTAGGAGTAATTCTTTGTAAATATTTAGAGGTATTTGTCATCTAATTTTCTTATTATTATATTGTCGAGTATGTGCTATTATGGGCATAATAAAATTTACAACAAACAAAAAATTTTATTATGATATTTCTCATTATTTTTTTTATAAACTACTAACTTTTGCATACGACAATAACATTTTTGTATAATAAAAAAAATTGTGCAGTATGCTTCACAACTTCAAAGATACAAAAATCTGCTAAAATTGTTTAAGTCCATACATAGATTATCTGCATAACAAAACACAATATTTTTTATATGTTAAAATAGATGATAAGTGTAAAAATAAGATTAGACTTCACGACTTGTCTGATTTAGGTACCCCAAGATCAGTATAATTTATCGTCGAGGTCATTACGACATGGTAAGCCTCGTGATATAACGTAACAACGAACGCTGGTTGCGATCTTGTACTTATTGTCTGTGGTGAGAATTTTTTTTTTATCGTAGATAGGATAGAAAGTTCGTTTAAAATTAAAATTTTAAAATTTATTAGCTCAGTGCATATAAAACTAGTATGCTACTCGTTTCATTGCTAAGGTTTCAATAATATTTATCAAAATAAGTTTGTCATTTGAAAATTTATTGGTACATCGTTTAGCATGCCCAAGAAAATAAGGCATACCTATTAATTCAACAACTTAATTCAACAAGAGGCAATGTGGCACTTTGGAAAATATGTTCGACAGTCGAACTTCCAGTCCAGGTATGATAAAATTTAGCACTCCATAGACTCCATATTTATTAATTTTAAAAGCCATTTTATGCCAAAGGTGGCAATAGTAAAATATTGCAGATTTATTATCACAAACTTACAACTGTCAATACTTACAATAAATATTATTCTTAATAACATGAATGCATAGATTGTAATAATGTGCCTATAATAGTATATATTCTTAAATGAGCTAAAGTACATTGTATTGTTGATAATTTCTATTATAATATAAACTTTTTTAAAACTTATACCTCTTTTACTAAAACTATTAAGAAATTTTTACAGGATTCTACATAATATTTTTTTTCTTGTTAGGCATCAGTTTATAAACGTTTGTCTTTTATTTTATTTTTGTTTAGTACGAATTGACGAGTTTATTGACCGATAGCCATGTTGGATGTTGGTAGTGACCGTAGTGATTATATTCTCTTTGGTAGTGACCTTGCCTTCGAAACTGAGAGTTGCCTGTTCGAATCCCGCTTGGGGCAAACTTTTGAGTGATGGACGTTTATATATGTTATAAATAGTTATCTACTTCATTTTATACGTATGTAAATATTTTATACCGTTTGTTTGGACATTGAGACGACGATAAGTTCACCACCTTGTCTCAAATACGCTTCGGTTTAATGTGGGTCAAATGGACCTCATTATCTAGGCTCTGCCTACCTCGGTACGGAAAATTGAGTGTAGTATTAAATAAGAAAAAACAAATTTAAACTGTAATTACTCTTAACTGTTTAACTGCGGACTAGGCCGCGGTAGAGTACTAGATAAAATGAATAGCCAAATGATACTGGCATTGTTATTTTAGCATGGTTTTATTATATTTATCCATCTTTGTTCATATTAATCCACACACCTATAAAATATACCTAGTAAACAACACACACACACACACACACACAGTTGAACAACTAGGTTACAAAGAGTTATATTAGCCAAGCGTTTAGATGATGAACAAGTTCTTTCGAAGCGTATCTATGTACGAATTATATCGTTGGCTTCGACATTGAGACGGCGACTGGCTTACAAACACGTTATCCTAAAATAAGGTTCTGTGATAGCGAGTTGTTGGGTGGTCGGAATTTCGAGTAGAGAGACCCGAGTTCGATCCTCAGGTGGCAGTACCAATGAGTTTTTCAAAAACTTATGTACGAATTTCATCGTTGGCTTGGACATAAAGACGGCGACGGGCTCACCACCTGTCACGTTGTCCCAAAATATCTTCGGTGGAAGTTGGGTCAAAGGGACTTAACTGTCTAGACTTGACCTCTGTCTACCCCTGTATTGGGAATTGCGTGAAGATATATATATATATATATATATATATATATATATATATATATATATATATATATATATATATATATATATATATATATATATATATATATATATATATTTTATTAAAAAATTATTTTTTCATAATAATTTAAAAATTAAATCATTAGTCCTTTCTCACATGGTGAATAGGATAACGTTATTCGTAGATGTTAATAAAAAAGCACTCACGTTTTCGAGAAATAAAGCAGGATAGGTAAAATAATCATCTACTAAAAATAGGTTTAGATTAACTTAAAATAAGTCTGTTTTATAAAAACATGGTGGTCCATTTTAATGTTACAAGGGATCGCTATATTTTATTTACATTAACCGTTATACCGATGATATATCATAGCTCCCAATATGCTAAACTGTAGTGAATGTATACTGTTTGGGAACAACAGGCAAGTTAATAATAATCAATTATTTGTTACACAATAAATGTCTTCTATACAATATATGATACATCTTGCCTTATTTAATATGTTTAGCTATGAAATTGCCGTTTTGTATGAAAAAATTTAAACAATTTTTTTTTCATATATTTTTTATTTGTATTATTCGAAGTAATCACCCATGCAATCAGAAAGGTTTATTCTCCAAAATGACGCCACCACAGATAACATAAAAAAAACACATAATTTACAAATAATATTGGCTATACAATACAAATTACAATATACTACATATTACAAACTAAACAATACCCATACTCGTATGTGTCAAGGCGTCATCTGGGAACTGGAGCACACAGCATAATGCCATGAAAATTTTTTTTTCCATTGCGCTGATTTTCAGTGTGTCCAACTAGTGACTTGCCGAAATCAGTGCTATATGTGTGCAATACGAACACTACAAAAGGGAAATTATTAAAATACTATAAAAGGCTACATACTACAAAAGGGAAATTGTTAAAATACTATAAAGTGCTATATAACAAAGTGACCAGATAATTTGTAAAAAAAATTAATGTAATTATTGAAGAATATAAAAGAATGTAACAAGACAAAACAAAAGCCGCATTCAAGAGGATGATTTTAATGTTCCGTTGTTAAAAATCTATGAAGACTTGGTACGTAATTGTGCAAAGCTTTATAAACCTTGATCAAAGTTAATCTGACTTTGCAGTAATTGTGTTCTGTATTTATTTTTAAATGTATGTACTGCTTTCAGATTTCGCAAAGGAGGCGGTATATCGTTCCAGCACTTGGATGCGGCGTATTTGAAACTTCCTCGGAAAGCGTGAGTGCGGTGACGAGGCACGACGAGACTGTTCCCTCTAGTGCGCGTATTGTAAGTTTTTACATCACGTGACCATATGAGTTTGTCAGCAAGATAAGGATGTGTTTTATTTTTTAATACCCCGAATAGGAGAGTTTCCATGTGCAGTTTTCGACGATATTCCATTTTTAACATTTTGGCATTGTTAATGTAAGGGGTGACTTGCGTGCGGGACAAGAGTGTCATACAATTTTACCCGAATATCCGTATTTAAAACTCCCTTATTTGATAAAGAACCTTAAGTCTATAAAAGCAGTTTCTGCTAGTACTTAGTATGTGGTTCTCAAACTGTAGTTTGTCATCCATTAGTAAGCCAAGATTGATAATCTCATTTACACGTTCTACGATTTCCCCTCGAATTTGGATGCATGCCCCTCTTTCTGATATATTTTTTATTTGATTTTTAGAACCCATAATTAGTAGTTTAATATTACATAATTAAAAGTTTAACCAATAGATCTTTGCCAACACAGTGGCAGTATATTGATGCCCTTCTTAAAAAAATCAGCTGGACGGGAGGAAACAAATTCCTCAAAGGCATTTTGTACTACCTCTAGGGTATTGAATTTTTTCCCGTCGAGAAATTATTATTTACAAACAAATTCTGGAAAAAGTAATAGTCTGTAGATGTAAGATATGGTGAGTAGGGCGGATGACGAAGAGCTTCCAACCCCAGTTCTTGCAACTTGGAGACCGCTTGCTGTGCAGTATAAGGTCGCGCATTGTCGTGCAGAAGCAGCGCTGAGGAGCGATTAACCAATGCAGGTTGGAGATGTGCCAGCTTCTCCATCTTTGTGTTCAGTTCTTCACTGTACACATCTGCAGTAATGCTAATGATAATAAAAAATAACGGTCACCCCGTTTGGTAAGAAGCTGTATTGAATCACACCGACAAAACAGTGACCATCACTTTTCTAGTGGAAGGCTTTCGTTTAGGGCATTGTTTAGGTGCTGAACCAGGATCCAACCAACTTGCTGAGCGCTTGCGTTATCAAATAGAATCCATTTTTCATCGCAGGTAACAATGCGGTTCTAAATTCCTTCATTTGTGTGTCTGTTGAGCAATGCAAGGCACGTCTCGACACGTACTTCGCGCTGGTGATTATTGAGTTCGTGGGGCACCCATTCAAGTCAAGCTTTTTTATCTTTCCAATTTGACGCAAATAGGCCAATATTGTTTTAACGCTAACGTCGAAAGTTGCTGCTAATTCTTCATTGTCGACCAAACTCTTCAGAAGACCGCGAGGTTCATTTTCAGGTCGAAATTAACAGAACGGAAGCGAGCAAACGAACCAACCAACCAACCAACGCAACATCTCTTATTGGGTGGTGCGTTGGTTTGTAGTGTTAACTCCGTAAACGTCGTTGATGTTGCGTGAAGCTTGAGCCGTGTTGCTGCCAGGACGACATTCATATTCCATAATTACTCAATTAAGCTTTTGTGCTCTATTCCAAGCCTAATATTGAGAGAGAGCATACCTTGACTTTCGGAATAACACGTCAAAACACCCCCCCCCCCTTTTACAGCTATGTCGTAACTTCTGCCGCCATTTTAATCCCCACCATTGCACAGAGCTCAGCTGCCATGCGCCGTAGGCGCGTAAGCCTCATTGGCGTTCTTTGACTCGTCCGAGTAACACGTAATTTAAAAAAAGTGCTTTAAATTTAAAAAAAATGGTAGAAAATTCTGGCTTCGGTTTGCCGTGAATTTTCATGCCCCCGCGAAGTCCAGGCGTGCATCAAGTACATCTAGTGCATCGTTATCCGGGTCTTCGAGTCCAGGACATTATAATAGGAAGAATCGCCGCCGCAACCGTAGAAATGATAAGCGTATAAAGCGCTTTGAAAAGGCAGTAGACAATCTTACTGCCACCGTAATTACTATAGTAAAAGGTAAGTTAATATATTCTGTTCCTATAATACACGAGAATAGTGACGCGCAGTCTATCTTTGCTTTCGACGATTTGGAGGCTTCCTTTAGCCAAGATAAAACTGGAGGTAGTCAGCCAGTCCTCGGTCTTAATTTCAAACAGGAAACTACCCTCAAATCTACCGTTCTGAAAACTTCTACCTCTCATGCAGAAACTTTGTGCACGATTGATTGCAATACGTGTATATATATATATATATATATATATATATATATATATATATATATATATATATATATATATATATATATATATATATATATATATATATATATATATATATATATATATATAATCATAATTGTTCAATCACAATAAAACAGCTGCAACGGAAAATAACTCTGGCAGCCGTTTCACATGGCTTAATTATTCAAAATGAAAAATTAATTAAAGGCCTTCAGCAATTACTTCCATGGCTGGGTTCAGCGCAGCCTTTGACCACTGACGATGTTTTGAATATGTCATAAATGTAATGGTTTGTGGTCGGCGTGCAGACGTTATACAGCAGCGGCGTGATAGCGTTCTTAATTATGTTAAGGACATAGGCAGTAAAGAGTCTCTGAAAGATTCCTCCTACGGTGAATCGGTTTTCAGACAATATATAGAAGAATGGCGGTGTGGAGGTGGTCATGCCGCCAGCAAGCAATCCTATCCGCCGCAAGGAGGTGCCGCTAAGACATCTCTTGCGCAAAGAGTACATAATATTGAGCAGAGAAGCGTATACTCTTCGACGGTGCTTTCCCGAGCTCCAGCAGCGTCTGCGACCAACTCCAACGCACTTTTATCGCAAGGTAAAAAAAAACGTAAGTCAGACAACTTTCGTAATTCTCAGGGCGAAAAATGTTACAATATCGCTATGTTGGCAAGCGGATTGGTTATATTTTAATAATTTTGGTACGGCTTGGGCTGGTTATCACGATACAACAGCCAGGGACGGCGCTCCCAAAGACGTTACGATTGACTATCCGGACAAATCTGTCACTTTGTCGACCGATGGAAAAAGTGCACCCGACCATGTTCTAAAAATTATATCAGGGTACAAAATACCCTTTCTCAAAAATCCCCCATACTAATGGGGATTCGACTCGGATGTACTAACATCCGAGTCGAATCCCGAGCAGGTTCCACACTCGAGATTTTGGTGGCCCTGTACCACCAAAATCTCGAGTGTGGAACCTGCTCGGGATTCGATTCGGTTTTGGAGTCAGTGCCACTAACTCCAAGTTTTGTTTCAAATATATTTTTCGGTTCCCAAAGCGGATAGCAAATTGCGTCCGTTTTTACGAATTTGTGTATAGAGAAAAATTCAGACATGTACAGAGTCCCGGATTTTCTCCAGACGAACGATTGGATGATGAAACTAGATCTTCACAGTGCATATTTTGACGCCATCATTTATGGCAAATAACGTGCTACCGTTCGGTTTATCGACGGCACTAAAAATCGTTGCAACCCTTACAAACTGGGTCGCCGAGATTCTCAGAGCCCAAGGATTAAAACCCCTAGTTTATCACCATACCGTACCATATCCCATGTCAATAAATTACCTCCCCGGCTGTTACAACGTGGAAGCCGATGGTTTATCCAGATTGCAAGCCAATTCGGGATGGCATCTTCGAGATCTGAAGACTCTTCAGATTCGACATTGAGGAACTCCCGAAATATATCTATTCGCATCAGATCATGCCCATGTAATCCCGTCGTATGCAACAATGGATCCATCAGATACTCAAGCAGTCTTCATCAATGCGTTCAGTAGCCTGTGGGATTACCGTATCGCATGGCTGTTTCCACCGCCGTACCTAGTTCTTCGGGTCTTAAGACAACTGAACAAATGCAAAGGAGTGTTTCTGATGGTTGTCCTGAAATGTACCAAGATATTCTGGCGCAGCGATTTGATGGCAAGGTCTCTCTCCCCTCCAATAGAGATTCAAAACGCACAGGGACCATTGATAGATGAGCGAACTCGGATGCCTCCAATCAAGCAAATGATTTTGGAGGTTTGGCAGATACGGGGTTGAGCTCGATACTTTAAAAAGGTTCTTTATTATGTAGTTGGCGAAAATCAATCCTGTCTTCATATAAACCTACTGGGACAATGTTGTGTTCTTGGGCTTCATCTAACGAAGTTTCAAGAAAAGATTTGGCATGATTCTTTGCTGACTTGCACCAAATGACCAAGTTGTCATACAGGACTCTCCTAAAAATTATCCATTAAATAATCATGTCACCGTTAGACAAACCCTTAAGGCAATATCTTTTAGTAAACTTAGTCCCACAAGGCTCCTGTTTGGGAGGTCAAAGATATGTTAAAAAGTTTAAAATTAAAGGTTTTGTTTGTAGAAAGATTGTGCAATTTCTTGGAAACTAATAGTCCAGTTAGTGAGTCCTTATTTGAAACTTCCAAAAGATGTGCCATTCTGCTTCTGTTGTGCTCAGGACATCAAGTTCATGATTTAACTCTTTTGAAAATTTGCGATTCTTCTTGTGTAATTGAAGAGGTTTATACTGTTTTGGCAAGATTTTGGTTCCAAAACTGACAGTTCCAGTCATCTCCAATCAGGATGGAGGCTAATTTCGTATCCATCTAATAAAAATATCGATCCGGCATATTGAGTGCAGAAATTAATAGAAGTATCCCAAATCAGGCGGGGTGATTGCAATAATCATTTATCACATCAGTAGGGAACGTAAATTTGGCTTCTCGTACTATTATAGGCTGGATTAAATCTGTTTTAAAAGAGGCTGCAATCGATAGCTCTCCTGGTATAGGTCCATAAGTTTTATAAAAAGCAAGTTAAACCAAGTAGAAATTATGGTACTGAGTTGTTAAACTATTTTAATACCATTAAGGTATTTTTTGATTCGACTTTCTTTGTAAATAAGTTTGTTGGTATAAAGCAACGTATAAAAGTAAAACTTAATAGTTTTATTAACTTCACATTGGCGTTTTCTCTTCAGCAGCCAATAACAAACACTTCTCAATAATAGGCTTGGAATAGGGTACAAAAGCTTAATTGTAAAATTTTACCTAAAAATAAAATTTAAATTAAGCGACTTACCCTAATCCAAGCCTAGTTTTTATTGCTGCCTGCTTATAATTATAATCTTTAACTTTCAGGAAGATTTCATTGTAGGTAATCATTTACCTAACCACAATCTTAGTTTAATAAGCTCTCTTTCAGATTGTTGTGAGTCAACATGCAGTATTAGTTTGTGAAATTTATATGTATCCTTACTACCACCAGTAATACCATACTGTGGTTTAATTTGCCACCAATACATCTCATACTGTGGCTGACTTTTTATACTATCCATATTAAATGGATGGTATACAATAAAAACAATGAGTTCCGAAGAAGCTAGCGCGCCTACGATGCATGGCTGCTGAGCTCTGTGGAATGGCGGCGGAAGTTATGACATAGCTGTAAAAGGGGGGTTGTTTAGACGTGTTATTCCGGAAGTCAAGGTATGCTCTGTCTCAATATTAAGCTTTGAATAGGGTAAGTCGCTTAATTTAAATTTTATTTTTAGGTAAAATTTTACAAATTTTTAAAGGTATCCATGATGACGAAAAAGATTAAAATGCGATAAAAATGTAACAGTAATCAATAAACAAATGACTACTCTTGGAAAAAGAATTTCATGTTTTCAAAATAAAATTAATTTGAAATTAGTATTCTTACCCAAACAAAGATAATTTTAATTCGAAATGGCCAATACCGCAGAACGGCAATTTCGTACGTAAAGACCTATTATTTATATTTCAAATAGTATCTGTATTATAGCCTCTGAAACTGTACTAGATAAAGCCTGTATTATAGCAACAACGCCAAATCCCTCTAGCTTAACAAAAATCATATTATAACAACTGAAGATGGCTGATTTATTGATTAAACACCTTTGTAACTGTCCATGCAAATTTTTTAAAGATCGTAACATCTAGACATAAATGTTTGGTATTTATATTTATCCTTATACATACCTTCACGCCATTTTGAATACTGGGATAGGCAGATGTGCAGAAAAAGAGATCCTTTCTACCCACTTATCACCGAAGATATTTTTGGAACAATGTGACAGGTGGTGAGCCTGTCGCCATCTATATGTCCAAACCAACGTTATAAATCATACATAAATTTTGAAAAAAATAACTCATTGGTTATCTACCACATACCTATTTACCTAAAAAAAATTAAAGCTGCAAGTTTATGTCCTCTCTTATATATAAAAGAAGTTAAAACTTAACGAGCCCCATCAAGAGGCATCATAATGTTTTGATATTTTATTTGTAATGTATATTAACTACTACATTCTCCGAAATTGTAATCGTAATAACTATGAGAATTTTTGTATCTGCTATTCCTCATATTGGCAGAATAACTTAAAACTACGGTGATCAACATGAAACTATGGAAGAAAAGAAAGAAAGGAGAATAATTGTACCATACAATCACAGAATTATTAATGAAGAGAAAATGCATCCGTTAGAGGACAAACATGAACGCAACTTAATTTCAAGTGACAGATGACAGCTTCAATAAATTTTGAATTGCGGTTTGCGCCAAAACCCAGAGATCAACTAGAAATTTGTGATATTATTATATTCTCTTTGTTTGTGATTATCTTGTCTTGCGATTAAGGGTGTCGTCGATAGGCCAAAGCTTTTAATAGTATAATAAGGTGGACGTCAGCTATTAGAAATCGGTTATATGTATTTATAAAAATATCTGAAATATGTCGAAACGCAATAGTGTTGGAAACACTTTGTTCAATTATTTTACTAAAACTCCTCCTAGTAATAAAAAACTAAAACCAAATAATAATGCTACGGTTGAGTTAACCATTAAACAGGCAGATGCTAATGAACAATTAAAAATTGAAAGTAAGTATAGTTAATATGTAATTAATTTGGTGACTTTATTTGTAGTTGATGAGATAATTTATAAACTTTACGTTACACTTCAGATAACAAACGTGAGAGGCCATCAACACCATCGCCGGAATCAAATAAAACTTATGTTGATAGTGACAATGACAGTCCAAATGCTTCCAAAAAGAGAAAAAGAATTCGTCTTAATCCTATTGATTCAGATGATTCTGATGTGGAAAATAGAGGTGAGTTAGTGTGACTTCAAACATTTAAAAATTTATCTTTAATTCCATAAAAGAAACTTCATGTGCCATGCTATTCTATTTCATTATGAATTATGTGAGCATTCATTTATTTGTAGCTAAAAATCTCATTTTGCAGATGTTAAAACTAAAGAAAATGTTACTTTGCAAAAAAGATTGCAGGATAGCTTTAAATATGATCCCAACGAATCCCCTGTCAGCAAAGCAAAGAAAGCTTCTATTAATGGGTAAGGTTTATGATCTATATACTATCATCACATAGAGAATCCCTTTAGGCATTAAGTCAGTCATCTTATACATTTTTTCAATAAGCAAAAAAAGATTAAATAAATAAATAATATTAGTAAAAAAATATTCATTAATATATTTCTGGCTTACACAGATCTACAAATCAAGTAAAAGCCATAGAACAAGAAACCCCTATAGTAGCAGATGATGGTGACTGGGCTCATTGTAAACTGGATTGGTTAAAACCAGAAAAAATTAGAGATGCTAAGAAGAGAAGGCCAGATCACCCTGATTACGACCCAACAACACTTTATGTACCACCTGATTATTACAAGACTCAAACTCCAGTGAGTTTCACTCTTATGTCATTCAGAATTCTAATCTACATGATTGAACATCAATTTGTTTGCATTTACGGGTAAATTAAAGGTTGATTTTCAATTATGAAAAACAACTAAACTATAATAATAAAACTATAAATAACAGTTTCTTTGCATAAAGAAGTTCAAATGTATTTTATGTTTATTTATTATGTAAGTTGATGAAATAACTTTTAACAACAATTGAAAAATGTAACTGTTGAAAATGAAGAATGTTCTAAAGTGGATTTGTCATAAGCTGTAATGATTTATAAGATTTTTTTATATGCAGAAAAGGGAGGCAAACAAGCAGGTGGCTCATGTGATGGTAAGTGACTACCGAATACCGCGGGTACCCATGAACACCCACAATACCAGAGACATAGCAGATGCATTGCCGGCCTTAGAGTGCCCCCCCCTCATAATTGAGAGAGGGGGGTGTGGGCCTCCTGTTACCTGCACTCACCAGACAAAACGCAGAAGTTTGTGTAGACTTCTACTTCACGCTGGTATTCTGTGAGGTCATGGTACTTCCCCTGTCAAGTCGGCCCATTCATGCAACAACAAAAGCTGATGAGTGGCTCTACCACTGTTGTACACAACAAAAGATGATTGAGGACTGACGATGATGATGGCTTAATTTTAGGCAATCTCTTAGGCTTAATTTGTATCTATATAGGACAGGGTTCTAAAATTTTATGGCCACATCTTAACAAACGTTTAATTTTTTTGATACAAATAAAAAATTCATTAAAATTAATAAAAATTTTTCAGGGTCATAAACAATGGTGGGATATAAAATCTTCTCACTTTGACTGTGTATTGTTCTTCAAAGTTGGAAAGTTCTATGAACTGTACCATATGGATGCGGCAGTTGGCGTAAATGAACTGGGCTTCTCTTATATGAAGGTAAATCCCTATTATCTTTGCAGTACTTAAACCAAAAATGTATAAAAGATATACAATTGAAAATAGGCCCATTATATCACTAAATATTGTTGCCCTTTTATTAATTTTTTTTTCATTAATCATCAATTTTTAGTTATTCAATTAATTAATAAATCAATTGTTATTTCATAAAGAGCTTCTTAATATATTTTGTACCACATATTTTTTAATTACACAAAAGCTTTTGCGTTTGTTTTAGGGTCAGTTTGCACATTCAGGTTTTCCTGAAAGTGCGTACGGGCGCATGGCTTCTACTTTAGTCTCTAAAGGATACAAAGTGGCCCGGGTTGAGCAGACTGAAACACCAGAGATGATGCAGGAGAGATGTAAAAAATGTGAGCTACCAATTTTAATACAATGATTAAAAAAGGTTATTAAAATGGATAAATAAATATCTTCATGCATTGTCCCTGATGTACCCCATCAGGGACAATGCATGAAGATATTTATTTGCCAGAGAAAACAAATCGCCAAGAGTCACAATCTCAACATATCACTTTCGATTATTTCAAATTCATTATATTTTTTGTTATGCCTGTCTTGTAAGAGACGTGTAACCTTTCACGTTGGACGCTGCTGCCCGTCATCGATCTGCTGAACTTCATTTTTTAGTTTTTTCGAAATTGTTATCCCGCTATCTGTCTCTCGTCAATTGAATTTCCAAGGCTTTTCCCTTAGTCTCTAACAACATCCACGGGAAAAGCCTCTCTTTTATTCTTATTAGGATATTATTCTTACGTTGATACCGCACAGCGGAAGAATACATTGGTATTTACTTTATTTTTATCTTAAAATATTTTTTTACCTTTATTATTATTGCGCGCGCGGTATTTTTGGTAGTTAGTAATAAAATGCTGAGCCACATAAATTTTTATGCGATCAATAAACTGGCTATTTTTGCCGAGTAATTCACGTTCCGGATAGCCAAGACAGTACGAGCCGAGATTCTGACGGCTGGTAAGTGTGAGTGCCGGCCTTGTACCTACCTACCTACCGACTTCCCGTGGAAGTAAGTGGGTGGGTGGGTGGCGGTGAGGTAGTGAGATGGGTGAGTTGTTGCGCAGCGGCGGGCGGCAGGGTGGAGCGCGTGGTGCGGCGCGAGCTGTGCCAGGTGGCGCTGCGCGGCGCGCAGGCCTGCGGGCTGCAGGACGCGGGCCCGCCCGACGCCGCCGCCGCCTACCTGCTGGCGCTCGCCGAGGAGGTCGCGTCAACAACGTTTTTAAATAATTACACATCTTCACGCCGCTCCCAATACGGGGGTAGACAGAGATGTAGACTTGGTTGAGTCCCTATCAACCGAACATTCACCGATGTAATTTTTTGGGATGACGTGATAGGTGGTGAGCCCGTCGCCGTCTTTATGTCCAAGCCAACGATATAAATCGTGCATAATTTTTTGCAAAACCTATTGGTACGAGCCTGCCACCTGTGGATCGAACTCGGGTCTCTTGACTCGAAATTCCGACCACCCAACCACTCGGCTATCATGACTTTAAAAAAATGTAATATACATAAATACATATCCACAAGCAACAATTTAACTTTTATTGAAATGGCCCATAGTTACTAGGACTTAATATTACACAATACATTAATTGCTTACTTATTGCTTATTCATTACAAAGGATTATAAATAGGTACATACACAGGTAGAACATCACATACATTGCTCTGACCCCACAGTAAGTAGCAAATCTTACAGAATGGGAAACAACAAAAGTACCAAAGACTCCAGACCCGAGACCATGTGAAAAATGGTGTTTTTAGCAACTTAAAAAAATTTTGTGGATGTTTCATTAAACCAAATGTAGCATTACATAGACTTTAGAAACTTATTACCAACTTATTTTTTGAAACATACTAATGTTAATACTAACAGGAGCACAACGGATGCAGTACATACGGCGTCTGCTTCGTGGACACCTCTATAGGACACTTCCACATTGGACAATTCAAAGATGACAAGCACTCGTCTAGTCTGCTGACCACCCTTGCCCATTATCCACCAGCTTTGGTATGTATATACGATTATAAAATAATGTTATAAAAGGATTTTGTTATTGAATCTGTTTGCCATATTAGCAAATCAAATTAAAATATGACACCCACGTCTGTACGTGTGTGTTTGTAAGAAGCGTGAATATGATAAGGTCTACCGACAGGTGGTAAGGTATATATGTATATAAATAGTTATCTACGTCTTTCCCGTAGAGGTAGAGGGGTAGACAGAGACCATTTCTTTCCACTTACTATGATCCTTATATACTTGTTTCGCTTCGTCCACTTTCATTATATTTAAGTATTTGATATTCTCAAAGATATAATTAAAGTTTTTTCTTTTCAGTTAGTGTTTGACCGCAAACAAACAACGTCTCGTACTTCGAAGCTTCTGTCAACTCACTGCCACAGCGCGCGCAGGGAGACGTTGGCGATGTGGACTCCGGAGAAAACGCTCAAGACATTAGCTGAGAAGTATTATAAGACGAATGCAGATGGCGACTGGCCGGAGGGATTGAAAATGTTCTTACACGAAGGTACCGCACAAAAGAAATTATTGTCAATCATTATAAAAAAAATATCTTCACGCTATTGCCAATACTGGGGTAGACAGGTCTAGACAATAATGTTCTTTCGATCCACCTACCACCGAAGACATTTTTGGGACTGGTAGTGTCTAGGCGTGAGAGATGGTGGATTTATATTTTGTCTTGGTCATAAAGACGGCGACAGGACTGTGTCGCCGTCTTTATGACCAAAATAAACCATAAATCCTAAAAAATCGTACATATGTTGTTATATTTTTGTTCTATTGTCTACAACCTCATCTGGGGATCAAACTCGGGTCTCTTGACTCGAATTCCGATCACCCAACCACTCGGCTACCATGACATTTATCTTTATATATATGTTTTTGTTATCCATTTTTTCCAAAGTTTTTATGAGTGCAAGTTTTCAAACACATTGTGGTTCTTATGTAATATATAAATCTTACATTTCAGGTGATGCTTTGGGCCTAACACCGGCCGCAAACTACTACCTCGCTGTAAAAGCATTGGGAGGCTGCGTGGCGTTCCTCACCAACTGCTTGCTGGACATACAAATACTAGACATGGCGCAGTTCACTCCGTATTCCCCGCCCGACGTTGTTAATGGAACAGCATCGCCGGAAGCGAAGACACAGAACCAATGGAAAGGCGGAAGTACAATGGTGCTCGATGCGATCACGCTCAGGAACCTAAGGATTGTGCAAGACGAGGGGTGTTTGTATGATAAATTGAACTTCTGTTCTACAGCTATGGGTAAAAGGTGCGTTATTCCTTCATCTTTATCTATTGATCTCTATCTATATCTATACTTGATGTATTTAGTAGGAGAAATATGATTTTTTTTTACTTAATGGGTATATAATTGCACATTGCTAATAAATTAAGTAAATGATGATTTTCGGATAATGGAAGCATGAACAATGCACCATTGTTGAAGATATTTTTACAATACTAACATTATATGTGCTTAATAAGTAAGGGTAAATGTGTTTCCTTCAAATACAGATATATAGAATAGTTTTTATGAATTATTGTTATCATTACTTCATTATAAGTTACGAAAGTCGAGTGTTTGGGCGCACACACATGCACTCATAAAAAAATTGGAAAAAGAATAACAAAAACATAATTACTGAAAAACATAAGAAGTCACGATAGCAGAGTGGCTGGGTGATCGGAATTCGAGTCAAGAGACCGAGTTCGATCCACAGGTGGCAGGCTCGTACTGGCGGCTCGACACCAGTCACGTTGTCGGAAAATGCCTACAGTGGAACTACTCATAAATGTAAATCTTGAATTTATTCTTTAGATTATTGTACCAATGGGTATGTGCGCCGAGTTGCAGTCTCAATGTGATCAAAGAACGTCAAGATGCTGTGAAGACGTTACTAGAAAATCAAGAGTTGTGTCAAGATGCCAAGAGTATTTTGACAACACTGCCGGATCTGGAAAGGCTTTTAGCCAAGTAAGCTTTTTTTAAATTCCTACAAGTTCATCTAAAAATTAAGAGTAATCTATTAATTTAAATGCTCATTTTAAATTGTAATATATATTGGAAGCCATAGCTATGAGAAATAACTTAAAGACACAACTTTTTCAAACATAAGACTGTCCATGACTGTCCATCTCCACATTCATAATTGATTAAATTACACTATTAACAAAAACCATTATACCAACTAGACTTTTTAAGGCAGATATTTGTCTTAATAAGTCTAGTTACATAAATTCTCAATACTGGGGTAGACAGAGGTGGTCCAAACAGTTAAGCCCTTTTCGACCTGGTGTGCCTGTCGCCGTCTTTATGTCCTAGGCACCTGGGGAGTGAACTCGGGACTTTTAACTGTTTTTTTGAATTTCGTTCACCCAACCACTTGCATTATTTCAGAGTTCATGCTCTGGGAAATTTGAAGAGAGCTCAAAATCATCCAGACTCCCGTGCGATCTTCTACGAAGAGAAAATCTACTCTAAGAGGAAAGTTCTGGATTTTATCTCTGTACTGCAGGGCTTCACCGCTGTTTTGAAACTTGTTGGTTTGTTTGCGGATGTCGAGCCTCAGCTGTTAAAGAGAATAACGCAATTGGCGCCGGAGGGCAAATTCCCTGATTATAGAGAGACTTTGAAGTTTTTTAAGGTAACTCATGACTATTCTCCTATTTGCAGAATATGATGTTAAGAGACACCTACATTCGATTCATTCTGATGCTGTTGGAAGTGATGACGTCAGTCGTAAAATGATCATTCCTTTGCTAGACATCCTATGCTTTTTTTTTTATAGGAAAAGGGAGGCAAACGAGCAGATGGCCCACGTGATGGTAAGTGATTACCGCCGCCCATGAACACCCGCAATACCAGAGGCATAGCAGATGCGTTGCCGCCCTTAGAGTGCCCCCCCTCCCCCATAATTGGGGGAGGTGAATGTTTGGGCCATCGGTTACCTGCACTCACCAGACGAAACGCAGAAGTTTGTTAGACTTCTACTTTACGCCGGTATTCTGTGAGGTCGTGGTATTTCCCCGGTCGAGCTGGCCCATTCATGCAACAACAAAAGTTGATGCGTGGCTCTACCACTGTTAAAATGTTCCTGATATAACGCACATCCTAAATTTTTCCTTATCAACATATTCCTTTCCTTCGTTATGAAAAGATGCGCAAGTAATCCCCTTACCCAAGAAAGTTAATCCTTCAAGTTTTTCCGAATATCAAAAGTTGTTGAACGCCTTGTCCAAGAACAAATCTATTCATTTTGTACAAGGAACAACATCCTGTATCTTTTTCAGTCTGGTTTTAGATCTGGTCACAGTACGACCACGGCGTTATTAAAAATCACTGACGACATTCGCCTCTCTTCGCGAGATCTGGCTTGTATTCTCGACTGGAGCCGACAGTTTGAGTTAACAGTTAACCCTATTAAATCTCTAGCCATTATAATAGAGAGTTCAAGAATGCTGGCAAAATTTAATAAAAATGAAATTAAACCAGTTGTATTTAATGGCATACAACTCCCTTATAACAATGTTATCAAAAATTTGGGTATACTCATGGACTCTAGCTTTTCTTGAACTCCTTAAATTAATGCAGTCTGCCATAAAATGTTTGCAGCATGTGGTTCGCTCAGAAGGTTGAACTACTTTTTACCAATTTCCACCAAAATTACGCTCGCTTATTCTTTGCTGTTCCCCGTCCTCGATTATGCTGACATATGTTATCTTGACATCACCGAGGAGCAACTAAATAAACTTGAGCGCCTCAAATCTATGTATAAGGTTCATATTTGGGCTGCGTAAATATGACCATCTTTCAGAATATCGCAATAAGCTCAAGTGGCTTCCGATTCGTCTTCGCCGGAATACTCACATACTTTCTGCTCTTTACTGTTTTAATATATCAAGTCCACCCTATTTGAAAGAACGCTTTCAATTTCTTTGTTCCTCTCATACCCTTTCTCTGTTCTAATGAAAACCTCTTCCTCAAAAATCCTATGCGATCCTCTAATTTCTATCATAAATCTTTTACTGCTGTTGCTGTTAAGCTGTGGAATTCTTTACCTATATATATCAAACTTGCTTCCTACTCTAACTCCACTTTATGACAATATTTCTTTTCCTATCATATTTCCCTTTGCCCTAATGATTACTTATAAAGGTATGTTTTTTTGTCATGTTATGTACATCCTACCCGTTAATTGTTTTCTTTTTGGTAAATTTTTGAGGTTGCCTGGAAGAAATTGCTATATAGCAATAAGGTCGCCTTTTGTTATCCAATTTTTGTTAATTATGTTTTGATGTTTTTTGTCTATTCTAATTTGGTGTACAATAAAAATATTATTATTATTAAGTCCGAAAACTTGCATTAATTTTACAATAATTGAGGTGCAGATAAATAAAAATAAAATGTAAATATCTTCACGCAATTCCCAATACAGGGGTAGACAGAGGTCTAGTCTAGACAATTAAGTCCCGTCGACCCACCTTCCACCGAAGATATTTTCGGGACAACGTGACAGGTGGGGAGCCCGTCGCCGTCTTTATGTCCAAGCCAACGATATAATTCGTATATAAGTTTTTGAAAAACCTATTGGTACGAGCCTGCCACCTGGGGATCGAACTCGCGTCTCTTCCAGTGCTTGACAGTGCTCCAGTAATGGAGCACTGTCAAGCACTGGAAGAGGTAGGTAGTCGCTTTATGCTCCTATAGTAATAATATAAATGATATTGTATATTTCAGGAAGCCTTTAACCAACAAGAGGCTGAGAAGGAAGGTCGCATACTACCCGGTAAGGGAGTTGACCAAGAATATGACAGTACTCTGCGAGCCATACAGGAGATTGAAGATGAATTACAGGAGTACCTTGTTGAACAGGAGAAATACTTTAAATGTCGAGTAAGATTTATAAATTCACTTTTACAAAATTCCAATTACTTCTGGTAAGTTGGGATCCTAGCATTACCAATACAGTGCAAACCCATACAATTTGCATAGTATAATATTTTATTCTGTAGTAAGCATTTTGCGCTGCCGTTATACTTAAGTATTCTTTAAAATAATAAGTAAAAAAACTCTCCTTAATCAATTATTATATCATATCATTAGCAGTAGTATTAAAATAAATAGCATAGTTTTTGATATGAATTGGCATATTGTTATGCCATATAAAAATGTAGGGTTGATCGTAGAAGTGTGAAAATTTAGGGTGGTATGTATTTTGGTACACTGTATCACAAAAATTTGTATTAAAAAAACAAAAAATTGGATGAAAAATTTATGTTGTCCAGTTCACAAACCAAACCAATATGCGCACAAAACTTTTCGTATATCAGTCGAGCCATTTCGGAGGAGTTTAATTTAAAATTTTATATACCAGATAAAGCAAAGCTATCCTGTTAATGTAGAATACTTAATGTAAAAGATTTCAGTGGATTAATTTAGACAATTTTATAATCATGATCGACTGTCATGATTGTGAATTGTGCCGAGGAGGCCACATTGCTCTAAACAATAAGGTACATGACGCGTGAATCATAATTCAACTTGCTAATATATTTATAATGCTTATGAAATAACTCATCATCAAATTTATAAAATGTTTGCAGTTGACATATGTGGGAACAGACAAAAAGCGCTACCAAATAGAGGTACCACAAAGCAACGCGTCCAAGGCCGGTTCCAATTATCACTTAGAAGGAGCTCGTAAAGGATTTAAAAGGTTTTCAACGGCAGAGACTAAGGTAATAGAACCAAATTATACTTGTCAGTTATTTTTATCCCAATACAGGGGTAGCCAGAGACAATTTAGTCCTTTCTACCCACATTTCATCGTTATTTTTAGGACAACGGGACAGGTGGTTCGGCTGTGGCCGTCTTTACGACCAAGCCAGCGATATAAAACGTGCATAAGATTTGAAAAAGTCACTGGTACAAGCCTACCTTTTGGGGATTGAACTCTGGACTCCTGATTCGAATTTCCATCACGACCTGACCACTCAGACATCGAATTCGGTTATCGACACCAACAAATCGGCTTGTCAATTGTTAAATATATAATATTAATTATGGTGTCTGTATTTATTTATTTAGTTCATGTGCCTTTTACAGGATTTCCTATCCCGTATGATTGCTGCCGAAGAACAAAAACGCAATGTACTGAAGGATCTAAACCGTCGAATATTCGAGAAGTTTTCTTCGCACTACAATCAGTGGGAGGCTGCGGTGCAGTGCCTCTCCACTCTTGACATATTATTGGCATTTACAGAGTTTGCGAGGCAACAGAACGGTGATATTTGTTTGCCAGTAATCACTTTTGATAATGAGATGAAGGTAATAAAACTATATACTTTATGTCTTTATAAATGTGCGATGTGCATTGAATTTGAAAAAAATAATCTTAATTGTGTATTTATGGAATTTAATTTTTTTTTATTGAAGTAAAACTTCTTAATCCATGCTTGACTTTGGGTGTAAGCTGGTGAATGCAACAAGAGCGTTACGAAAAGTGTGAGCGGGTGAGACGAACGGAAGTTGAGAGGGATATATAATTTAGTGAAAATAGGGAAGAGACAGTGTTACGTTTCGTATATAACTGTAGGGACAAGATAGGGAGGCGTGAGCATACATTTTATCTCTCTAGTTACGCATTTGATACAGAAGAAAAATAAAAATCTATTCAATAATATAAATTTATAAATGAAAACCCATAATGAATTCGATTATTTGTAGAAAATTAATATATGTATGCACATGTACATATTAAACATACTGTTTTTCAGACATAAATTTTTAGCAAAACCACATTGTTTGTTTCAGCCATACATCGAGATCGTGGAAGGACGCCACCCGTGCATTCCGATCGTGAACGATTTCATCCCGAACGACACTCGGCTGGGCGGCGAGCACGCCGGCCTACTGCTGCTGACGGGGCCCAACATGGGCGGCAAGTCCACGCTCATGCGGCAGGTGGCGCTGCTCGCCGTGCTGGCGCATTTGGTGAGTTCGCTTTATGCACCTCTTGCGATTGTGGGAAAAATATCTTTAGACAGGTCCCGACAATTAATTGTTATCGACCCATCTTCCACCGAAGATATTTTCGGGACAACGTGACAGGTGGTGAGCCCGTCGCCGTCTTTATGCCCAAGCCTCCGATATAATTCGTGCATAAGTTATTGAAAAACCCATTGGTACGAGCCTGCCACTTGGTGATCAACTCGGGTCTCGTGACTCGAAATTCCGACCACCCAACCATTCGGCTTACTACGTTACTTACTTATTTAATTTATTTTTGAATATTTTTTATTGTATCTTAAATGGCGTGAAGATATTATATAAGTTCACTCTTGGGTTTCTAGACATGAAATTTCAATCACCAAACTAGTCGGCTATTGCCACTTAGATTTTGAATATAATAGAGACATGTCAGTATTTTTTGTTAATAGTCATTTATCAAATATTACGCCATGGTTATTGATCTAGTGGGAAAATGTCAACCACTGCACATTTAGTGATTATTTATGTAAAAAAATGACTTAATCACTATAACATAGTAAGTAATTAACATGTACACCCGCAAAATCAGCAGTGCTGCAGGGAATTAGAGTGATCGGGGGTTCAGAATTTTAGTAGCAATACATTGCTTCTAGTATGTGCAGTAAATATTTATCAGATGCCCCTTGTTTCCAGGGCAGCTACGTGCCGGCCCGGGAGTGCCGGCTGAGCCTGGTGGACCGCATCTTCACGCGGCTGGGCGCCTCCGACGACATCCTGTCCGGGCAGTCCACGTTCCTCGTGGAGATGAACGAGACCGCCGCCATCGTCCGGCACGCCACGTTGCACTCGCTCGTGTTGCTGGACGAGTTGGGTCAGTTGGGAGTGCACGTGTATTTACATTTAAATACATACACAGATAGGTGCAACATCACATTCATTGCTCCGATCACAAAATAAGTTCAAGCACTTGTATTATGGAATCAGAAACAGAGAAGGTACCACAAACATCCAAACCCGAGAAAATGTAGAAAAAGCGTTTTTTCCGGGATTTCAGAGCTGGCGACACCATGAGGACTGGTGTGTGTAGTATTGTTATATTGTTTTTAATATATTATAGTTTAATATGGCTTATTATATTATACAAATATTAAACTGTTTAAGCAGTTATTGACGACCTCCGTGGACGAGTGGCGTAAACACCATTTTTCAAGGTGTCGGGTTCGATTCCCGATCGGGTCAAAGTAGATAAACCACTCTTTCTACATTTTCGATTTTTCATACCAAAAGTACTTTAGCACCTTAAATAGGAATCGGAGCAATGTATGAGATGTTGTCCCTATTTAAATATGTATTTATCTATTTAATAAATAAATATCTTCACGCAATTCCCAATACAGGGGTAGACAGAGTTCTAGTCTAGACAATTAAGTCTCTTCGATCCACCTTCCACTAAAGATATTTTCGGGATTACGTGATATTTTTTTTAAAAACGAATTAAAAAACAAGAAGTATAATGGAGGTACGTCACAGTATAGAACACGTTTTTCTACATTGTGACGGGTCTGGGTGTTAGTGGTACCAGAACATACGTGCTTCTGCTACTCACTTTGCGATCAGAGCAATGTGTCTGATGTTGTCCCTATCAATGTATATATTTATTTAGTGGTGCCATTAACGTCTGCGACCAATACAACGCTGCACGTGCAAGTGTGATTCCGTTGTCGCGCAGGACGCGGCACGTCGACGTACGACGGCACGGCCATAGCGTCGGCCGTGTGCGCGATCTGCGACCAATACAATGCTGCACGTGCAAGTGTGATTCCGTTGTCGCGCAGGACGCGGCACGTCGACGTACGACGGCACGGCCATAGCGTCGGCCGTGTGCGCGGCGCTGGCAGCGCGCGGGTGCCGCGCCGTGTTCAGCACGCACTACCACGCGCTGCTGCAGCTGCTGGCCGCGCAGCCCGGCGTGCAGCTCGGCCACATGGTGAGCTGCGGCGCACTGCCCGGCCTGTGCGGACTGCCGCCGGCCGCAACGCTGCAGTGGTCACCGTCGGCGTTGCCACATGGCCCGGGGAGCAATGACCTTGTCTACAGAAACCCCGCGGTGCCACCACGATGGCTCGAGATCAAGTCTAGTCTCGCTCCTCGGAGTCGCTTTAATGAACACTCGGAGCTTGTGACTCTTGAGGTCTTCGTTTCCGGTGGGGAAACACCATTGTTAGGAGGGCCGTGACGAGGCACAGCTGCGCCTCGAATGCCCCGTCTCCGAGTGGGTTCTGTCACACGGAGAACCCAACTTCAAGTGTACCGTACAACTGTAAGGCCAGTGTCGAAGTTTACATTATACACTTCTGACGTACTAATGCAGTACCCTGTCAAAGATATGGATGTCCCGAAAATATCTTCGGTGAAAGGTGGGTCAAATGTCTAGACTAGACCTCTGTCTAGCCCTGTATTGGGAATTGCGTGAAGATATTTTTTTTAAAGATATGGATTATAAAATTGATTCATGTGACTGGGATTCCAATAACTTCGTTTCCTGGACAGGAATAAACAAGTTATAGATGTATAAATGTAAAAAAATTTCACGCAATTCCCCAGAGAGAGGTATAGTCAAGACAATTAAGACCCATCGACCCACCTTCCACCGATGATATTTTCGGAACAACGTGACAGGTAATGAGCCCGTCGCCGTCTTTATGTCCAAACACGATATAATTCGTACATAAGTTTTCGAAAAACCTATTGGTACCAGCCAGGTGGCACCTGGGGATCGAACTCGGGGCTCTCGACTCAAAATTTCAACCACTCCGCTATCGTGACTTATTATGTATATATGTAATGTTTTTATCGCACGCAATTTGTCTTACTGGAATGGGTAGAGGAGAACATTAATTAGCTAACGTTCCATCGACCCAATTCACTCCGAAGTGTATTTGGGACAACGATAACGGCGGTGAGCCTGTCGCCATATTAATGTTCAAGTCAATGATATAAACACAAAAATTTAAACAAAAAATTGATTACTACGAGTCTAACTTTTGAGTCCCTATGCGGGACTCTAACTTGAAATCCGATCACGCAACCACTCGGCTATCGTTACTTACGAGACATGGATATTGAGAGCCACAAATATTGATACAAGTGACAGGGATTCCTATGGCTTCCTTTCCTGGACAAGTCTATAGATGTGTATGTGTACGTATATATTCATAAAACACTAAAAATGTTAAATTGACACTGAAAGTCGTTTGTTTTATTACAAAATACACATTAACCGGAAGGAACCAAATAGATATGGCAATAATAGCAAATGTCCAATGACACGTTTCCCTCTCGCTCTGGTCAGGCGTGTATGGTGGAGACGGAGGAGTGCTCTGCGGACAGCGAGGACGGCGAGGACGGCGAGGACGCCGTGCCGGAGGAGAGCATCACGTTCCTGTACCGGCTGTCGGCGGGCGCGTGCCCGCGCTCCTACGGGTTCAACGCGGCGCGGCTGGCGGGCGTGCCGCGTGACGTCACGCGCCGGGCGCAGCGCGTCGCGCGCGGGCTGCAGCGCGAGGCCGACTGCGTGCGCGCCCTCCGCCGCGTGTGCGCCGCGGGGGGCGCCGCGGGGGGCGCCGCCGGACTGCGGCGGCTGCTGTCTTCACTCAGCGTCTGAATCTCCGCTGCGTCAGTATCTCGTTGTCCGTGAACTTTGCTTTTGTGTGAACAGCTCGCTCATTGATGTTAGTGTTGATTATTTTCCGATTATAGAGGTAATTATTAAAATGCGCTCAGAGTACAACTGTACCTATTTTTGAAAGAACTTTCATGTAGTTTTTTTTTTGAAAAGCTTCCAGCATCGACAGCAAAGTTTTCTTTTATGATATTTCAACATTGATGTAGAATGCTATCTGCTACGTTAATGCCCTCCTTTAAGCTCAGTATTTTCTGTTTGTTATACCAGCCTGGACTGCCTATCTCTGTCCTAACTACACCAGTGGTAGAGCAAAAGGCATTATACTACCCGCGTTGGGAATAAGACACTGTGAACAGGATTTTACATTGAATAGGATTTTGGGACAGATCTCAAAACTGCTATTAGTCTGACATCTACTTATCACTCTTAATTGTCACGTTTGCAATGATCAATTTAATATGATCCATGAGTGTAATATAAGTATGTTGATTATGTATTTTGTTTTTAGGAATACTCCATTTTACATTGTCTGTGATTTTATTGATCGATTTAATTGCCATAGATTGTATTACTTATCCCACCAATTGTATTACTCTGATTAAATTTAATTTTATAAAATAATTTGTTTTATTGTACTAAATTAAACAACATTTTCCTTTTCAATTTTAATTCTCATCTCATTGTATAAGTACAAGTAATTTAAGAATTACAAAACCATTTATCATAAACATTTTTCTAAAAAACCACACCTGAAAAAAAATCTATTAATGTATCATCAGTACACATTAAAAAATCTTAAATATACAAAATTATAAACAAAAAGAAAATAGTCAACATTAGGAATATCACACATATTGTATACCTTCATTTAAAATGAATGTCTTAAAATATAGGATAAAACAAAGATTTTGTTGTTTGGAGAATAACACTATATCTAATAAATGCTCAATGGAATTAAATTAAAATTTAGATACATCTTAAGATTGCGAGCGCGAGCCATGAATAATGGTAGGGAATATTTAGTCTCCAAATATATTTTACACGTGACACAAACAAAACATACAATCCGAATTTACGTTTTACATTAAGAGACGATAGCCGAGTTGTTGGGTGGTCGGAATTTCGACTCGAGAGACCCGAGTTCGATCCCCAGGTGGCAGTACCAATGAGTTTTTCAAAAAACTTATGTACGAATTTTATCATTGGCTTGGACATAAAGGCGGCGACGGGCTCACCACCTGTCACGTTGTCCCGAAAATATCTTCGGTGGAAGGTGGGTCAAAGGGACTTAATTGTCTAGACTTGACCTCTGTCTACCCCTGTATTGGGAATTGCGTGAAGATATTTTTATTTTTTATACATTAAGAGAACTGCTGTTGCAAGAACAAGATTCTGCACGTGTGATTTGAAACGTGGAAAGTGAACCAAGTTAACCAAAATCGGTCGAAATATACGCATTACATCAATGATATACATTTTACTATAATGAAATTTTAAATCATAATAAAAAATATCTTCACGCTATTCCCAATACTCCTTGTATTCTAGACAAAATCTTATCGATCCACCTTTCAACGAAGACATTTTTTGGGACAACGTGACAGGCGGTGGGCCTGTCGCCGTCTTTATGTCCAATATAATGCGTATATAAGTAAATAAATAATTTCACATTTATTACTCACAGCTCTCGATCACATTTAAAAAAAAAATTGTAACATATTTGACTAGGTTGACTTCGTAATATTAAAATAACTCAACATACACTTACTATTAATTTTGATTAATATTGAAACCAGATGAACCGTGACTACGGAATGCTCTAGGAACACTTCATAAATAATTTGTTCTATTTCTAAACATTTAAGTTTGACATGATACAAAAAAATTGATTAAAATTTGCACATACACATGGTTAAAATTATTTCATATAAATGATTAATTTCACAAAATAACAATTTGTAGAACATAACATTCCTTCGTATAAAATATCTAATTTGGTGTTTCAAAGTTAATTGTATAAATTATAAATCATAACGTACCAAAACCTCAAGAAACTGCTAATCTCACGTAGAATTTAATCTCAACCTTTGCAATGATTAAAAACATAGCATACTTTCTCCTTTGTGAATTGTAAATAACCTAGTCTTACCACAAACACGCAAACATGCTGTCACATCTTATGTCACGTGTTTGAACAATTTCAAACATTTTGTGATACAACTGTTTTAAATTGTATTGAGTTGCGTAAAAAAGTATTGCTTGTGTATAAGCGATAACAAATAAAATGATATCACATCTATATACGAATTGCTAAGAATAATATTTGTGATATTTAATAATATCCACTATATATAAATATTTTAAATTTATCCACCTATGTTATGACGCAGTCTTGCTATAATTTTGTTTACACAGCATATTTACAATGTATACAAACCGCAATATTGGATTATGTGTTTCATAATATTACATATTTTGTTTACTAATATTTATCCGATTTATTCAGTCTGCGGAATAAGTACATCACTTAATTGCTTAGTTAACGCCGATTGTATGATAGATATCTGCCGACTTCTACATACGACATAATTATATAGCATTTTATCTATTAATTTAAAGTCACTGAAGTGACCAATACCGTTGATGCCTCTATATCTACCAATATTTCAATTTAAAGAGGCTGCGTAAAGTACCATGTGGCATTATTTAATAATTATCACTAGTAAAAGGTTGACATACATTGAAAACATTAAATAATGAACCAGTAAAATTAAATATGTGATAAACTTTAACTACGTTATGTTCAACTTGACGACTTGTGGTGTCCGAGCGCCATATTTTTTTATCTTAACTAACGTCTTTTTATGACGAATTTCTTCGGATATTCGTTCCATAAGCAAATGGTCTATGGAACTTACTATGCAATATTTTTAATTAACTCTAAAGAGATCGTCAAAAAACTGCCATTTACGGAAACCTAATCTACAAAAAATTTTAAGTAGTGAAATTTATTGAAATAATCATTGGAAGCTTTCAAGGCGTACTGTAAATTTACATAAATAAATAGAACAATTATGTACACATTATTCAATGCTACAAAATTTAAAAAGAGCTGGCAACAATTATTGCCAATTGATTAAAACATGTCCTTACCGCTACAACAACTAGCGTGTAAAAGCAATACATTATATTACTGAATAAGCCGCAATCTCACACAATTGCGACTCCATTTTTAAAAACGCGCTCGGTCTTCATTTGTTTCACATTCACACTCAGAGTTCGTCGTAGGAGGAGCTCTCCCGCTCGTCGAAGGGACGCGCGCGCTCCCCCCACCGACCCCACCTCTCCGCACTCAACAGCGACTCTGTGTCCTCGTCAGCTTGTGGTAGGGGATAAACGATGCCGTCGCCGTAGCTACATTACGTCACGGTATTAAAAAAATATCTTCACGCAATTCCCAATACAGGGGTAGACAGAGGTCTAGTCTAGACATTTAAGTCCCTTCGGCCCACCTTCCACCGAAGATATTTTCAGGACAACGTTACAGGTGGTGAGCACGTCGCCGTTTTTTTTAGAAAAACCTATTGGTACGGCCACTTGAGGATCGAACTCGGATCTCTTGACTCGAAATTCCGACCACCCAACCACTCGGCTATCGTGACTTCTAACGGTATTAAATTACGACGGTATTAAAGAAATCTTTAAAGCCAGTAAGAAACAAAAACTCGAATGATTGTACCGTTTCTGGGTTGTGAAAGTGCGTTACTACATTATTGTGCAATTTTGTCTTTAAGATGTGAATACACAGGCTTTTCATGAGTAAACTCGCACCATCATACCTCATCTATGCATTCATGGTCGATGTAAGTCAAGAGTTTACCCATTTTTCAAATGAAAAAAACATGGATATGATTATCTACGACTAAAAGCGGTACTTTACGCGTGAGTTACTTCGTACATTTTATTTGAACTTTTGTCATTGCCAGTTATTACAAGTGCTGTACAATATGTTGTTACATAGAAAAAGTCAACAAAGCAATGGCTTCTTAAATTAATAAACTAATTGATTTTTTTTTTTGTATTTAAGAATTCTGTTAAGTATAACTCAATTTTATTTTGATTTAAAGAAATTTAAAATTACAATTTGTTTAATTAAAAAAAATATACTAAGTTTAACGCTAGGTAACATTTTGTCACTTAATTTCGTTATGTCTTAAGTTCTACTTTTTTAACAGTGGTAGAGCCACGCATCAGCTTTTGTTGCATGAATGGGCCGGCTCGACCGGGGAAGTACCACCACCTCACAGAATACCGGCGTGAAGAAGTCTAACAAACTTCTGCGTTTCGTCTGGTGAGGGCAGGTAGCCGGTGGCCCACACACCCCTCTCCCCCAATCCTGGGGGCACTCTAAGGGAGGCAACGCATCTGCTAAGCCTCTGGTATTGCGGGTGTTCATGGGCGGCGGTAATCACTTACCATCACCTGAGCCACCTGCTCGTTTGCCTCCCTTTTCTATAAAAAAAAAAACTCCAGAAAAAAAATTCTATATTTTATTTATGGCAGATAAAGGCGTTTTATCACACAGTCACAGCTTAATAAGGATTGTCGAAAAGATATCTGTTAATTGACAAAACACCAGCATAAATTTGTAACAAGTAACGTTAATACTAGTTTGTGATTTATTCTTATAATTGAATTATGTTTTACTAAACAACCACAATATATTTAATTAGTACGTTTACAACTACTGTAATGTGGCTTTAATTATAATGTGCTTTACTTTAACTACTATGTTAAATGGCGTATTGGTGAGAGTGGTCTGTCTATTTCTTAGTAATCCGTTCAGATTAATTTTGCTATACTAAGCTATAAATTAAACTACAAATAAAAAGCCTAATTATCATTAGCATGCAAAAGGACACTAGACATATTTATTAACATCCGATAATTAAATCAAGATAAAAAAGAAGTGAATGACTATAAATTTGATCAAAACTCCGGACACGGTGTATATGGCGCCAATGAATGAAAAGCACGTAATAGTCGGAACAAATTTATTTATGATTGTAAAAAAAATTATTAAAAATTATTGTATAAATATGACGGTGTTTTCCTTATACTATTTGCGGGGCAGTCCGTGCCCTTCTGGGACATAGCCTCCACCTCTCAGTCTCGTGGTCCACCTCCCCGCTAAAATAGTAACAAAAAAGCTTCGTTCTCAATAGCCCTAATATTGATATTACCTTAAATTTTGAATAGGTATTATAAAGTGCATACATACATGTAGAAAATTTGAATTTGAGTTAGAGAGTGCTTCCGTTGAATAAATTTCTTGGAGTAATTTTTAAACGTTTCAAAAATAATAGGAATCAGCAACAGAAGCTCCCTCAAAATAAATAATCTCGAAATTATAATTTCATAAGCAGACAGACTGAGAGAAAGAGAGTGCAAGGAAGAATTAAAAGTATAATATTAAAAAAAGCTGTTAATTTGCTAAAATACACGTTGGCTTGAATAAAATATTTTAGTCATAAAGATCTTTTTTAGACCTAATCTACATTTTTTAGGTTACAATTAAATCAATTTTACGAATAATGTAACGGAAATGTAATTCAGCACTGCGTCAATATTTAGTAAAACTACAAATGGTTCACTTATTGTAAATGTTTTTTTTTTTCAATATGACCATTTAATTTGCAGATTGAAACCAACCGAGAGTGGAAAAAAGATAAAAATAAAAATTTAAAATTATTATATGTTAGCAATTTGTTTACCATAGAAATCGTCATAGGAATATTTATATTGAGCCAATCATTATATTCAAAACGATGGATGTATCCATTTGCCTGCTAATAGTGCAGTGTTTCTAAAAAAGCTACCAAATGTCTAAAAGCTAAGCGATTTAACTGTCGCGCTTTTTATGTAAATTAAAGTGCTGTGTTATCAGGTCCAAAGCGTTGTGGCCAATGTAAAAGTAAATAAAAGAAACAAAAAGGAAACAAAACAGTTTATTGCGCACAAAATCATACATACAAAATATGAACAGAACTCTCTAGCTTTATCAGTCTTGTGTGTGGTATATAGCTCGAAAATAAAAATGCATAAAAAAGCAAATCGCATATTCATTAATTACATAATATTATTAAGTATATTTTCATATTAAATTTCATCGCTTTCAAAACATACTAAGCACCCACATAACTTGAGGTAAAATTAACGGAATCTAGGGAAAATTAATTGTATTAGAAGCTTGTCATATTAACGATTCAACCAAAAAATATACAAAAGCACGCGGCGGGATCACTAACATACAACTGACTCGATATCGAAATTAGAATTCTACCATAACCTAAGACTACACTAATTTATATACAGATTACAAAATGTTCGCGTCACTAGCAAAAACACAAGTGACAATACTACAAATTAATTATTGCTAAAATATTTTTCTATTACGACTATTGCATATTATCGACGACAATAACATGAATTTCGAGTTAACTGACAGCTTCGAATATAAGTAGAGTGAAAACTATTTTAGTTCATACTAAATTTTAATATAATACCTATATTATTCAGTAACGTGTATATTCACATACAGTCGAACTAATTGATATAAAATATATAAGCCAAGTGTGGCCCATTATTGTCAATACCCACATTGAAAGATCTTCCCAGTGGTGAATAACGGTAGAAATATTTTTGTCTACCAAGCATGCATTATTTATAAAGGAATGTTAGTATTTAACTGGAAGAGTATAACATTAATACTTGTCCTGCAATCAATACCGATTGAAGTTCGTAGAAGTACTTTTTTTAGTCTAAAGAAAAACATTCGGAATTTATTTGTTCATTCATAATACTACCAAATAAATCTACGTGTCCTGGAAACACGATACGAATAGGGTAAGGTCGGGAGGCCATGTTAGATTCCTATTGGGCGTTGGACGGTCCTCAAGGTATGTGCGTGTCGAGCATCGGACGTTGGTTTTGGTTCAGTTCTGACCTGGAGCGCGTCGTGCCCATGGACTCGTAGCCATGGGCGTCCTGCGTCGTGAAAGTCTGCAGCTGGTGTTCGCGTCGCACCGGGTATTCGCACCCGTCTCCGAGGCTGACAAAATGATTATCGTTTTCAAACGCCGCCAAAATGGCGCCAAACAAAATGGCGCCGGACAATACGCCAAAATGGCGCTCGTGTATGTCCGGCGAGATGTCATTGATTGATATGACATTCGTTTATTTTATACCGATGGAATATTCGGCGACAGTAATTTTGTAAGTTTTTTCATGCGTTTAACATTAAGTTACTGTATTTCTTCACACGCACGTTTATGCGATACATGCGTTTGTCTGTTTGTCAATTCTTTATGATACGCACAGATATTATTATCAGAGTGGAATGCAATTACTAATTTATTTGTTTTTGACCAATTTCTTAGAACTAGTTCTAATGTACGCATATAAAATATACATTATACGTGCATAAAATTTATAAAACATCGTTCGTTACACCGAACAACCCTAAAATAGCTTAAAATTATTAATATTATGTATATAAGTTTACTTAAGTGTAAAAGCCAATCACTTAACAATATTTTTAGTAAATATTTTTAGTAAATATGTTTAGTTGTTTAAAAATATGGTGTGTTATTTAAATATGGCACCCAAGCATATAAATGAATATATTTTATATACACAAAATAGTTCTATCTTGCAGTTAAACAAATGCATAAATATTAACATATAAAAATACGGGGCATGTGTGTAGTGACCTTAAAGCTAGAGTTTCTACCTTTAACTATCATTATTAGTATGTTCTGCCTTAGATTTCTTAAAAAACATTCTTCCTCATGAACACGTTAGAGTTAGAAAATGTCATTCACTTCTTTTTCACGTTAGTTGACATGCATGTGTCCGCTGACCGTAAATTAATTAAAAAAAATCTAGCAACAAACATTTAATCTAGCCTGTACAAACATGTAACACTCATGCATGTATAGTAATAAAACACCTTAACATGCCTAATGTATTATTATTTAATAAACCCACGCACACAAGAGTCTTTGTAAACGTCACTTTAGTTTACTCCAGGGCACTGTAACGGCTTTGTAAGGCGTATAATCCCGGATTAGAATTCCACAACAACATTTGGGCAACGATTTATTTTTAGTGTCACGATAACCGAGTGGTTGGGTGGTCGGAATTTCGAGTTCGATCCCCAGGTGGCAGTACCAATGAGTTTTTCAAAAACTTATGTTCCAATTACATCGTTGGCTTGGACAAAGACGGCGACGGGCGTCACCACGTGGAAGGTGGGTCAAAGCGACTTAATTGTCTAGACTAGACCTCTATCTACCCCTGTATTGGGAATTGCGTGAAGATATTTATTTATTTTTATTTGATTTATTTTCGCATTTAGATATGACTATAAATACGGTATTATACCATTACCAGTGTCAGGGCACTGTCGCGTTATCGCTACATAAGTAGTATCCTTAGCAGAGTTCTTTAATATTGAATTAAAGCATAACCAAGAAAACTGCACAGATATTCATATTCAGTTCTGTTTGCCATGACGTGCGAAGTAAGGGTAAAAAGTGGTGAACCAAAATCTCACGAAGTTCCTCACGAAGTTCGATCAAGTAGCCTTTAATTATTACAGGTTCGTTTGACGAAGTACGTCACTTATTTGTTAAGTAGATGAAATAAATATATACATAATTTGGTGTGTTTAATATTATATTTATCATCATGCAACTCGGACGAGGAAATGTAGCGTAGCGTTATATCGTTAAACTAGCAAATTAACTGTAGTAACAATATGCAACCGGTGACTTAGTTATAACCGCCTTACTACCAATTCATAGTTCCCGAGTTCTAATCCTGGTCAGAGTTAATATTAAACACACAAATTATTGCTTTTATGGCCTAATTGCTTTGAGTTTCGACCTGTAACTCTGTAACAGCATATATGCCCGTAGCGGAATATATAATTATATACATCTCGACGGAATAAAATCTTAATAATTATGTATATTGAGTAAAAATTAAAAATTAAACATTGTAATTTAGCATCCATCTTGTATAAGAGTGAAGTAACAAACCATAGAGCACAGAAAGAGGTACTCTATGCACCTCCAACAAACAAACACAAGAGTTGAGAATTTTTTCTTCCTAACATCTAACATGGACCATAGCCTCAAAAAAAGGAACGTCTCGAACGTTCGAAAACGTAAATAAAATTATTAAAATCTCTTTAAAACAGTTAAAAAAAGTTATAGAAACATAAAAGTGACCTTACCTTGTAAAAACAGGCACCAACCAGAGGTTTGGGCTATTCCCGAATACCTCTTTGAAATTATTGAAAGCACCAATGGAGAAACCATTCTTATCAGCGCCCCCTCTGAACATTGGGGCTCGGAACGCCTCTGAAAAATTAAAATTTAAGAATCTGAATATTCTTAAAGAATATACTTAAAGATCATAATTTATTAATTGAACCATTTTGACCCTGCCTAAGAAGCTTAGACATTTGTGTGATAAATATGAATATTTGTACTAGTTTTATGAATGTTAATATGTACCTAGTTCGGCCATAAATTCTGTTACCAATTAAAATGGTTTTTTTTAAGTAGAGTAATATTATTAAAATTTAACTTACTTTAACTTTATTAAACTTTAATTGTCTACGCTTATGCCTATGCTTTCACGCCATTTCCAGTAACGGGAATGCTCCATGCATTTAATTTAACCCACATGCTCCTGCATGTGGGTTAAATTATATCGTAACATTGTTACAATAATCGTCGCATTTCCGTCAATTTGTAAAAAACCTTAATAAATCACACACTTAAACGTTCCTAACGATCCATAAGTGAAACCGTATGAAAATCTGTTCAGTAGTTTTTAAGTTTATATAATGAAGAAAATTATAATTTACACAGATAACATGTGATACATAACCAAAAATAAGTTATATGCTAACTAACTGCTGCAACAAGATGCTAAATAAGATTGATTACTAATCTATGTATGCATGAATTCTGTCTAATTATAACTTGATCTTTTCTACGCAAAAACTATTCAAAGAAAATTTATTACCATCCCAAACTACCAAAAATAATTCGAAATGGTTAATTGGATGTTACTAATTACCCAATTTAAAACGGGCTACAAGTGACCACATTTACCGTTAACCATAGCCTTTAACAAAGAGCTTATTATTTTTCTTGTCGGACTGCGTTGTCCAAGACGAGAAATAAGGGCATCTGAAATTAAATTCGACTTCTTTATTATGAATGTTTCAGGTTACTCAATGAATTTGTATAAACGGTACCGCAAATGTAGTCACTTTTTTTCTTTTAGCCTATTTGTTGTTAAGCAATGTATCCAATAATTTATATATTCTATGCTTTACGTTAAGAAAGGCGACCGCAAAAATATGATTTTATAGCTGGTCTTCAAGTAGGAGTATAACTATGTCTATAATAATGAAACTGTGATGAGGAACTTACTATCAATTAACTCTAATTTCTTATTGCTTTTTATCATTATATATTATAACTTTTTTGCCATATTTTTTTCTATCTTTATTTCTTATTTGCCTGTAAAAGTTGACTGCGGAACCCACGTATATCCCGTAACAAATATTTGCTGATTGGTATCTGAAATTTGCACCAACACTCTGCATACCGTCGCTTCCTGTTTTTAGCGATGTCTATCTTGCCTTCTTGCCATGTGGATTGGGCGTCAAAGTATACCAATCCCTTTATTCCCGTGGTTGTTTCGGGCAACTAAGAGACAAGCCTTGTACGGCCAACAGATGACGGGATAATGATAAACATACCGGAACTAAATTCGACAAATCAATGTAGACCAGCATCTAAAGTGCAAGGTATTCTGCGATCGCCAACACCTTTGCCAAGAGTGGCGATTATGGCAAACCTTCCCTTACGGGAGAGGCCTAAGTCCAGCAGTGGAATATTACAGGATGTTTTCTATGTAAGTAACCATTTTCAGTCCTTGAGTCGCCTCTCATTTTTTTTCAATACATGAAATATATATCTTCACACCATTCCCAATATCCACATCACAGGGGTAGACAGAGGTCTTGACAATTATGTCCTTTCGACCCACCCTCTAGCGAAGACATTTAAGGGACAACGTGGTAGGTGGTGGAGCCAGTCGCCGATATAAATCGTACATAATTTTTTTTAAACCCATTGGTACGAGCCTTGGGGATCGAACTCGGGATCTCTCGACTCGTAATTCCGACCGCCCAACCACTCGGCTGCCGTGACTTTAAACATAAATGTACATAGAATGAATACGATACACAAAACTCACCTAGGGTGGTCCTGTTGTGCGCGACGAGGTAGCAATGGTAGCCGAACAACGAGCCGAGCGTGGTGGCGAACATCAGCGCCACGAAGAAAGCGAACACGATGTGGTAACGGCCAGCGCTCGCCGATGTGCCGAAGTCGCCCTGTCGCCATTCACTTGGCACATGAACACGCTATTCCCAATACGGGGGTAGACGGAGGTCTGGTCTAGACAGTTGAGCCCCTTCGACCCACCTACCATCGGAGATATTTTCGGGATAACGTGACAGGTGGTGAGCCTGTCGCCGTCCATGGTCCAAGCCAACGATGTGATTCGTACATAAGTTTTTGAGAAACCCATTGGTATGAGCCTGCCACCTGGGGATAAACTCGGGTCTCTCGACTCGAAATTCCGATCACCAAATCACTCGGCTATCTTGACTTTTACAAATTAAAAAAGTCAAACAAAAAGTCACATATGAATACAATACTTATTAATGCATTAAAATTGAGTTAGTATAATAAATAATAATAAACAACAAATAAATACATATACAGACAGGGACAACATCGCATACATTGCTCCGATCCAAATGTAAGATGCTAAAGCACTTGAGGTATGGGAATCGGAAACAACGAAGGCATCACAAACACCCCAGACCCGAGAATATGTAGAAAGAGTGGTTTATCTACATTGACCCGACCGGGAATCGAACCCGGGACCTCGAGATGGCAACACCTTGAAAACCGGTGTTTACGCCACTCGTCCACGGAGGTCGTCAAATATGTGTCCTATATGCTTTAACACTTTGAAACAAATTTATCTAGAAAAAACAAAATACTGGACTGGAAAGTAATTAAAATGAGCGCGCTGCAGTGGAAGGCCGGCCAGATAGCTCGACGAACTGATAAGCATTGAAGAAAAAGGTTCTAGAGTAGCAACCACGTTTAGGCAAACGCAGTATAGGACGACCATCACAAGATGAATTGACGAACTGCAAAATATCGTGAGGAATCGATTAATGCAGGTTCCTGAGGACCGATCTTTGAAGTAAACTTTACGGGAGGCCTATGTTCAGTAGTGGACTCTTGATAAACTGCTAATTAAGAATGTATGATGACACGCGTTTTTTTTTTTACTTTTACATAATGTTCTTTGCGAAGTTAAAAAAAAATATTTTTAAAATAATAATTCATTTTATCGATTAATTAAGAGAAAATTCTTTAAGCCAGCTTTTTCATTTAGATTTTCCTGTTTTATACAAAATAAAAAAAAACAGGACTTAGTCATTTTCACCTCTTCTTCCTCTTCTCTTATTAAGTGATCTCAAGAGTTCTTACGCACTGCATGGTTAAAAAGTGCATGAGATAAAAGTTCAAGGTACATTTATTCCTTCGTAAAATATACAGAATGTTTAATGCATGATATTACGTGACACTCTTCACCGGCCGGCCACGACGTAGTAAAAGAAACAGGTTTGTATATGGTAAGTACATACACATCTATACAAATATTTAATTGCCATTTATGATGGACCATTACATGACAACGTCGCTTATATTTAACTAATAACTACCACTCAGCTATCCATATTATGTTTCCTTTGTTTACATATTTTCAATCAATTTTAAAACGATTGTCAACAAACTTTATGGATCAATTTTGACAAGACAACTGTCTATCGACTGGTGTATAATAATGTTAATAACTGTTTGACGGCTAAAGTTAAAGTCGTTTAGAACAAAATAAATTCGAATGATAAAGAACGAAACATATAACACACTATAAAATAGTGTCTCATTTTGTAAATAAAGTGATATATCTATAAAACAAGATCAATTAGATAAATATTAAATAGAGGAATTAAAAAAACTACCCGAAAAATCCGAATAAAATATAGCCAAATAAATTCAATAAGTAATAATTCAATAAACAATAAGTAATAATAAAATAAAGTAATAAGAAAATATCTTCGGTGGAAGGTGGGGGACAAAATTAAACAAAGGGACTTAATTGTCTAGTCCTAGACCTCTGTCTACCCCCCTGTATTGGGAATTGCGTGAAGATTATTTTATTATTATTTTTCTTTAATTATTTTATTATTATTTATTATTATTTTATTTCCAAAACTGTTGTTGGTTGAAGACCAAGGTGTATTCTTTATCCTTAGGGGCACCCACAGTTGTAGTATTCCTCTTATGAAGTTGGTTATAAGTGCCAATGGACTGCAGTAATCACTTACCATCATCAGGTGGACTTTTAGCTTGCTTTGAATAATTGTTAATCTGCAATTTCAAAATGGAGAAGATTTCTCTATGGTTGTCCTTCAATAAACCGCAATATTATTTCCTATCCGTAAGTAACCCAATAGCTATTTATTGGTATATTATACATAAATTGGATGTTTCATAGTTCCTATGAACTTACTAGTTATTTTTTGATATAAATGTAGGATACCTCTCGACATACATGTTATACATTACATCGTTATATATTAAAAATGTTTTTTTTTTATATTTATCTTATATTAATTAGTTTTCTACTTCCTTATGAAGCAGAAAATTTATAACAAAATAAGTGCTTTTAAACATTGTTGTATAAAATAACTTTAATTGTTTTAGGACAAAAAAAAATCAATAAAAATTAACAATAACCAGGGATAAAATCTGTGTAAGTTGCATACTTTGAAAAATAAAATACAGCAATTTTATACTACTCTTCTTAAGACAGATAGTGCAGAGATGTACCCTACTTTAACATCAATAGTTTATAATGCATGAATTCGATACTTGCTATCTACATTTCTAGTATCTAGTTACAGATAACTGATGACCTTTTGCAGCTAATTATTTAACAAGTAAACTATTAATGAAGCATAGCTATTTGTAATGTTACAGATATTAAAAAGAATTGCTTACGTTAATCAAGTCCATGCATGGTTTAGTGTCTGTAACATTTTCAATCAAATAATGATCACAGTGGGCATGCTTGAAATCCTGATATATCTGTGAAAATGCATCCAAATAAAATTTGAGATTGTGGGTGCGAAAATTAACAGTGTTTTTTTAAAGATTCGTGTAGCGTAGATAAATCTTAAATTTAACAGAACTTATCTCGTCATGAGTCAAAATTTAAACTATGTCTTCATGCATCATAGTAACAAGAAACAAGAACATCCTTGAAATCTTATTATTATTAGCCATATCAGTACTGACTATATAGAAAGGTTAAGTATAAATACATTGTGCATTGAAACTGGAAAATAGAAGAAAACAATCAGTACTACACTAATTGCTGAAACCTGCTTTGAAACTAATTTAAAAATTAAGAGAAATTCCATACATATCATAATTAAGTCTCTAATAAATAAAGCTGCTATTGGATAAGGTATAGACATTGCAGCTATTGTGTTTAACTCTATATGTAGTATGTTATGGCAATTCAAAGCAAATTAATTCCGAAAAAACCTTAAAGAGTTTATTTTTTGCAGAGTTATAACCGCAGTTATTCTACATGGTAAATCGAATATGGTCCGTAAAAGTTTAAATTTGGGGTAAAAAAGAAAGCCAAGTGTCTTCATTTCCTGCACTTTCACTCACGTACGCATTTCGCACTACCTATTTATAACATAGATAAATGTGTTTCGAGATTAAATTTTAAAAATCTTTAAAGACAATATGAAAAATAATGTTTCCAGCAAAATACTTTAAAAACGTATTTCAGGGCATACATTGTTAATATCCCATGCAAAGTGGGTTATTTTTAGATTACACATCCGTCGACTGTTTACCTACAATGAGTTCAAATTAGCATAAACATAAATGTTCACCAGTACAAGGATATGTGAATAGTAAACCATCAACTATTCACCAATATACCTGACCTGTGAACCTTCAACTATAGATGTATTTCAAAACAATTATTCTCTGAAATATGTAGTGAATGAATTGCTCAGCTGTGGGATGATTACACATGGGTTTCATTTATGACATATAATATATAATAAGTATGAAAATCTAACTGAAGGGAATTGAATTTTGTTTTATTTTTTTTATTAACATAAGACTACCTAGTTCACCTTCTCTGTTACATTGAGTAATTTATTTTTGGCATTTAACTTGAGCTGTCTGGTACTGCAACTGCTTGTCAAGAATATTAATTATGATAAACCAAAAATTATAGGAGAAACAGATTTCTTGCAGTGGAATTTTACAGGACGTTATAAAAAATAAGTGTCTTCTTTCTTGTTTTTTGGTAAAAAATATTCAGTAAAAAATACCTATAGATAGAAATCTATCTTAACCATAAAATACTCAATAAAGCTCTTTTTAATTGACATCGTAATTATAATTTAATGAGACTAAAGTAAATAATTTAATGTTTCTGAAGAAAAAAGAAATGTCAAGATTTTTGAACATCATGCATATAAAAAAAAGTTCAGTTGTTACAGAAAAATGTTTGTTGTAACTAAAAGCAAGATTTGTGACATCTACCTTCCAGAACCTAATGAAGTAAGGCAGGCACGTTGACATGATGAAGAGACAGTAGAGTAGGGCATAACCAAGGAAGAGCATGAAGAACTTGTAATTGTGGAAGCAGACACAGTTGTTGACCCATGGGCAGTGGTGGTCCATTTTGAGAACGCATCGTGCACAGAGACTGCAATGGTGCGCGCGATCCGGCTTCACTAGCACACAACGGTTGCAGTAGCGTACCGAGCCAGACATTGTTCTGAAATAGATTAATATTTTTAAAAAATTATCATGTTCTTGAAAAAACTTGAAGTGATATTTATAGAAATGAAGGTATATTTTTATATGACAATTATTAATTTTAATTAATGCTGACTACACTAATTGAAAAGAAGAAAATGTTGATCACTAAATATCAATTTTATTAAATATCACTTCATTTTAACATTATTTAAAATTATTAAGAATTTTTATTTCACCCATTCACAATTATTTAGTTGATAGGGCATAGCCGAATCTTCCCCATACTAAAAAAACGCTATAAAAGTAAAATAAATTAATGAGTAAGATAAGTCGAAATAGCCGAGTAGTTGGGTGGTTGGAATTTCGAGTCAAGAGACCCGAGTTTGATCCCCAGGTGGTAGGCGTACCAATGGGTTTCTCAAAAACTTAAGGACGAATGATATCGTTGGCTTGGACATAAAGACGGCGACGGGCTCACCACCTGTCACGTTGTCCCGAAAATATCTTCGGTGGAAAGTGGGTCGAAGGGACTTAATTGTCTAGACGAGACCTCTGTCTACCCCTGTATTGCGTGTATTGTAATTGCGTGAAGATATTTATTTATTTATTTTTATTTATAATTTAATAACATGCTTCTTGTATACGAGTACCTAGCAAGGTACAAAATAAACTTTTCAGTAGAAAAAAACTACCAGAAATTTTGAAACCGAGGCTTTTTACAGGATGTCGCTGATTTGGTCTCAAAACGTCCGCCTAGGTTTACCCCTTCCAACACTTCCATTCACACTTGCCTTATACACTTTTCTCTATTCATTCTCTCGACGTGGCCAAACCATCTCAGGATACCTTTCTCAATTTAAGTAACTACATATTCTTTCAGACCACAACATTTCCTTTTCCAGTCTGTTAAATAATTTGTTTAATTTTTTTTATGGGGAAGGGAGGCAAACGAGCAGGTGGCTCACGTGATGGTAAGTGATTACCGCCGCCCATGAACATCCGCAATACCAGAGGCATAGCAGATGCGTTGCCGGCCTTTGAGAAAGGTATAGGCTCTTTTCTTGAAGGTCCCTAAGTATCGGTCCGGAAAAACCGCTGACGGCAGCACATTCCATAAAGTGCAAGTGCGTGGCAGATAATTCCGCGAAAAACGCACTGAGGTGGAATGCCAAGCATCAAGATGGTGTTGATGGAATTTTTGACTATGCCGTTAGGTTCGATGGTGAAATTCAGCGGCTGGGATTAATCCGAACAATTCTTCAGAGCACTCCCCGTAGTAAATCTTGTAAGAAATGCAAAGAGATGCAACATCTCTTCGCAATGCCAGGGGATCTAGCCTATCAGATAGAACATGGTCGTCGAAGATTCGAGCCGCTCGTCGTTGGATACGGTCAAATGAAAGGAGCTGGCATTGGGGTGCCCCCGCCCAGAGATGCGAACAGTACTCCATGTGCGGCCGAACCTGCGCCTTATAAAGTTGCAGGCGGTGGGCCGGCATGAAGTACTGTCGTGCTCTACTGAGCACGCCAAACTTCTTAGAGGCCAATTTGGCCTTCCCTTCCAAGTGACCGCGAAACTGAACGTCGCTCGATATGTCGACGCCAAGGATTCCGATACTGGCTGAGGCAACTAGGGGAGTGCTTTCAAAATGAGGTGACACGACGAAGGGTTTCTTTTTAGCGGTAAACGCGCAAACTTGTGTCTTTTTAGGGTTAAACTGGACTAAATTTAGTCGGCCCCAATCCGAGACTTTGTCTAACAAAATCTCGACTTCAGACACAAGTTTGTTCCGGTACTCGTCGACGTGTTCCCGAGAAATATTGGCACGACCGGTGTATAGGGCATCACCAGTACTGTCGTCTGCATAGAAATGAATATTACTAATTTGTAACAAATCATTGATATGCAGAAGAAACAGGGTTGGCGATAGCACACAGCCTTGTGGGACACCAGCGTTTACAGACTTGGAGTCCGAGCATGCACCGTCAACTACGACCTTGATGCTCCGGTCTGTGAGAAAACTAGTGACCCAATTGCAAAATTTCTCGGGAAGCCCATATGGACGGAAGCTTCGAGAGAAGCGCTTTGTGCCACGCCCGATCAAAGGCTTTTGCTATATCCAAGCTAACTACCAGGGCCTCCCCCTTGCTCTATACTGCCTCCATCGATGAGTGAGGTACACAAGAAGATCACCAGCTGAGCGACCCCGACGGAAGCCGTACTGGCGGTCACTAATCAACTGGTGCTCCTCCAAGTACCTCATGAGCTGGCAGTTTATAATGGACCTCATTATTTTGGAGAATAAGGAGGTGATAGCGATCGGTCTGTAGTTGCCCGGATCTGAGCGGTCGCCTTTCTTAGGGATCGGGTGTACCAAAGCTTCCATGTCATCAGGACGACGCCTTCAGAGTTGGAGTACCGAAAAAGACGCGTTAGAACCGGTGCCAACTCTGGAGCACACATCCTCAGCACAAAAGGGGGGACACCATCGGGCCCACTCGACTTCTGGATTTCCAGGGAGAGGAGTGCTTTTCGCACTGAGCTCTAAAAGAACCGGTGAGTTCCCCCTGTCATCGAGAGTCGAGTTGGACGCAAAAAGAGAACCTAGAAGATCGGCTTTCTTGTACAGCCTTGGCGAGAGACCAGAACGCACGAGTTCCCGAAGGAAGACGAACCATTTTCTCGCCAATTCTGCCAATGTGCTCGGACTTTGCCGCAGCAACTACTCTTTTGAAGGACCTGGCGGCAGAGTTATACTTCTTCTTAAAAACGCTAGTACTTGAATCCCGGGACGCCAATGCATTAACCCAGGCCCGGTAGCACTGCTGCTTTTGACGAGATGCCATTCTGCATGCGCTACCAAACCAAGGCTTAGATTTACCACCGATGGGCACCACAGAGGAAGGAACGAAAAGTTCCATTCCTTAAAGCACCACATCGGCGACGGAATTTGCAACGGCGTCGGGACTATCCAGCGAGAAGCAAACCTGCCCCCATGGGTAGGATGCAAAGAAAGATCGCATCCCTTCCCAATCTGCCGACCTGTAGTGGCACACACGGCGGTGGCCTGCATACCGCAACCGCAATGGGCACATGATAGGCACTTTACTCCGAATTAGGCAGTGGTCCGATGAACCCAAAGGGACATCGACGGAGACCACATAGCCGTCCGGATGAGAGGTCAGCAGAAGATCCAGCAGGGTATGTGTATGGTCCTCCACATCCGGAACCCGCGTTGGCGAAGTAACCAGTTGTGTCAGATCATATGCTAAGGCAAAGTCAAAAACAGATCTCTGGTTCAGTGATCTCTGATCAGTGGTTCGAGATCGTAGCTATTCGGCGTGGTGGGAGTTGAAGTCGCCGAGAAACACGATCTCTGCGGATGTGGTTGATGAGTCGGTCAGTTTCGGCATTACCGCTGTGGGACCTATAGAGGCACCCATAGACGCGAGGGTGGTCGTCGCTGTCTATGCGTAGCCAAAGAGTGGACAGGTCCCTACCTTCAAGACTGCTGAGGCGCTGAGAACATATATCCTCTCTGACGTAAACACAAACCCCGGCCTGTGGCACTAAAGAATGTTCAAGCTTGTACCCCGGGTAGGAAAGAAAAGAGGTATCCGCCGGACTGGATATCAGCGTCTCAGTAAGAAAAAGCAAGGCCGGCTTTGCCGTCTCCAGGTGGTAGTGGACGGCATTTAGATTGGAGTGTAGTCCCCTGATATTGCAGAGATCCACATCAAGCGTAGTAAGGGGTGCCAAAGTTTTTTTCTTCGTTTGCCTGGGTCAGTGTGGGAACAGAGCGGAACTTTGCCCCTCCCCCAAGAATACGAGGGGCAGCCTGAGCATCCACACTCAGGCAGCGATTGGTTGCCCAAGCGTGGGTGCCCAGAGGGGGATTCTCCAGTACCGATGGTGCTGGTACCCCCCTGGGGTAGATTTTTTTCATCCCCTACCATGTTTTGGGGGAGAGGGGTGTGTGGGCCTCCGGTTACCTGCACTCACCAGACGAAACACTGAAGTTTGTTAAACTTCTACTTGACGCCAGTATTCTGTGAGGTTGTGGTACTTCCCCGGTCGAGCCAACCCATGCATGCATTAACAAAAGCTGATGCGAGGCTCTACCACTGTCGTGAAATGTGTTAAATCATAGAAATTAATGTTTTGATAGTCTTAAAAGAAGCAGAAATTGCTGACTTATTCATTATTACAGAATCTCTTCTCCACTTATCCTAATCCTTTCGCCTTCCCAATTACTACAACTCCTATTGTGGTAGCGTCATATAAGCTGCCTGCTCTTTTGCATGCATTATCCTAAAAGAAATATTACTATATATAAACAAAATACCTGGTAACTATAGGTAAATCTTTAGCAAAATTCTCCAATATTGTTCTTTGAGCATCTTCTGATTCAGCACTTAGTAACTTTTCTAATTCTTCTTCAGGTAGTTTATACTGTAATAAAAAGAAACAAATAATTTTCAATGAATAAAATATGTATGCATGATGCATACATAAATAATTAATTGTAAACTATATATTAGCAAAATGTTGACACCTTTTCTTTAATATGATAACTTTACTTGCCTTTACTGATGATTTTTATTTTTAATTGCCAACCTCTGTGGACATGTGTACCAATCAGTTTTAAAGGAGCCATCTTCTTTGAAGTCCCAGGTTCGATTTCCAGGCAGATCAACTTTTTTTTACATTTTCTCAGGTCTGAGCATTTCTTGTGTCTTTATTGTTTCCGATAACAAAGACATGCAGAACATTTAAAAACAAAAACAGTCTTTTTAATCAATTTAATTCTTTTAAAAATTTTGTAATAATTGGTTCATAATATATTGTTAAATATTTATCATGAGCACCACTGACAGATATTATCTGTTGATTTAACTGTAGTCACTATCCTAACCCAAATTTAAAACGAAATAGTACAGTATAATGATAAAAAGAATCATCAGCAGTCTAAGGTTATATGGACTTTCTCATTAGACAAAAAACGGTCTAGTTTAGGATTCGAAGTAAAATTTATGAATAAACAATACTTACTTTTTCAGGAATAGGTTTTACATCTGCAAATATTGTTCGCCAATAAGACCAAGAAAACATAATCAGTAAAATGTGATAAACTATGAGGTAAATACATTGTTGAATAGTACTTTCAATTGTAACTGAAACAGGCAAACTATTAACACGAGGAAAAATATAGAATTATACATATTTACTTTGAACGACCTAAGTAACTTACAAATGCACAATTGAATAACGTAGGCATAGTAAGACCAAGTTATAATCGACACTACCAATAAAACGGGGAGCCATTTAACAGCTCTGCAACACCACATATTGCAGATGCGGCAACATGCACAAGATCTTGAAGGCGACAACCTATTATTATGAATAGATGATGCCATTAATGCCAATTTATTAGGAAAATATCCATTATTCAACTCGTACAAAAATGACAATATGACAATGAAATGACATCCCACTGACCAAAGAATATATAAACACATACAGTATAAAGTACACTTTGGCCCAAAGAGCACAGACTAACTAGTTTGACAACCAACTCATTGCCACAAAATAGCATTTTTAAAGAATACTAACAAACAGAAATAACTTACCCAACTTAATCACTTAACATCGTAAGACAATATTTGAATAATATGGAGGGTCCGAACCTGGTAGATTATGTTTTGCAGTCCACCCCCTAAGCCATTATATTAATAAACAAATAATAAATAAATATCTTCACGCAATTCCCAACAAAAGGGTAGACAGAGGTCTAGCCTAGACAATGAAGTCCCTTCAAGTCACCTTGAAGCGAAGATATTTTCGGGACAACGTGACAGGTGGTGAGCCCGTCGCCGTCTTTATGTCTAAGCCAACGATATAATTCGTACACAAGTTTTTGAAAAACTCATTTCGAAATTCTGACCGCCCAACCAATCGTCTAATGTAAAACTTAAAACTTAACTTTACATCACATACTTACTTACTTATCTTCACGCACAATCCCTGACGGGGTAGCCAGAGAGAACAGATCGCCAAGTGTCACGATCCTTACATACCTCTTTCGCTTCTTTCAGATTCATCATCTTCTTCATACATGCACATCGAGGTATCCGAGTACTCTTGACCCTCCTCTCTTCGAGCAATTTGCTCACATGGTCTTCGAAAGTTAGTATCGGTCTACCTCGACCCCTTTTAATGTTAACTTTCGCGCTATATATTTTCTGCACCATTCGGTCTTCACTCATTCGCTCAACGTGCCCAAACGATCGAAGCACGCCCTTATCCATTTTTGTGACAAGGTCATCTTTCAAACCTGCCATGTTGGGAACCTCTTCGTTTCGCTTTCGGTCGGCCATAGTAAGGCCGCACATTTTACAAAGAGATCGCATCTCCACTGCATTCAACCTGCTTTTACGCTTCTTCTGGCATACCCAGGTTTCGCTGCCATATAACAAAGTCGGTACCAACGCTGCGTTATTTATTGCAAGGCGTGCACTTTTTACCGCGCCTTGCCTTTTGATTAACGCAGTCAGGGCACCATTGACTTTCTTCCCGGCAGCGACACGCTTGTCTACATCTATATCACATCTTCCATCCCGGCTAAACGCACTCCCCAAGTATACAATTTCATTCACTTGTTCTTTACATTACATCGTACTTTTAATTGACTGTGTAGGAATTGATATTTCATTTATTTTAAATAAATGATTTAATTACTGCTATGCACCATTTAGCATCAAATTTAACAGTAATTAAATTTTAATGTAATTAAATAAAAATAAATGTGGCAAAACCTCGGAAATATATACACGACAAACTATCATTATCGACTCTAAGTCGATCAACATTAAAAAGGACGAGCAAAACCTTTCGTTATTTGTCTTTACGCAAATAGCCGCCAAAGAACATGCAAGGCTTCGATAAGAAGTCGGTTCACGTTCCACCGAAGTTTATTTGGTACAGCGTAACTGGTGGTAAGGCTATCACCACCTTGTGGCCGAGTCAACTATATAATATACTTAGGACATGTGGTGAGTCTATCGCCGTCATGTTTATCTATGTAAATATTATATCGAAGATAAATACTTATATACAAACATAATTACCCGAGTACAAACATTTATATACATTACACTAATATTCGCCCTTTGTAGAGTATATGATAATATTCCTTCTTCAACACAATTTCAGATTTGCGCGATTTTTAGGATGCTAAAAGAAAAGGACATATAACTCTCCGTAAATGAAATTGTTTTTAATACCAAAAACAGAAATACATTCTAGTTTTCATTATAACTTAATTTTTATGGAAAGTAAATAAAGGATAAACAAAGGAAGTCTAACGCTATCTTCAATAAATTTATAATTAATATTTCCTCTTTATATCTTTACGCATTATTCCAATACTGGCATCGACAAAGATGAAGATAGTTAAATCCTTTCAACGATGATGAAATATATGGCCGACATAATAATATTCTATTATATATGTTTCTCGTGTCACTCACGTTGAACTCCAAAGTAACCAATTTTTACGTTTTTTCTAAATGTGATTTTCTGGCATACTTAAGATAGGATAGTTTTTATCTCGTATTTTTTATTAATTCTAAGGATATTTGACTTTGACCAACAAATAGTTATATTATTATATCAATAAACAAATTATACCCTACTTTGTTATCGAAATACATTTAATTTGACATCAGGAGATTATATACTCTTTGATAACGAATTAATTATTTGTATTGCGATCACCATTTTGGTTAGCTATGCAAAGAAAAAACTACAAACGTCAAAATCAAAACTATACGTCAAGTTAAAATCAAGACAAATAAGTAAAATTAAGTTAGTTTAGAAGTTTGATTTATTGTCTGGTGTCGTTAAAATTTTGTTGTTTTTATTGGTCTTCACTTATTTTGATTCACTAAGGCAAGATAGTACTAAATCATGGAGGTTAAAGAATGTAATGATTTAACGGAGGAAGTAAGTTAAAATTACAGCTTTTTAACAAGAGAAAGTTATTATTGATTGTGATCCGAACAGAAGAGTTAATCACACGAGTTTTTCCAGAATCAATTTATCGTGGACGATGTCAGTAAAATTATCAAAGAAGCTATTGAGAATTCTATAGGTGGTACAGCATACCAACACAACAAAGTAAACCAGTGGACTTCAGCAGTCGTTGAATCATGTCTAAGCCAACTTACAAAGTTACAAAAACCTTACAAGTACATAGGTAAGCATACATATAGAGACTGATGGCCACATTTATATAAATAAAAAAAAAAGTATATATACCTGTCATGTTGTCCCAAAATATCTTCGGTGGAAGGTGGGTAGACTAGACCTCTGTACACCCCTATATTGATAATTTCGTGGATATATATATATATATATATATATACATATATATATATATATATATATATATATATATATATATATATATATATATATATATATATATATATATATATATATGTATATATATATATATATACACACGAAATTATCAATATAGGGGTGTACAGAGGTCTAGGCTACCCACCTTCCACCGAAGATACTTTGGGACAACATGACAGGTGGTGTGCCCTCGCTATCTTTAATGTCCAAGCCTACAATATGAATCGTACATAGGTTTTGAAACAACCCATTGGTATGAGCCTGCCACCTGGGGATCAAACTCGGGTTCTTGAATCGAAATTACGACCACCCAACCACTTGACTATTGTGACTACGGCCACATTTGTACTTTATTTTAAATATAAGAAATTGTAATACATTGTGTACTTGTATATTACAAATAATATCATGCAAGTCCATTTCTATTTATACCAGTGTACCACAAAATTCCCCTTAAACAAATTTTATTGTTAAAATTAATGTCTACTTCCTATGAAAGTTATGCTAAGTTATGCAACAATTGAAATTTATTTTATAAAATCAATAAATGTAATGGTAAAATTACCTAACATTAGTAATTTGTTTGTTATTTCTTTAGTTAACTATTAATATAAATCTATTATATTAATAGTTAACTAGTGCATTTTAAAAGAAATTATCAATTGTACCCTAATGCCTGCCTGGTGTGTGCTGTACAAATTGACAAATCAAATTGATAGATTTGATTTGTCAATTTGTATTATTAAATATAATATTGCTATTTATATTACTAATCTAATAAGTTAAAATGATTTTTCTGACCATTTTTGTAAATGTCTAATAATAATTTTTTATTTTATATCATTTTGCTATTTTGCATTCTGGGCAGAGGTCTAGACAATATCCATTAAACCACCTCTTCAGCAAAGATAATTTGAGATAATGGGATAGGTAGTGAGCCTATGGCCATCTTTATTTCCAAGCTATAGGTACAACATATTTATAAGTACATAAATTTTAATATATATAAATATTTATACATACTTATAAACATCCTTGACTCCAGCACAAACATTTACAATTATCACACAAATGTTTGTCCCTAGTGGGATTTGAAGCTACAACCAAGGTTTGAAGGCTATACTACTATAGGGTTTATATGAGATAGTATTACTTTTTATTTATATTTGTAATACATATATTGAACACTTCTTATTATGCCTATGAAAACAAATGAGATTTGTTTTATTGTTCAATGCTAAGAAATTCCTCAAATCAATCAAATTGATCATCAATTTGTAATTTAAATGAATAAATTGAGAGAAAATGAAATATATTAATTAAATAATTTAGATAATCCTTGTATTTAAACAATAAATAAAATTTTTTTTCAGTGACCTGTACAATAATGCAGAAGAATGGTGCAGGCCTTCACACAGCATCTTCTTGCTTCTGGGACAACAACACTGATGGATCATGCACTGTTCGCTGGGAAAACAAAACTATGTACTGCATTGTATCTGTCTTCGGTTTAGGCATATAATTCTTACTAAACACAAATAATTGTAATCACAAACATACTAATTTTGCTTTTGAGAACATCAAGACTATTGTCCAACTAGTAATTTTACATGTATATTTAAAATAGATTTGCAGTAAATAAATTGAACAAAGCAATTAAATTAAAAATTGAATAATATAGCATGTTTGTTTCAAATTAATTATTGCTTGCTACAAAATATCACTAATAGATTTTTTTAAGAATTTGACTTGAATAACACATGGTACACACAAATTTTAAGTATTGAGATTATTGTATAAGAACTGGCAACGCATGAATAAAATAAAACCCTGAACTTTGGTGCATTTTTTGAATAAATAAATTGTATTTTTTTAATTTCTTATATTTGGTTCAGCGACAATTGGAAGATAAGTTTAATAGTCATTACTTAATTTTAAGTAGGATATATTTTCATACACAATAAATATATTCAAAGCCTCCTGTTTTTTTAATGAACCTTCCTCCTTTAAGAGTTGCATTATATTTGTATCCAGCTATATATATAGCACTAATATATTATTTGTTGACCGAAACTGCCCAAAGGTTCTTCATGATAGAGATAGCATGCACAACTGATGAGCAAATTTACGTATTTTATACTCATTATCATCAACAGCAACTCGATCACAGACTTCACATTTGCTAGATATAGGCCTCTATGTGTGTTCTATCAAAGTACTTGCTACATACTTTAGTTTTTCTATACTAAAAAGATTTATGATGTGAAATGTCTATAGGCGAGGTTAAACCTATATTATAGTTATATGCTTAAAAGAACAAATTATGACAAACAATATATATATATATATATATATATATATATATATATATATATATATATATATATATATATATATATATATATATATACATATATATATATATATATATATATATATATATATATATATATATATATATATATATATATATATATATATATATATTGTTTGTCATAATTTGTTCTTTAAGCATATAACTATAAAACAATTTCGATGTTTCACATCTGCCAGGTGTCCTGTGACGGCTCACACATATTTTTTTTTATATATGTTTGTCTCTTCATCTGTTCTTTACAGCATATCAAGAGTCCACTGCTGAATACAGGTCTCTCTCAAATTTTGCCACAAGTTACAGTCCTAAGTTACCTAAACCCATTAACTCCCGTCAACATCATGCAGCTCGTCATTTCTTCTTATGGGGACTTATTCCATTCTGCGTTCTCCAGTACGAGGTTGCACTCGAAAACCTGTTTTCCAAAGATCACTTTAAAAGAGAGAGAAACGGACTAATTTAAAGTCCGTCTTTTGGCCCGACCAGACTCTTATCTGGAATGCATTGAGTTATCAAATTGAAATTAATTTTAAAACATGTAGATCTACGATTCCGATAAAAAGCACGTTTTTTTTTTAATTGAAGCGCCTTCAAAAAGAACATAAAATGGCGAAGAATAACTTTCTTAGCTTGTTAACTTTTAATTTTACAATATCCAGTTAAAATAGGCTGTTATTATTCTAAAATCCAAATAAAATTGTCTGGCATTAAAATTAATAAGTAACAAGCTTAGATAAGAAAGTTATCCTTCGCTTTTTTGTATTCTTTTTGAACGCGGTTCAGTTTAAAAAAGTACAGGACACAAACTAAGGGATGCCCATACCAAACAGAAGGTCAAGCCAGTGGTCATGACGTATGATGTACCATATACGTAAATCTTCTAATCAAAATTTATTAAACGCCTAATTCGTCTCTTACACTATACCTCTGTACCGGGCAGTATCTATCAACAAATTGATTATTTCGTAACTCCTAACTGTTAATGGGTACAGTGGCTTTTATCATCAGCTCAGCATCCCTTCATGATGGCACATATACAAACAAGTGAATATATCACAAAAGAGGTGAAATACTTAGGAGTTTGTTAATTTTGTTGGGATTTCATCATTAGGTCCTGACGTCCTGACAATGGGACCAAACTGGACATCCAAGGACGAGTAGCGTACACACCGGTTTTCATGGTGTCACTAGCTCCAAGATTCCGGGTGCGTTTCCCGGTCGGGTCAATGTAAAAAATACTTTTTCTGCATTTTCTCGGGCCTGGGTGTTCATACCTTTCCTGTTTCAGATTCCGTAATATAAATGCTTATACTTCTCAATTTGGGATTAGAGCAATGTGATGTTGTCCCCATCTACTTTTTATGCTGTAACAAACTTTAAGTAAAAAAAACCTTACAACCGAATTGAGAACTTCCTCCTTTTTACAAGTCGGCTAAAATGTGGCAATTTATATTAACAATAAAATAAAATAGTTTGAAACTAGCAAGTGAACGTAAAATAAGTAAATCAAACCTATTGGGGAACCTACTTTCCAATGCCTTTGAATCATCAAATTTGGCAGGAACCAAAAGCTTCTGTGAACTTGTGTTGGGCGACTTCTCACAGTACAAGTAATGGAAAAATTTGAAAGTATTTAAAGTTAGTAGTAAGCTAATACGTACAGAGAAGATATAAAAAAAATAATTTTGCAATTATAAATTAATGAATGTTTGTAGTTGAAAATTGACCGTGTCACTGTTTCTCCTACATATTTAGCTACAAGTATGCTATAGGGTATTTGATAAATGAACCCTATCTATAACTAAAGTTACTTCTCAAGGGTGTCGAAAGAGGCGACTAAGGAAAATCATAACAATAAAATCTCTCGAATATCTTAACAAAATTAAGCAGACTGGTAGCCGTGAAGATCAACCGGAATTTATCGGTCTGCACGCATATAGTCTCAAAAACAATAAGTAAAAACTCATGACAAAGATTTCTACGATATTACTAAGAATACAAGTCAAACAGAATATAACTACGTTTAAAGACTAATTTTGCTGAGGCACAGCAAAATATGTAAATGTATAATTATTGTTATTTCAAACAAAGAACTTAAATTTAAATATTCGCGGGTAAAATTGAAGCGCGACGTATTTGTATCACGTGACTGTCATCGATCCAATGGATAAGCGCGTCTCGGGTCCATTCAACTCGGTTTCGGGCAGCGCCGAGGAGGGACACTTCACAACACCGATTCTATTCATACATAGGAAATATTTATATATTTCTATCTCGCTTACACGTATTATGAAAATAATCAAATGAATGGTGAACGAGCGAAATGGGAATACGTTCGAGTGGAAATTATTATGAGAGCTAGGCCAGGCCAGTCGCCATGTAGAATTTTTGATGTGGGTGTTGTGTCTCGCGATGTCAAACGTTTGAAAGATTATTATTTTCAAGTAAATTTTATATTTAGTGCAAGTTATCATCTGAATAATTCAATAGTGTTATACATCAGTGTTTAGTGCACATATTCTTTTGTGATTGTTAACAATTCGAGTGTGGTCAAGACAGATAATGGACTGGTGGGGGGCTGCTAAAATACTACGATAGGATAGTAACAACGTTTTACTACTCGAGGTGCACATAAAATTTTACATCTCGCCGCGGCGAGTTAGACATCCATTTTGTTTTATTATGTGGTTTGATCGTTGTTTACACGGTGCATCGAGCTTGCGACAATGGAAAGCGACGGTGAGTAAGTAGCCAGTTGGGTTGGGGCACGATGTCTGCGCCGCGCATGTAGGCCGCATCGCACACGACAGTAATCTTGCATCAGTGAATAAATAATGGTATTCGATTTTGTGCATCGTCGTGTGGCGCAGTCGTCCTAGCGTCACGATCATTTCATTAGTCATAGCTGGTCCACGCGCCGCTGCCGTGGTGGCTTTACCGACGTGGGTCTACTTTTAAATCAAGTGTAAACTTATTGATATAAATTAGAACATAACATTAGGCATACATTATGAGCAACAAATTTGAATCTCCAGACAATCCATATCACCCTTATCAGCTGATTGTAGCTTTAGTAATGCACTAGCAACTTATCACATGAAATGTTTATAAATACTCTACAAACTAACTCAATACTTCTAGCCTCTACACCTGATTTGCTTTGCTGCAAGTGCCTTCAATGTAATACATTTTCAAAATCAATAGGATGAGATAAATTACATTTAAAAAATATATAATAGGTATACAAATATTATAAATAAATATATGTAAGTATAGTTATAAATCTATTGCAATGATACATTGGACACTACAAATTTTCTCAAACATATCTGTGCAAACCATAAATCTATCAAATAATACTGTTTATTTATCTTTTCTGTTATCTTTCACTGCCAAGTAAATATACAATTTTCATAGTAGGACTTTAGTGGCTTGTATTAAGCATACTTTGTAATCATAATACTAATACAACAATATATTAGTAGTAAAGATAACATACAATGCTACAGCACATACATAAAAAGTTTTTAGATACTTATTTGTGAATAGTATGTACAAATTTTTCATTGAATCTGTCTTATGACTATTTATTAAATTATTTTCCTTAGAGAGTCACCCTTGTGTTACTGATAAGTTTGCATGAATTAACACAAATTCACTTTAGTAATTTATTTGTTTTTCTTTATGTTTTCTTTCTGCAAGAGTCAGCAATAAAATACACAGTTAGTACCTTATTGCATATTCCCAGTATGGGGTAAACAGAGATCTAAACAATTATGTTTTGACCCATCTTTCATCAAAGCTTAATTGGTAGAGAAGAGTCTGCAGTGAATTTATTTCATTTTGTTATTTAAATTTTGTTTTTGTTGTTAAACTTTATTGCAATGCAAAAAGAAAGACACAAAAGCCAGCCTTACTGTACCGATAGGCTTATTCTCCCAGTTAACGGTTCTTAGTTGAGTTCAGTTAGGACAGTTTTATATTTCATAATGATCAAGTTCTTTATGAAAGACTTTATAATATTCAAGTCTAATTCATTTCTTTATACAAGATCTATATCAAAATTGTGTATAATTTTTCAAATTCATGTCTTAATCTTATTTTACGATCCTTTGCTGTGGAAAAAAATGTGTGCCTTCATAACTTTCATTTATAAAAGGAAAGAACTGTAAAACCTTTTTGGGATCTCTACTTTTATATTTTGCCAACAGTAATAATTATTTCCGGTTAGTAAAACTTAATTAGTTAAATGGAAAACCATATCTGGCAATTTCACCTAAAAATATATGAGTCTAATAAAAGCACTAGTCTAACTTATGCTTCAAGGATCCATTACAAAATCAAAATATAAGTTTTTTTAAACTTAAATGCTGCTCTGATTTATTAGCTTCAGCTTGACTTCTTGCTATATTGATTTTATTATATTTTGTTTAACTTAAACCCCAACAAGGTTTATTTCATCATTTTATACATAAAAAAAAAACAATAATTAGACCTTGTATGGGACCTCCTTAATTTTTGCTTTTCACTTTTCTACATCTTTATATGCACAACTTTAGCTTCTACATGTTTTTGACTGTAAAATATAAAATGTATTGTATGAACAGACTTGAATTTTTACATAGTGTGGGTCTGGTAAATTATCAATTACTTCCAAAGTATTATACTTGCTGAAGTAAAACTCCTGTTAATACCCATTATGATACTCTATGCAAGGTAAAAATATTATTATGTTATAGGTACCTTCAACTAGTCAGTATTGCACATTCACAATGTTCCCTACTAGGCTCTTCAAAATAAAACAAAATTGTTAATCAATCTATTTATTTGATCAAAAAAAATTATTAAATTAATATGCTTATAATAATCAACTTCAGGTTTTGTTAGATTTTTTTAATTAATAACAACAATGAGCCCCCCCCCCCCCTACAATGATTAGTTGAATATTTTTTTTGCCGTCAATATATGAATATATTAATATTTATTTAAGTAAAAACATATATTTACAATATTATGTTATACCATTACCTTGGAGACTAAGACGGTGATAGGCCTACCACCTGTCACATTGTCCCATATAAACCTTGGTGTGAAGTGGGTTGAACAGACATCATTGTCTAGACCTCTGTCTACCCAAATATGGGAAATTACGTGAATTATGAGTGAGTGACATTACTAATAAATGTCTGAATGGATTTTAATATTTGGATGGGGTATCATTAGAAAACCTGCATTATCTTATGTGAACGCGCTGGAAAAAACAATATGACGGCTGCTTGGCTCTATTATCAAATAAGAAAAATAATTAGTTCGTTTTTGGCAGTTCTTAAATTTTCAACAGATGACTGTTTGGTGGGTGGATCAAGTGGTTGGATGATCAAAATTCGAGTCAAGAGACCCGAATACGATCCCTAAGCGGCAGGTTTGTGCAAATCACTTACCCACCTGCTCGTTTGTCTCCCTTTCCTATAAAAAAAATGTTTTTTTTTTTAATTCCTCGACATAAAGACCTCGACGGGCTCACCACTTGTCTACTCTAATTTGACTAGACCTCTGTCTACTCCTGTATTGAGAATGGCGAGAAAATATTTTATTATTATATTAAATTTTCAATAAAAAATAAAATAAAATATCTTCACGCAATTCCCAATACACAGATAGACAGAGGTCAAGTCTGGAGAATTAAGTCAGTCCCGTTAAGTCAGAGCCCGTCGCCGTCTTTACGTCCAAGCCAACGATGAAATTCGTACATAAGTTTTTGAAAAACTCATTGGTACGGCCACTTGGGGATCGAACTCGGATCTCTCGACTCGAAATTCTGACCACCCAACAACTCGGCTATCGTGACTTCTAAATAAATAAATTTTCAATCATTTCCAAATTTTTGCTATTGGATATAATTCGAGGGATATTTGAATGGCTCAAAGAATGCCGTTTTGAAATCCTTACGTCGTTTGAGTTATTGCCTTGCGTCTACTTTTAGTATTATTTTAGACGTATTATTATATAGGTATACAAACAACAATGACGCTAAGCCGCAACTCTCTGATAGAGATCATCGATGTGTCAGTGTTTACCGGAAGTTGCGTCATGCTCGCGAGACCAGATTTTTGCAATGGTTTATTTTAGACTTTGTCAATTAGGATTTTTGAAAAAAAAAAAAAAAACCACTTGCTTTATGTTGTTTCTTTTCCTAGGGCGACGTAAATCAGATATATAACCCGCGTGGGTTACGTTTTTACCTTGTACCACAGATAATAAAGGTAGACTGGTAGAGAATGCCTTTAGGCATTAAGTCCGCCGTTTTGTACATTTTTTTATGTGTGAAAGTAAAGCTTAAATAAATTAATTAATAAATAATGTCAGCGTATTGGTTATATCCAGGCTCGCTGACCCTTCTTACTATAATAATAACTACTAAGCCTTGACCCATAGTTCAAAACTCTCTTAACATTAGGAGATGTTAAGAAATTGTTCGAGTCATTAAATTCACTTCAGTAGTGATAGAGAAGAGAAAAAGAATAGAATTGTCCTAATAACCAATTAAAATGATAAAAATAGAAAAATAATCCATTATAAAGTAATATTGATGTTATATGTAGTAAGTTTATTATTATTATATAACTTGATTAAACCGTAATGAAAGGTTACCAGATAGCCAACAGCTTAGTCCGTCCTATGTCATGCACTCATGGCCGAATGGGTCATCAAATCTATCATGCCTGAACATGTTTCTGATGTTATTATAGATGTATATTTAATTTAGGTTTAGGCCTTATACTGCTATAATTTTCAGCTACGTACTAACATAATTTATATTGTTTTGTCAATGTGGGCTGTGTATAATATTTCATCATATTGTTTTGCATATTATGTTCCACAGGAATTGCGTATAATGTTTTCAAAGAAATTAATTCGTTTTCAATTTATTGCGTACTACATAGTTTTTTTTTAGTTTCCATCACTTATTATATTAGCTTAAGTTTCTGTGGTTAGGAAGGACTAAATTTTCAAGGCTGTATCTGTTTACGCTAGATTTAGAAGATTCGTGAAGAAAAAATTATTTTATGGCTACAGTGGAATATGTATAGTTTATTTCCTCCAGCCACGATTCTTTTAGTTTAATACAGAAAATAAAAAATAGGCGATGGGCTCACCACCGGTCACCTTGTCTCGAAAATATCTTCGGTGGAACGTGGGTCGAAGGGACTTTTTTGTCTATACTAGACCTCTGTCTACCCCTGTATTGGGAATTGCGTGAAGATATTTATTTATTATTTAGAAAATACCCTTTAGAGAGACAGTCTCTAAGTATAGGAATTATTGCTAAATTTCGGAGTATTGTGTGTAAACTGTTTCCGCTGCTGCTGCCCATAATTTGTCGTGAACTGGACGCTACTTCATAATGTTACATGTTGTCCGTACTTGTCCATAGAGTCATTCTTGAGTAACATTGCAGTTATTCGTGCCTTGCTACCTGAAAAAGTGAGTCACTGCGAAGCTTCAATAGAAATTCCTAGACAATATTACTCTTAAATACTTTGCAATAAATACCTACACATCTGATTCCTTTAACATCTATGGAGAAATATAACTAATGTGTCTATTGATAAAAGTTACGCATAACTCGATATTAACTGGCCGGACTTACGGAAAAAATATCGTTAAACGTTACTGCTAGGAAATTGTAGAAAAATTATTATTCCAGATTTCGTTTAACCGCCACTAATAATCAAAGTAGTAGCTTTCTACTTAGTACTCACTAAAGATATAATCACTCACACAAATCAATAAAAATATTAGAATTTATGTTTGTGTGTGAGTAAAAGGTTATTTAGAGAGTTTTCGCTGCAAATATGGAAGCTTGTCATTGGTGCGTAGAAATATATTTGGTTATTATAGATTGCAAGCGCCCTTAGTAAAATAAAATAAAAAATAAATAAATCAATGAACAACAATAAAAAATATCTTCATGCCATTCCCAATGCTCACAGAGGTCTTGACAATTAAGTCCTTTCAACCCACCTTACACCGAAGACTTTTTTTGCGATAACGTGATAGGAGGTGAGCCTGTCGCCGTCTTTACGTCAAAGCCAACGACATTAATCGTACGTAAGTTTTTGAAAAAATCCATTAGTACGAGCCTACCACCTGGGAATCGAACTCGGCTCTCATGACTCGAATTCTGATCACCCAAACACTTGGCAACAGCGACTTAAAATAATGAAGTGACGTGATTCCTTTTATTATTTTTTTCTTTATCAATTAAATAGGGTAAATGTCATCCCAATCAACATGATTACTTGATAGACCATACCTCATTAAAACATGATCGATTTAGATCTCGAGAAACTTCTCGCTACTTGTTTTTCCAATAAGTTATATATAATTTTGTCCCGAAAATATCTTCGATGGAACGTGGGTCAAAGGGACTTAATTATCTAGGCTAGACCTCTGTCTACCCTTGTCTTGCGAATTGCGTGAAGATATATAATTTTACTTATTTTAGTACTTTACGTTAAAAAAAATAAGCGGCTGCATGATACTTTTCTTTATACTCACCTTTGTTTATTGGCGTTACTTTATATGAAAATTCCTTATGTTATATAAAGGATTTTCATATGTGTATTATGATAATAAAAATACTAGCCACTTACTTTTTTGGACTACCTGGAAAAAGAAACAAGAATCAGTAAAATGTTCTAAAGTACTCCTTTAAAAAAACATTATACTTTGCTTTACGTCGATGTTTACAACTGTTATCCATTAGTATTTATTGTTCTATTCTATTTATAGGCGAATCATTTACAGAATAGTGAGATAATAGGAATGAAGTACAATTCGAAGAGTAAAGTGAAAAGGGTATATTTTAATACGTACTTTTTGTTTATGTTTGGCAATAATAACGAATGCTTAATTATTAAAATATAATGACGACCTCCATGTACGAGTGGCGTACCCAACGGTTTTTATGGAGTCGTCAGCTCCCAGTTTCGATTTCCGGGCGGGTCAATGTAGAAAACCACTTCTTATACATTGTTTCGCGTATAGGTGTATGTAGAAATTTCATTGTTTCTAATTCCATAACAAAATTGCTTTAGCTATTTACTTTGGGATCAGAGCAATGCATGTTATGTTGTCCCTATCTATTTATTTATATAATCCTTCTAATGGAATACCTTAACCTTTTTTATTTCTTTATTGTATAATATATAATCCTAGCAACTATGGGATATTTCAATAAAAGTTTATTGTTGCCTCTCCTATAGAAATTTTGAGGAAGAAAACATTTTATCCGGCTCATCGGAGTGTAAATTTTTTTGTCCGTTCAAGGCTCCTGCTAGTATTTAAATGTCATTTAATATAGATCTACTTCTACTAACAACTTTTAATTTACTTTTGCTTCGTTTAAAGTTTCCATTGTAGAGAAAGAGCTGCGTATTTTGGCATTTAAGAGGATGGGTTAAAAGGTTTGCGAAATGAAAGGTTTAGACAGAGACTGGATGTTTTTTCGTATATCTTGAACTAATTGATAACTCAACTTCACTATAAATACCTAAGTTTTTTCTAATCTGATCACTCGTAATTGAGATATCGCTGAGTTATCAAGTCAAGAAAATGTCATGCTTTTGCATTACTACGCGCGAGTTCATAAGAGCCACGTTGCGAGGACTGCCCTACACAAGTGTGGCTTCGGAAATTTAAATCACCCTATAGACCAGATTTGGCTCCGACGGATAATTTACTGTTCTCGAAAACTAAAAACAAAGTTTACTGACGATAAAGAAGTGAAGTAGGCGGTTTCAAACTATTCTGATGTCCTGAACAAAACATTTTTAAATTATTTAAATAAATAAAATAAATATAAATAAATATCTTCACGCAATTCCCAATACTGGGGTAGACAGAGGTATAGTCTAGACAATTAGGTCCCTTTGACCCACCTTTCTCCGAAGATATTTTCGAGACAACGTGGCAGGTGGTGAGCCCGTCCCGTCTTTATGACCAAGTCAATGATATAATTCGTACATAAGTTTTTTGAAAACCCCATTGGTACGAGCATGCCACCTGGGGATAGAACTCTGGTCTCTTGACTCGAAATTACGACCACCCGAGTGATTGGGCAACCACTTGGCTACCGTGGCTTAATGATGGAAAGAAAATTATTTTATAGATCGGGAAAATATATTAGAGTTAAGGAGTTTATTGAAAACGAAAAATGATTTTGGCTGCAATTTCATTTACCTTCCTTCTCATTACGCGAACTTTTGACCGCCCTTTGATTATAAGTATGATACCTATCTGTGCTAGTTGTACGTACGTAACGCAGATTCGCAATATTTACAATCTTGCATTTGCACCGATATAAACAAAACACGGTAGGAAAACAAATGAGTGTCTAATTTTGTGTAAGCAACAATATAGTCATCATCATAAATTATAATAACACCCTGTTACAAGTCCATGGCAGAACGTAGTTCTATGTGCCCCCCCTTGCGTTAAATGTTTGCCATAAAGCTAGGTCCATCTGCATCCATCGAACCCACTGGTGTGGTAGAGCGATCTACACGATGATTATCTATACGAGGACCCACGTCGTGAAACTTTCTTTTCCGATGGATGTAATTCCACACCCATATATCCCGATACTGTCTGCAATGACACTTCAGCTTGCTTCAGATTGTTATGGTAGCGTCGGATAACATTTTTTTTGCGTCGGGATTTACTTAGAGTATACCCGCCGACGCCAAGAAAGAGCAATATCGCGCTGGCAATGACTAATATTACGTTGTTCCACCTTTGCCGTATACTGTCAGGGGTCACATGAGAGATCGCATATTCTCGGTCTCCATTTTGGTTCATTGTTTCCATCGGCAACCGTTTAGAATTGGGAGAGTGGTATTTCGTAATACCGAAAACGGGAGTGCCCCTAGCGGCTCTACTTCAGCCCGTCAATAATGTGGCCCTCACATGATTCGCGAGGGAAAAAAGTTCAATACCTGCGGTAATAGAACAAAGGGAACGACGTAAACACTCTTCAAAGTTCACTTACATGCTTCTGAAATCCGAAATAAACTCCAAAAAGTAATTTTATGTAGGTATTTTCATCTGTTCTCCGTAAAAGTGCTATTATTATATTGTAATGTATTCCATATTTCAATAACGTTTAAACGAGTCGACAGGTATAAACAATATTAGGCAGAGTTAGGTTTTTATATTTCAATTAGTGATTAGTGGCCCAATTTAGATGTAGAAATAATTTCAGCCATTCCATCATCATCAAATCTATCCTAATTTTAGTTCAATCCACTAAACGAATAATGCTACATCATAGGATATGTAATAATCCGTTTTTTTAATCTATACTGTATGATAGTTGAGTATTGTAAATTGAAATCTCAATTACTCATAAGCCGTTTTCCTGCTTTTTGTTCGTATGCCGCAGAACGGGTTTTGATTCATATGTATGTTTATGTGGAAAATGAAATTATATAATTTATGGATATAATTTGCCACTTGTTTTATAGTTCGTGATATAGGCTTATCTTCAAACCCACTTAATAGCTTTCGACCTGACATATGCAAAATTTTTTTACTAGACGCAATTCGGAAAACTTTGAATTAAATATTAAAGAGTAAAGTAACAGCCTGTAAATGCGTATTTATGTATGCTTTGAGATTGATTGGATTAGAGAAACGTTGCACACTGCTCCAGAACGGGTTTCATTTTTCACAAGTTTTAATTTTTTTTATTTCTTAGATATGCAGGTTTTCTCAATAAGTGTTTCTTCACCGCCGACCACGTGGTAACTTTGGCATTTAAAATTCCTATTAATAAATTATGGTGCTATTGGCTCGAAAATAAAACTGAGGTTGAATCGTATGATATATAGTATAAAAAGAATGTTTATTTGATTGTCCTTTATTCATTATGTATGTATGTATATACTGTATAGTACACCGTTTAAACTTAAAAAGAAAAAGTACCAAAAAAATACTTAGAGGATAAGTACATAAACTAAACCAACATAAAAAAAAATAGAGATAGTAGTATAAGTAAATAGTAACATATGATACACTAATATATATATATATATATATATATATATATATATATATATATATATATATATATATATATATATATATATATATATATATATATATATATATATATATATATATATATATATATATATAAAACTAAAGTCTTAAATGTGATAAGAATCAGCTAATGTGTGTAGCTTTAAAAATAATATTTATATAAATTAAAATATATAATGACTTATTATAAGATAATCTACATAAAAAAATCTAAATTATATGTTAAATCTGCTAGAAATAGCTAATTAAAAATTTTCATGGAACAAATTGGACTGCTTTCGAAGTTATTAAATCTTTTTAAGTTCCGCGTAAATTAATTATTGACAGTCGACGGTGGCCCTCTTACGACCGTGTAGAGCACCCAAAACAGATGACTTGAGATTGCCTGAAATTGATGACACTTATTCCTTCACTAGCGTAAATAACTCACTCTGGAATTTAAAAGCGAAGTATTTGAAAGGCTTATTAATTAGAAACGCGAAGGCTTTTCAAATTAGAAACAGTTTTGAAGTTGTTTTAGCAAAGCCGAGCAGCAACTTCAATATGACGACAAATAACGTTGTGAACTGACAAATTACACGAGTTTTCTGACATCACTTTTTAACCAATACGTAATACTGGTCTCAGGTTCTTTCTGTTAGTCATGAGTCTAACCGCCAGGGGAGTGTGTAGAGTGAGTTTATGTTATATTGGTACTGCTAATAAAGTTTGCTAATAACACATTCAGCTTTTCAAGCAAAGTTGACCTACCCTTAAATTGATGATGATGAAAGCGATGGGTTATGATACATTAAAAACTTGTAAAATAATTTTCTATGTAAGCCAAAATGTACCCACCAGAATATTTTCGAGGGTGTCATATGACAGTCCACGTGAAGTGCGAATAAACTTGGTTTGTTTTATTTTTACCGATCAGCTGGGAGGTGTCGGTTATTTCGATTGAAATTGTAGCAATTCACAATCGAAAATTACTAGTGAGGCTAATGTCCCGCCGTGGATTATTATAGGCTGTTAAGGTAACGTAAGCCAGAAAAAAGATTTCGTAATTAGTTAAAACACTTTATGAATAACTCAGTTAAAATAAATAAATAAATATCTTCAATCAATTCCTAATACAGGGCTAGTCAGAGGTCTAGACTAGACAATGAAGTCGGTTCGACCCACCTTCCACCGAAGATATTTTCGGGACAACGTGACAGGTGGTGAGCCCGTCGCCGTTTTTACGTCCAAGCCAACGACGTAATTCGAGGATAAGTTTTTGAAAAACCCATTGGTACGAGCCTGCCACCTGGGGAACTCGGGTCTCTTGACTCGATATTACGACCACCCAACCACGACTATCAATAATATTTTTTTTTTAACTCAGTTTAACTTGTAATTTGATTTTCTCTTGTCATCTCTGGTCCTATAATGTTTCGGCCGGCCGTACGTGGCAATGCGTCGCGCTCAAGTCTACATACCTTATCACTGTATCGGGCCATGACGGCAGTTCGCGCGTTTTAACATTTTATTACTCTTATTACAGTCACGATAGCCGAGTTGTTGGGTGGTCGGAATTTCGAGACGAGAGACCCGAGTTCGATCCCCAGACTTGACCTCTGTCTACCCTGTATTGGGAATTGCGTGAAGATATTTTTTTTTTTTTATTACTCTTATTACTGAAAAAAACACGTTATGTTCATCCAATTGATTGAGTTTTATTGCTACGACTTTTCTTTCGATTTGTCAATTTATATTTGACGGGACTTATAGTCTTTAAGTTATTTTATTTAATATAATTTTTTAAATTTCATTATCTACTTCGTAGCAGAAAAGAAATACACATAGTATTTCTTTTCTGTTATTGGTATTCTTTTCGTTTATTGGTAAACATAGAGTTATTGCTTTCCTTTTTAATATTAAAAGTTGTTATTTAAAAAATTACTTCGCAACCCTCCGCATGAAAATATAAAAAGGTATATGCTACCTGGTCCGAAGAGAAGAAGAAGAAGAAGAGCACCACCCTCCCTCCCACAGATGCGTGCACCAATTCCACAGACGTGGAATTGGTGCACACGTCTGTGGAATTGGTGCACGCATCTGTGGGAGGGAGGGTGGTGCTCTTCTTCTTCTTCTTCTCTTCGGACCAGGTAGCATATACCTTTTTATATTTTCATGCGGAGGGTTGCGAAGTAATTTTTTAAATAACAACTTTACAATGAATTTCCGCAAAGTAACGCCTGAGTCAATTAACTATTTTTAATATTAATCATCATTGAAAACGAAAGAATAATATGAACATGAACTTGGGGTTGAATAAAAATTGATTGATCAAACCTGGTTAACTAAATAAGCAGCCAATCGCGAAGCTTTCTTTTGCAATGATTATTAGTTCTTCGACCTATTTGGCTGGCTTCATTGAAAAGTATATAGTAATATGAGATAGTTAACCCAAGCCTATGTAAAACACGCAAAGTTTCTCATGTGTAGATAGGTTCGTGCCATGAATTTGTAATTTTTTAATTTTATGAAACAAAGTGTGTAATGAATATCTTAAATAAGCTTTTGTAGTGAAGTGTTTTTTCGTATGTATTCATAAATAATATTGGTCTATTCCTTTCATCTCTTACTTCATATACGTAAACTAAATCCAATCCAAATACAGAAAGTAAACGAATAACAACCGTATATTTACGAATTTCCTGTAGAAAATATTGTTGGAAACATTCCCCATTCGAATCCGATTTGAACGTAATTGAAAACACCGAGCGCACTTCAGGAAGTCTGTTCTCAGTATTGCAGGTGTACTCAAAGTCGGAACTGTTGTAATGAAATCCGATATAACTGCCATCCAATCAAAAAAACTTGTAAACGATACTAATTGGCAATATTTCCAATGAATAAACCTGGTGTTTTCATTTTTTATGTACAAAATAATACCTGTACTAAATGAAACAACACTCGAGCCATACTTCACTCATTGGTATCCTTAATTTTTGCAATGCTAACATTATTGAGAGTCACTAGTGTTAAAGGGTGTGAAACTAACTAACAATACTAGATGTAAATTCACCATGTCTTAAACGTAACAAAATATGATTAAATTTAGTACAAGTAGGTTGCGTATTGCATCAAAGTATTTAAAATTAAAAATCTCTCTGCTCATTCGGCAGAAATTGTTTATCATTCTGAAATGATCAGATAAACGATTTCTCATACTTTTTTTTAATACATTAGATGTATGACTACACATTATTGGTCAATCTTATCTTTAATATTATCAAGTCTAAATATTTGAAAAATATGTAAGAGATTTTCTTGTAGTTCACTTTTTTTGTTACCTTTTTCTAAACAATTAAATTTTCTTTTTTTTTTAATGTTTCATTAGCTTGCTTTATTTCGTTTCATATCTATTGACATTCCATGCTCATATTAATAGAAATTTCTGATCAACTTCTCTGTATGAAATTCCACTTGCTTACAAAGATTACTGCAGTGATTTTATTTTTTAATTTTGAAAACACCAGATGTTAGATGGCAGGTTGGCTTCCTGCTTATTTTGTTACGTCCTTTGAAAATTTATCGATGCGTGGATGAATTAATGTCTTTCGGGTGTTTACGGATTTTGAGATTAAGGTCTTAAATTATATTATCATATTGAGTCGACAGAGATATCAAAGGTTTATAATTAATATTCTGGGTTTTATACCGAAATATGTCAGTTCCTAATAAAATTTTAAATTGTCTATATTAATTTGCTATATTATGTCCAAATTCGCAGTAGTATGTTTTGTTTAGGTTATCATAAAATAATAAGTTGTTATTTATGTTTATGTTCAAAAGTCACGGTGGCCGAGCGGTTCGGTGATCGCAATTCGAGTCAAGAGACCGGAGTTCGATCCCCCGGAGGTAGATTCGTGCCAGTGACTTTTATCAAAACTAATGTACGATTTATATCCTTGGCTTGGATATAAAGACGGATTTACAGATTCGCCGTCTACAACGTAGTCCCAAAAATAAGCCCCGGTTGGAATGTGGGTCGAAGGACTAATTCATTTAGACCTTTGACTGACTACCTCTGTATTGGGAAATACGTGAAAAAAAATATTATTGATATTTTTGTCCCTTTTTAGTACTTACCTATGTGAATAGTAAACACAACGAAACAAAAAAAAAATAATAACCATCACAACGTCATTTCGAGATCTATATAAATTTTCTATTTAAATTATTAAATTATGGAACTGATTGGCAACCTTCAATGGTACCATAAAATGAAAAAAAGCAATCTTTCTCTCCGGGAAGGCTCCCTTTCACTAAAGCTTAGAGCTGTCTTGGAATCTATTATTCTAACTTTGCCTCATATGGTAACGATCATCAGGTTAACGAGTTGGTGCGTCATATTTCATCGCATATTATTTTATTTTCAACGCCCTAATGACCTTACAATTTACACATCAATCTCGTTAAATACAGTTGGATGTTACATGACGAGTGTATTTAAATTTGTATCATTTCATGCTAATTTTAAAGTAGAGCCAATATGTTTAATTCCGCGGCCTTACGAAATGTCGCACGGTTACAATCTTTCTGCTCAGGTGTTCCGGGAGTATAAAGCAGTATGCGTCCAAAAATACTTAGAATCACGTTTGCTCGTTTACCCACCTCTCCCATAAATAACATTAAAGTAATAAGTTTATTAAAATATTAGTTTATGTCAAAACTCAATGCATACTCGTATGTGAATATAAAAAAACTCTAAAATAAAAAAATTCAAAATAACACATACATTCTGCTCAAAGTCGAAGCCCAAAACTCAATGAATGCATACGAATGATGAATGTTTTTAACATTTTGTCGACCTCCGTGGATGAGTGGCGTAAAGAATGGTTTTCAAGGTGTCGCCATCTCGCGGTCCCGGGTTCGATTTCCGGTCGGGTCAATGTAGAAAAACCACTTTTTTACATTTTTAAATTACTTCATTGTATTCTGTGATAAAATTAATAATTAAAAATATTCTAACGACCTTCTAAGGCTTGCTTCATAAATTTTATCTTAGAACCATTATATTAGCTTCCAAAAAAAAAACTGAATCAATTGGTCCATTCTTTTGGGAGCTACAATAGCACAAATATACAGACCAAAAAGACGACATAAAAAGGGCTGTGGTAAACACCTAATGTTTGAGTAATTGGCTTATATGACCTAACACCGGTTCTAATTTAAACAGGACCTAATTTTCATTCACGGAAGAAGATGCAAATCTTGGGTCTTCTTTATCATATTTTGTGGTCAAGAAATATCATCATATCTTGTCGCGTAAACTGATAGACAGATCGGGTACGGAAATGTGACTAAGTGTATCTGTTTTAATATGATCTAAACAGCCATACAAACGTTATCTATATTAAAATACCTGCATGTCGGTAAGACTTATGGCTAAAACTGTGTCTAAATAATAATAGTCAGATGTAACACAGCTCCACTTTGCCGTCATAGTGATTGAAGTGAACGATAACTGGAAGTAATCACATGCGTGCGTGCAACTCATATTTTGTCTATCAATTGGCATTTATCGATTAACATCGTTATATAGTATGTTTATTGACAAGATAACGAACGATTTACTTGAATCTACATTATGTTGCTGGCTCGAAGTACATTCTGTAGTTAACATGCCAAGGTATCTTACAACTCGAGATTTACTGGTGTACTGTTCAGTAATAATTTAACTAAATGTACGTGTATATTTGACTTGCGTGCAGCAAACAATACAAATATAATCGTATTTTTTTTCTTATAATTCTATATGTACCTTATACTTAGTAATATAATACTCAAATAACATTCTTTAAAAGCCTGGTAGTAGAAAATGCATTGTTTAGCCCCGCTTAGTAAGATAATTGGTATTCGTAGGTGAAAGAGTGATTTTAGAGTTGCGGAGATTGCAAGACCTGTACCGGTCAAAAGCGAAGTGGTTATCAACCTTTGTTGCGGGTGGGTTATCAAGCTTTAAAGGTCCGATTTTCTATCCATTAGACGTCGTAATCCGTGGGCGTGTTCGACAGGGCGTGACTTGCTTGTAAATAGTTCACTCTGGGGTTATAGGCCTGCCTATTCGCTCGATGCAGCTTCTCGTATGAAACTACGAATATATTGAAATTCTGTATCTGGTTCGCAGTATAAATCCTCGTGAATACTTAGGCAGTATATACAAATGTAATAGTAAACTGCATTTTGAGTTAAAAGTTACCGATTGAATCTGAAGATTACTCTTTTTACCATGTCCCAGAGTTGTTTTATAATGAAATTCAAAAAAAAAAAAACGGGGGCAGCAAATTTGGAATCCGCACCGGGTGCTAGTAGTGACTGCAACTATATACAATATATATAACTAAACACTCATGTGTATTGTTGGCTGTTGCAGGCGGTCGCTGGCAATGAGTAATCCGCGGTAGCGGCAGGCGGTGATGCAGCGCACTCAAGCGGGCGGCGCCCCACTGCCGCAGTCGGCCGTCCTCGGGCACCAGCACTACCGCTCGCACGCACACCAGCACGCTCTCTACGCGGACATAGATGATCAGGTGACGTTTTAGTTAAAGAAGGCAGCATGTGCATTATTCCCATTGCTGGATAGTGTACGATTTTTCTTTTAAGAGAGGTTAGAGATTTACCACCATCTTAGACGCTACTACCCGTCACCGAAATGTTTATCCCGACATCTATGGGTTGTATCTATTATATTCTTCTTATGACACCAACGGAAAGAAAAGGAGTGGCAATATTCTTACAACGACGCAGATTCGATTGAGACAACGATAGATGGACGATTGGACCTGAGGTTCCGGGTTCGATTCCCGGCCAGGTTAATATAGAACGTCACATTTTCTATATTGCTTCTGATTCCATAACACAAGTGCTTTAGCTACTTACTTTGGGATTAGAACAATGTACGTGATATTACCATACCACATCTATATACTTATTTATTATTAAAGATTAAATCATGAAGATACTTTGAATTATACTCCGAATTAACTATGAATTATACCGTTGAATAACTGCACTACAAAATAACAGACACTGTATACCTATTTGACGAGATCGGGAGTAGAGACATTCTTATATTTTTTATACCAATTACAGATCCCTGCATCTGTGATCAGCAGCGTTGGAACAGTCAGTTTGTCCCAATCCACGACCAATCCTAACACAAACATTACAATGGCAAATCCGACCAACCCCGGCAACGCCAGCAGTACCAGCAATGGTCAGGCCACGGGACAACAGACAACAACAGCACCCGTGCCAAGAAACTTGCCAAAAAAACGCAAATTTGACCCCTCCGAACTGGAGGAGATCGAACGTAACTGCGTGTCAAACGTCACGGTTTCAGCACCGATGTCCGTGGACTACCAAACACATCAGAGCTATCAAACGCCAGTGCTACCGTCGCCGATCGTTCAGCGATCGTCGCCACCTACGGAGATAAAATCGTTTTCCATCTATCCGAATATTGATCTCTCAGAGTGGCGGGATCACAGGGTCTTGGCTAAACAACGCGGCCTATACGTGCCAGGGGTGATACGTCAGGCAGAAGGTTGTAAGGTGATAGTGGAACTGGACGGCCAGGAGAACGAACCCGTGGAGTACAGTGATGTGTTTGGTGCTAATAAGTATGATGTGATCAGTGACGCGAGTCCGCAGCTCAGTCACCTGCAGATCGGGTCCGCGTGTGTGGTCCGGACCGCGGATCCTACCAGGGAGAGTCTCCAGAACATATTTATTGAAGGTCTAGTGTACGAAGTGCACAATTCACCTATAAGGATTCGGGTCAGGGTGAGTTCAATTATAAATACTTTATGCAGTGACTAATAGAGATGATCATTTCGTCTTTTCTATTGAGCTGTTTTAATAGTTTAATTGAAAAAGCTAAATTATCTACACTAAATATTGAATAATAGATACTATTTATGCTACAATTTATATTATTATAATATCCTTAACGATGACCACGTATGTAATATAATTTCTGTAAATAACTACGTCTATATCTTTCTTCGATGTTATCACTATAACTCTTGCGCTGTTGGCTACAGTAGTAATCGTAACTTATTGCTGTGGTTGAAATTGGTAAGGAATTTATATTCATATTCATAGTGTTTGTTTTTTAAGAACACTGAAATATCCCTTATGCAGTGATGGTATTTAGGTAATCTTTCCTTCCGTCTTGGGGTAGTTAAAGATTTTAAATTCACACGTAATAAAGTAACGACGACCTCCGTGGACGAGACCGTGGAAGACACCGAGACCGACAGTGACAGTCTTCATGTAGTCGTCAGCTCTGAGCTCCCGTGTTTAATTCGGGCCGTGTGAATGTAGAAAACCATTTTTTCGTAATTTTTTTTTATAAACTTTATTGCACATAACATGACAAATATATCATTAACTAAAATAACAAACAATAAAATAAAAAAATTATTTATTGTTTACCTTTGTTGTTTCCGATTCGATAACACACGCGTGCTTTAGCTACCTACTTAGGCGTATACGTACGCGTGCATGCAGGTGTCGGACGGCGAGACGTGCAAGGAGACGGTGGAGGTGAAGCGCGCGGACCTGCGGCTGCTGCAGCCGCCGTGGGCCGACGAGCTGGAGGACGCGGACTCGCACGCCGCCGCCGCCGTGTACCCGCAATTGCTGCACCCGCCCGCGCAGGTACGCACGCGCCACTTCCTATTGCTTTACGTGCAGTTCTACGTGTCATATGAAAATGACTGTATTGTTGTATATACGCACGCGCCCGCGACCTATCACAGTAACATCTTTACGCCATTCCCTAAACAGGGATAGATGTAGGTCTAGACAATTAAGTCCTTTCGACCCACCTGCCACTGAAATTTTTTTTATCGGACTATGTACTAGTAAGTCACGATAGCCGTGTGGTTGGGGTTGTCGGAATTTCGAGTCGACAGACCCAAGTTGGATCCCCAGGTGGCAGGCTCGTACCAAAGGGTTTTTTCAAAAACTTATGTACGAATTAAATCTTTGGCTTGGACATAAAGACGGCGACGGGTTCACCACCTGTCATGTTGTCCCGAAAATATCTCTGTCTACCCCTGTATAGGGAATTGCGTGAAGATATTTTATATTTTTTACGTTACTGGTGGTTAGCCCATTGCTGTCTTTCCAACCCAACTATGTAATTCGTACTTAAGTTTTTACAAAAACCCGTTGGTACGAGCCTGTTACCTGGGGATTGAACTCTGACTATCTTGACTGGAATCCATTCAACAATCAATGGAACCATTCTGCTAACATGTTTTTTAATTTATTATTAATATTTACTGTAATATTTATTTTCCTGTTAACTACACTGATAAAGTTATCGAGTTTGTATCTTTAGTAGTTCATGTCAATACTCGAATGGAATGCTCGAACCTGCAATGAAAATTTTTATCATAATTTATTCTTTTTATGCGTAAACTTTCAATTTGTATATTGTATACAACATATACCTATGCAAAAAAAGGAATATTTTTGGGCTATCTGCTGTTATTGATAGTGTTTCGTGGTGTTTAAATTTAATTGGGAATTTAAGAGTTAACCAGAGATGCCACCAGATTTTAAATTATTCGATTAATTAAAATACTTTCAAATATTTTTAAATCCAGAGTTGCTTACCAGCTCAATATTTCAACATATAAATCGAATTAATAGAAACAATAGTATACTGTAATGATTAAATTATTTGTGTGGTTCATCCGAACACATAGGTGTTCGTAGTGCGGTAATAATGCTTTAATTCAATTGCTTGCAGAGGAGACGGGTCAAGAGTACTCGGATAAAAAGTGCTTGTATGAAGAAAATTATGAATTTGAAAGAAGCAAAAGAGGCATGCACGGATTGTGATATTTGACGATCCGCTCTCTCTAGCTAGCCCATCAGGGACTATGCGTGAAGTTAAAATGAATACAATAAATAAATAAATATCTTCACGCAATTCCCAATGCAGGGGTAGACAGAGGTCTAGTCTAGAAAATTAAGTCCCTTTGGCCCACCTTCCACCGAAGATATTTTCGGGACAACGTGACAGGTGGTGAGCCCGTCGCCGTCTCTATGTCCAAGCCAACGATGTAATTCGTACATAAGTTTTTGAAAAACTCATTGGTACTACGACCAGGGGTTTGAACTCGGGTCTCTCGACTCTAAATTATGTCCACCCAACAACTCGGCTATCGTGACTTTTTACGAAAATGAATAAATCAATTATTGTTATTGTACGTGTGTATAAAAAGAATAAATTATGATAAAAATTTTCATTGCAGGTTCGAGCATTCCATTCGAGTATTGACATGAACTACTAAAGATACGAACTCGATAACTTTATTAGTGTAGTTAACAGGAAAATAAATATTACAGTAAATATTAATAATAAATTAAAAACATGTTAGCAGAATGGTTGGGTGATGGAGATTCCAGTCAAGATACCAGAGTTCAATCCCCAGGTAACAGGCTCGTACCAACGGGTTTTTGTAAAAACTTAAGTACGAATTACATAGTTGGGTTGGAAAGACAGCAATGGGCTAACCACCAGTAACGTAAAAAATATAAAATATCTTCACGCAATTCCCTATACAGGGGTAGACAGAGATATTTTAGGGACAACGTCACAGGTGGTGAGCCCGTCGCCGTCTTTATGTCCAAGCCAACGATGTAATTCGTACATAAGTTTTTGAAAAACTCATTGGTACTGCGACCAGGGGATCTAACTCGGGTCTTTTGAATCGAAATTCCGACCATCCAACCACTCGGCTTCACTATCGTGACTTTTTACGAAAATGAATAAATCTATTATTGTTATTGTATGTACGTGTTTACTGTATATCAGATTGGCGGCGAGCATTTCTACACGTCGTCGCCGATGGCGGGCGCGGCGGCGGCGGGCGCGCTCGCCAACGGCGCCATGGACGAGCTGAGGAAGCGCGCCTTCGACGACTACGGCGAGAGCGACGACGAGCTGCGCAGGGAGGACATCATGTTCCCCACCGACGCCTCGCATATGGGTCCGAGTTCGATTCGTCATTGTATTATTCTGAATAACATACATACGTACAAAACGGCCTGTAAAAGTCAACTGCAGGAGCACTGCTCTCTTGCCTAGCAAATTGACGACCAGACCTATAGTACTTTAGGTGCCTTTGCCCGTAACCGGCTTGCCTAATTTTGATCTGGTATATTTGAGATGGATTTTCTTTTTATAGAAGAGGGAGGCAAACGAGCAATACCAGAGGCATAGCAGATGCGTTGCCGGCCTTAGAGTGCCCCCAGAATTAGGGGCCCCGAGTGTGTGGGGGTCCGGTTACCTGCACTCACCAGAAGAAACGCAGAAGTTTGTTAGACTTCTACTTCACGCCGGTATTCTGTGAGGTGGTGGTACTTCCCCGGTCGAGCCGGCCCATTCATGCAACAACAAAAGCTGATGCGTGGCTCTACCACTGTTAAACTGCAGGAGCACTGCTCTCTTATAAGGAGGATTTGGCGTAAACGCCATGCTTGGCTAGCAATTTGACGATGGCAGTACCAGACTTCTAGTTCTTTAGGAGCCTTTGCCCGTAACCGGCCGGCTTAATTTTGATCTGATATATTCCGAGATGGTTATCCCGCCATCGGCCTGATGCTATTACGGTTTTGAGTTATGTTGCCTTTTCATAAAAAGGCAACATGTCATAACATCTGCGGGAAGACAGACGGTGGCATATTATTACGTTATTTGCACAATTGTTCGGAGCATCTCATTTTATATTCTAATAACTTATTTCTTTTTTACAGAATGCAACAACAGCAAGCGTAGCAGCTTGCAGAGTCGTGGCAGTACATCAAGTCTGCTCGAACGTAGTCTCACCCCTAGATCTCAGCCGCCTACTCCTCGGTAAGACTGCTTATATATGGTTAAGATTATTATTAGATTGTATGTTTTATGAATGGTTAATCAATAGCAAAAATATATTTAGTTTGTGTAGTAAATAAAATGTTCGCTATTGCTGGATCTCTAAATTATAATAATGTTTTTAATATTAAATGTGCGATAAAACTAACATTACGCTGTGTGTTTTGACCTTTAAAATGTATAATACACATATACATAGATAAGTACAATATCACATACGTTGACCTGATCCCTAAGTAAGTGCTTAAATATTTATAGTAGGGAATCCGAAATAATGAAGGCACTCCAAAACAGACCCAGACCTACAAAATCTAAAAGTGTTTCCTACATTGACCCGACCGGGAATCGAATCCTGGACCTCTGAGATAGCGATACCATGAAAACCGGGTGCGTATGCCACTCCATCCACGTAGATCGTAAATCATAATAGTTTCCGATGCTCCGTGCACAGATCTCAAGCGGCGACCCCCCACAAGTACAAGAAGGGCGACGTGGTCTCGACGCCGACGGGCATCCGCAAGAAGTTCAACGGCAAGCAGTGGCGGCGGCTGTGCTCGAAGGACGGCTGCACGAAGGAGAGCCAGCGGCGCGGCTTCTGCTCGCGGCACCTGTCGCTGCGCGGCGTGGCGCGCTCCGCCAACACGCCGCTCGCGCACGCCGCGCACACGCCGCACCAGAGGTACGCCGCGTGCGCGTGCGCGTGCTCACGTGCGTGCGTGTACGTACTCACGTGCGTGCGTGTACGTACTCACGTGCGTAAGTGTACATACTCACGTGCGTGCGTGTACGTAATCACGTGCGTGCGTGTACGTACTCACGTGCGTGCGTGTACGTACTCACGTGCGTAAGTGTACATACTCACGTGCGTGCGTGTACGTAATCACGTGCGTGCGTGTACGTAATCACGTGCGTGCGTGTACGTACTCACGTGCGTGCGTGTACGTACTCACGTGCGTGCGTGGACGTACTCACGTGCGTGCGTATAAGTACTAACGTGTGTATACGTACGCGTGTATATGTGTACGTAACGTACGTATACGTGTGGTCGCGCGCGCGACCGGACCTAATACCATAAGAAAATACCGGACCGAATTTTAGCAGCCACGTGATCGGCAGCAACGACTAACGTGCAAGGTGTCTAGTACTGCAAACGCCAATAAGCCACCTATGCGATGAGTAATCTAAGAGTGTATTTATATATGTAATTACATTTTGTAATCAGTTTGGAATATATTCATTAAACGAATATTTTGTTAATTTTCAGGAGTAGCAGCAAATCTCTGTCTTCGAGCGGGACCTGCGTGGAGGGCGACGAAACCTCTCGGGAGTCCGACACCACGCCGCCGCACTACCGAGTCGCAGGCCGATTCGACCCCGACGAGACTGAAGCTGCGAACATGCTCGGTAAGTAATACATGCTACATACAGTATATAAGAACATGGGCATTGGAATCCTAATTTAAAGAGGACTTAATTTAGGGGAGGGCAACAGGGAGTTCAGTTCTAGAGCCTCCATCAAAGGCGCTGCAATAGGCTTCGGAAATAAAAATCTTCTTTCAAATTAAAAAAATCTTTAAAATTCCAATTAGCAAATAACTTTTCCTTAAAAGTTTTATTTCGCTATTTTACCTTCTTCTATAGTACTTTGCATAAGCATGAGTAACTCTACTGAAAGAAATGTTAATTTTATATTGAAAATAATTTGTGGCCTTCACTCCTTCGTTGTTTCGAGGCCTCCAGACCTCTAACTCCGGCCCTGCTAATAGAATATATAATTAATTCGCACTGTAACTTTGTTTCAAACAATTATTAGCAGATTATAAACATTTATCCGAGTAAAAATATACAAAAAGGGTCATTACAATATAAATAATTAATAATAGTAACCCCAGGGAATGAGTTGATCGCTCTAATGCCGGTCCTTATTAACTTTGTGTTAAATTTCGTATTTCCTTAATATAAAAAAAAAACTAAAAAGGGAAAACCTGCGGAGTTTCTTTCGCCTGTTTCTTCTTCGTCATTCCTCCTCATTACGAGACGGTGGTAGTTTAAAGGATGACGATCGACGGATGTAGTGTAGTATACTTATATCGATAAATAAATGATTTGATTTGATTTGGCAGTGTCGCTGGGCAGCTCGCGGTCGGGCAGCCCGGGCGCGTCGCCGGTGGGCGGCGGCGCGTCGCCCGCGCTGCGCAGCAACGTGTTCGTGCCCATCTCCTCGCCGCAGCCGCCGCACGCGCCCGCGCCCTACCACAGCCTCATCCGGTACCAGTCGCGACGTACCTTCACGCCATTACCTATGCAGGGGTGGACGGAGGTCTAGTCGACTAAGTCCTTTCGACCCACACATTTTTAGCGATAACGTGACTGGCCTTTCGCCGTCTGTATGTCCTAGCCAATGATACAAATCGTGCAATATAAAAGAAGCATAAATATAGTAACATAATATTACGTGGATAACGTTGTTAGTTAAACATTTGTGTATATAAATTAAGTTTGTTCAAATATCTTTCATAATGTGTAACTGTTTATTTTTCCTAAGAAATAAATAAATAAATTTCCGATTGTATCGTAGAGGACATACTATTACTGGACTGCTATTAGTAAAAACCTGTTATTGGCTTTTAAAATAAGCTGTTGGTTTTACATAAATAAAAAAATATGCCCCGACCTCATAGGCTTTCGGTTAAAGGGGCTCTAGGTTTTAGGTTGTAGCGTAGGGTGCGCCGATTTCACGCATTTTCAGATGTCGCGCAGGGTACGTATCGACCTCAATACAATATATCCCAACGCTGTATACTAATAAGCTTATAGGTCTCTTGTTGTACAGTTTATAATACTTATTTTGTATTACTTTTCAGACCTGAACTAGTCCGACCCGGTAGAGTTAGCTCTCCTATGAGTGGTGTTGCCACCAGTGTTATAAGGGTGTCTCCGGCGCCCACGTATCATTACCAGGTGAGTACCAAAGGTTTGAATATAAACATGTATTAAATGAGTTGTTATTGAATTAATTACTATTAATTGCATGTCTTCAAAAATCGAAAATTTATACGTAAGGTATCTGTAATATCTTTATTTTCCAAATCTTTCTTTGTCAATCTGTCTTTGGGATATTTCAATAATGTTATCGTTTTTTATTTAATAACAATAATTAAAATTGAATGAAAATATGTATAGCTATAGGTTTCAATAAAAAGTAAAACTCGTTTCAGGTGGAAAGCCGTAATGGACCAGCGAGCATACAGACCAACAACATCAACGTCCAGCCCAGCGTGATCGGTATCCAATCGGGGTTGAACATTCAAAGCGTGCAAACGAGCTCGAACGCGTCCGCCCCGCTCCAGTCGGGCATGAACCTGCAGCCGAGCATAACGCTGAACCTGAACAGCCTGAATCCACAGAGCCTGCAGAGCAGCATCCGGGGCGCGAGGATGGACGAGGTGCCCCGCGACCTGGTGCTGCACCGCGAGCCGCTCCGCAACGGGCTGCACGAGGGCTACCGGCGCGAGCAGCCGCCCTCGCCGCTGCACGCACGTGAAAATTTTCTGAACCAACGGTCCTCGGAGCACGGGCAGCAGGAGCGCCCCGCCCCCCCCCACGGCGACTGCCGGCCGGCCCGCGGTGCGGTCGACCAGCGACCACCGGAGCTCTCCGAGGCCCGGGCTCTCGAAGACAGGCGTATCGTCAAACCGGCGCCGATGCAGCCGCGCCAGCTGTCCATGATCGATGCGGAATCGAAGGACGCCATAAAAAGGCTGTACGTGATACCGCAGAATTCGCTGGACAAGAAATTGGTGTTCATAAAGAAGGAACCGACGGAGACAGTTCAAGTAAGTTTAATACTATATATATTCTTAGAAATTTCATATTTTTCATCTTTAGCAGCCCTCCAAATACTTTTTCCGTCAACAGTCCCTCAGTATTTTTTTTTTAGAAAAGGGAGGCAAACGAGCACGTGGCTCACGTGATGGTATGTGATTACCGCCGCCCATGAACACCCGCAATACAGATACTAGGTAGGCTTAGGCTTAGCAGATACCGGTTACCTGCACTCACCAGACGAAACGCAGAAGTTTGTTAGACTTCTACTTCACGCCGGTATTCTGTGAAGTCGTGGTACTTCCCCGGTGGAGCCGGCCCATTCATGCAACAACAAAAGCTGATGCGTGGCTCTACCACTGTAGTATATTTTTAAATCTAACTGTGGGATTCGTTTTCCACCCAAATCTCATATTTAAGGATTATTCAATTCTTTTATGTCTAGCCTGGCTTAGCCTGTTAATAGCTTAGCCTGGTGACTGTGCCTTAAGGATTTGTCAATTTATCTTTCCGTGTGTGTCATAAGAGATAAAAAGTTTTCTACTGGACAAGAAACTTCTTATGAAATACTAAATAAAAGTTAGTTGTTATAAAAGTTATAAAAATATGTTTACGCCATTCCCAATATAGCGGTAGACAGAGGTCTAGACAATTAAGTTCTTTCGAGCCACCTTCCACCGAAGACATATTTGGGACAATATGACCCCCTTTATATCCAAGTCAACCATATAAATCGTACATAAGTTTCAATCATGTCATGTTGGAAATAAAAGTATTTTTATTTTATTGTATTTAAAATTCTCTTTACATTCCTGTTTTTCTAGTTTTCAATTAATAAATGTAAATTTCTTTTTGGTATAGTACAGTATTCATTAAGCACAAGCTCCAAGGTCATTGTTAGGTCATTGTTCCACTGAACTTAAAACTGATCTGGCCAGTCTGTAAGAAGTTAATATTTACAGAAAAAATTTTAGCTGTTACAGATGAGTAGTGAGCCGGAACCAGAGAGCAGAGGTCTCGACAACGGCGACCATGTGAGTTTTTTCGTTTTATTTCCAAGAATAAAAAACCTCATTTCTCACTCAATCAATCATCAACATTCTAAGATTAAAAAAAAATTATAAGCGACAAGTTTGCTTCTAATAAACAACTTTCGACACTAAGCCACATCTGCCGCCGAACATTGACAAATAACACATGTATTGCTTTGAATAGGAGTTAGTTTAGCCGTGTGGTAACGGTGTAAGAATATTGCCACTCCCTTCGCGTCTGAGTTGCGAATGGTCTGGTACTGCGATCGCCAACCGGCCAGCCAAGAGGATATCTTGATTAAAGACAACTGTTAATATATATATATTTATAAATTAAATAATAAATTTAATTTATATGTAAATAATTTATTTGGTGTCAGGTGAACAACGTAAGCAACAGCGCAGTTATCGTGCATCCAAGTCAACTGCTGCCAGTACTGCCACCACCAACTTCACATACAGCCATCATTGGTAAGTTCATTTATTTTATAAATAATACATCGCTAATGTTGTCCACAAACAGACACTTTATAAGACACATATTATGTCATGGTCAAATTTTATATTTTAGTATGTAGGCAATTTCTAAAGTCACAAGACTTGTTTGCATTTTGGAGAAGCGTAATATTGATATGAAGTTAAAATTGTACTGTAGTCATATCTCTTATATTTGAAAGAAAGAAAGAAAGAAAATCGTTTATTCGTGGACCGAATACAGCACGAAGACAATATAAAATAAAATAACGCAAGCTAAACTCAAACAACAAATATGACAATCCTGTGCTGCAGCATACGACCACGAAAGGGATCGAACTCAGTTGTAGCCGGGATAACCCGATACTGATTTTCAGTCCGACTTTACTATTTAAAGAAGAATGTAATGTACACAAAATAAAAACGGCCGGTACTTTTATTTGCGCGCACGCGTATATTGTTTTGAAGTGCAACGAACTCGTTTTAAAAACAATAAGTTGTCAGGCCGTAAAATCAAAAAAAATAAATAATTAAAAACAGTTTAGGTCGTACCGTCAGCGGTCAGCTGACCGGCGCGCCCCGCGCACCCCGCGCTCCCCGCCCTCCTCACCTCGGCGTTCATTCGCTGAATCTGAACATACTCCTTCTGTTGAAGTTACTTCAGTTATGGTTATACTGAGCGTCAATCGTGTGATCCTGATCTGAACAATTTGGATTTTTAACGATTTTAATGAGAAGATATTTTGTTGGAGGTTTTTTGTTGTTAATATTTGATTTTTCCCCATTTGAACTAGAGCGTTTTGAACAATTGTCTGTAATTCATATCAGGAGTATCCACTCATTAAAGATTCAATATTACATTTTGTTGCTATTACTTGATAGCACGTTATTAGATCAAATTTTTTTATCAGTAATTCTAAAGATTACTGACAAAAATTTTGATCTATGTATTATAATATAATCATAATTATAATCATAATCATAAGTATACTTGGGGAGTGCGTTTAGCCGGGATGGAAGATGTGATTTAGATGTGGACAGGCGTGTCGCTGCCGGGAACAAAGTCAATGGTGCCCTGACTGCGTTAATCAAAAGGCAAGGCGTTGTGAAAAGTGCACGCCTTGCAATACATAACGCAGTGTTGGTACCGACTTTGTTATATGGCAGCGAAACCTGGGTATGCCAGAAGAAGCATAAAAGCAGGTTGAATGCAGTGGAGATGCGATCTCTTCGTAAAATGTGCGGCCTTACCATGGCCGACCGAAAGCGAAACGAAGAGATTCGCAATATGGCAGGTTTGAAAGATGACCTTGTCTCAAAAATGGATAAGGGCGTGCTTCGATGGCTATAAGTTATGTTACAAATGAAAATCCATTTTCTAAATGAAGTAATGTAATATTAATAAAATTTATACCTACGTATTTATTAGTCTCGACAAAAAATAAAAAATTATAGTTTATTGAAATGGCAACCTTTGGCTATTATACAGGCCTTTTATATTTTTATCCACGAATTTACGCACTATTTCCGAAGGAAATTTCGCCACTGCTTACTCCAAAGGTTTTCTAAGAGACTCAATGTCGCCGTGTCGTTTAGAACAAGCTATGTCCTTTAAAACTAGCCATAATTTGAAGTCTGAAGCGTTGAGGTCTGAGCTAGATGAGGGTCAGTCTTCAGCTCGTATTAAGTCCGGAACGTTGGTTTCAAGCCAGGCTTGGGTAGTTCGTACCTTGTGACCGGGTGCAGAGTCCTATATAGATGACTATAATTATTATTGATTAGGGACGAAACTTCTGCAATCACATTTCATTGAAGTGGTTTGCTGTTGACTACGGGTTAGCCAGTTGCCATTCTGTATTCTGTTACTGCGTTTTTCACTACAGTCTAAGAAAAAAAAGAAACTCCAGAGTGTTACGCTTTTATTGACCTTGAAATATTTATATCGAGCAGCGGAGTTTGAGGGGGGGGGGGCTAGTAAAGTAGTAGAAGTGAAGCAAACTAGGAATGTTTCCGCGCCGTCAGTATCAACGAGCGGCGTGTCAGGCGGCGTGTTCCCGTGGCAGTCGTTAGTGCCGCTGCTGAAGGCCGCGTCGCCGCCGCCCGCCGCCGCGCCCGCGTCTCCACGCACGCCACGCACGCCGCGCACGCCGCACACGCCGCACACACCGCACACGCCGCACACGCCGCACGTCAAGAGCGAGGAGCACGTCAAAAGTGAGAGTAACGGTATGTTTCTTTTTTTTTTCTTTATTTTAAAAGGGTTTCATCAAATAGATCATGCCACCGCCATGGTTAAAAATCACTATATACATAGTAAAACAAATATTCTTATTGAAAAACTAATTATCTACTTTTTATACATAAACATTTTTTTGGCCATTTCCGACTGTGGAAAAGCCCGGTAGGTTTGTTGTTAAGTCGCATTACACACCAAAATGTTGCGTTGCTTTGAAATATGGACACTTTTGATGGTTTTAAAGTTGCATTGCAAATAAATAATCATACAAAGGTATACTTACATTAAATTTCTACGATAATATGTTGAGATCGTTATATTATTTTTTAAAATTTTAATTTTACCAAAAGATTAAACATTTATTTTATAAGCAGATTATTAATAATTATGTGTACTTATTTACTGCGTGGGATAGCCGAGTTTGTATCGGACGAGAGGCTTGGTGCTCAAAATCTCTTTAGTTTCATACCTTAAAGTGTCTTCTTTGGAGATAATCACACTCAACAAGATGATAGCTAGTGGGAAATGTTGTCGGAACACAAAAATCAACATTTCATAGCGACGTTGACCGCAATGAATGCTTCTCCTGGGGAAAAAACACTACAAAGCTAATCGTGTCTATTAGAGGGAACAACAGCGCATACGGAGTCGACAGCGGAATCGACACGTGACAGTGGATACGACAGCGGAAACGACAGCGGAGTCGACTGCGGAGTCGACAGCGGAAACGACAGCGGAGTCGACAGCGGAAACGACAGCGGTGTCGACAGCTGAGTCGAGCGCTGAGTCGACCGCTGAGTTGACCGTAGAGTCTACCGCTGAGTCGAGCGCTGAGTCGACAACGGAGCCGACTACGGAGTCTACAGCAGACACGATAGCTTTATGTTTCTATTATTGTGCTATTCCGAGTAGAGGGGTAGACAGAGTTCTAGACAATTAAGTCTTTTCGACCCACCATCCACCGAATATATTTTTTGGGATAACGTGACAGGTTGTGAGCCCTTCGCCGTCTTTTTGTCCAAGCCGACGATATAAATCGTACATAAGTTTTTTGAAAAACCCATTGGTATGAACCTTGGAAATCGAACTCGAGTTTCTCGACCCGAATTCCGATCACTTCCGAGTTAATTTGAATCATATTACACCTTTTCTTGAGACTCCAAATTTAAGGCGAATAAGGATGATCGTGTTCCCTTGTTGCTTTTTAATTATTTCAGAAACTACATTAGACTATGCGTGAAGATATTTATTATTTAATATTATACGCACAGGTGTATTATCAACAGAGACGGTGACGCCGATGTGCGCTGACGAGGATGACGAGGTTTTCGAATGCGAGGACTCGGGTTCAGGCGGGGGCGACGACGCTTCCAAACGACGCTCGCATAGTCTCTCATCACTAAATCAAACTTCATCGGGACCAGAAAAAGTAAGAATAACGTTAAGGTTCAAGAAAAAAATTATTTCGATCTCGTTTCTTACTGAAATTATGTTTAATTGTTAAAAGGATAATTTTTGAACCAGCAACTACCGCCACATCGGGACACAGCTTAGAAATTAAGATATATTTTCTCACCTGCGACAGACTTTTTTTCTACATATAATTTCATACTTTTCTTAAAGGCATTAGTAACATCTACCCTGATCTGGAAATGCAGGGCTCTCGATAAAATACATCTAATTGTTTTAATTAATGATCCATACTATTATTAGTTCGTAAAATGTAATTTCTGTCTCCTAGTGTCTGTCTGTGTTATGCTTTCATGCCTAAATCGCCAGTCGAAATTTTATGTAATAAAATGTGGAAGTTGTTGAATCCTGAAAAGACATAGGATACTTTTTATCTCTTAAATATTATCAATCTTTACTGGTTACTGATTTTATAAATATCGACATTATAAACTCTGGTAACTTTGTATTTGCCGATATTTGCGCGATTTGTATTTGCAAATATTCGTTTTAGAGCGCCAAAGTTATGCTAATTCATACTTCCTCTATAGATTTATAGAGGAAGTATGAATTAGCATAACTTTGGCGCTCTAAAATTTTTGCCAAGATTTTTTTAACTAAGGGGAATTTCTAGATTTTCTTCACTTTTTTACGCACACGAGAAGACAGAAGATGAAAGATTTTCTTGCACTCAAACTGCACAGATTAAATAAAATAGTAATGGTTTAATTTCAGAAAGAGCGTCGCATCCGTCGCCCTATGAATGCGTTCATGATATTCTCGAAGCGTCACCGGCAAATGGTCCATCAGAGGCACCCCAACCAAGACAACCGGACCGTCAGCAAAATACTCGGCGAGTGGTGGTATTCGCTCAAGCCCGAAGAGAAGCAGAAATACAACGAGCTTGCTAGCGAGGTATTTACAGCTATTCGATTCGATTATTACTATTATTATTATAAATAATTGATTAGCATTCGACTTCGATTATTATTATTATTACACACATTGATTTTATCAAATTACACTAAATAAAACTATTTATGTTGATCGAATATTTAATAAAAGAAATAATGACAGATTCTGATGGATATTTTGAAAATGAACACTGTTGTATTTTTATTTTTAAGTTCGCATATTTCCCAATGTTGAGGTAGCGAGAGATCTAGACTATTTGGTAATTTCGATTCACATTTCATCGGGTCGGCTCAAAACTTACATTAGTTTCGAAATAACTTATTGAATCCGAAATATCAATTACCAGGAGGAAGGATCGTACTCCTTACTCCTGGTAATTGATATCCGAAATATCAATTACCAGGAGCAAGGAGTACGATCCTTGCTCCTGGTAATTGATATTTCGGATTTATGTTTTCGGAATGTTCGAAGCACTAATGATAATTCTATTAATTAATCGTAATTAATTAATAAAATTTAATTAAACCAGGTAAAAGAGGCGCACTTCAAAGCTCACCCCGAGTGGAAGTGGTGCAATAAAGATCGTCGAAAATCCTCTAGCAGTAGAGACCCAACTGGCTCTATGCCGCAGGTGTGTTTGAAAATTCAATCAATTTGTTTAAGTATATTGCGTAAGTACATTCCATCTGCTCTTATCGTGGGTGTCGTAAGAGGCGACTAAGGGTCGTAAGTGTCTTTAAAATTTAATCGGCCCCTGTCAGACGGTGTGGTTAACCATCTCGAATAATACCAGACTAAAATTCAGCAGAACAGTGATTATGGCAAATCCTGGTGATGTCTATGTTTTAAGTATTTTTACCGGCCGTTATGTATGTTTGGATGTATGTATACGTATTAAGAAATTGTTGAGTATGGGTGTTGAGGAAATAATTTGCATACATTATTAAACAGAGACATTAAAGGTGGATTTATATAGTTTCTGCAACTAGCGTTACAATTGGCACCGAGAACTGACGAGACTGTTTACATGGAGTTATTGACTCCATTATCGTCGTAAAATAAATAAATAAATATCTTAACGCAATTCCCAATAAAGGAGTAGACAGAGGTCTAGTCTAGACAAGTCCCTTCAACCCTCTTTCCGCCGAAGACATTTTCGGGACAATTATCGTCGTCATTATCTATTTACTGTATACGGACGTTATTGAAATCAATGGGGACAGTTTGTGGAAACGACAGAATTGGCATTTATTGTTTTGTTGAGTTGTGATTATTTACCAAGTCCATTGATCTATAATTTTATTGTTGTGTTTTGACGCGCAATCCCTGATGGGGTAGCTACAGAGAACAGCTTGTCACATACATATCTCTTTCGCTACATTCAAATTCATAATTTTCTGTATATATGCACGTCTAGGTATCCCTATTGAAACCTCTTCAAGCAATTTGCTAACATGGTCTTCGTAAGTAAGTCTCGGCCTATCTATATACCTTTTAATGTTAACTTTCGTGCTATATAGTTTTTTTTTTAGATTTAGTGAAGTCTGAAAACTCAACTTAATTGAATTGTATTGAATAAATAAATAAAATAAATAAATTCACGCAATTCCCAATACAGGGGTAGGCAGAGGTCTAGTCCAGACAATTAAGTCCCTTTGACCCACCTTCTATCAAAGATATTTTCGGGACAACGTGACAAGTGGTGAGCCCGTCGCCGTCTTTATATCCAAGCCAACGATATGAATGGTACATAGGTTTTTGAAGAAAACCCATTGGTACGAGCCTGCCGCTCGGGTCTCTCGCCTCGTAATTCCGACCACCCATTCACTCGGCTATCGTGACTTATGTATGAATTGTGTAGAATTAAGCAAATGGTGCTTTGTGCCCGCAGAGCCCGCGCACGCCGTCAGAGGGCGCAGCGGGCGAGGCGCCGCTGGCCGCGACCGCCTACAGCCACGTGGGCTCGCCGCAGCTCAGCGACGACGACCAGATGGTACCTTACCATTAGCTTACTTACATTAGATAGAGAGATAGATAGATAAAGTGTTTATTTGTTCACTACAGCTCACATACAATAAGCAGCTTAAATAAACATTATAGACACAAAAATAATGGTGAAACTAAGAACTATTACATTATTAACGTGTATTCATATGTATGTCTGTATAGTCTCGTTGGACTATCGCAGTACAAATGTCTGTGGTAAAGGGCTCAAATTTCATATCTATATAATAGTGCATGATGTTATTTTCGCTTTTTAAATGTTGCCACCAACATCTATCGTACATATTTTCATAAAACTGTCATTCTGGCACAAATTTTTATTCAAGTAAACTATGTAACCTTAAAATAGGTTTCGGTGTAATGCAATCTGTAAATTGCAGCATGATTAAACTATTTAATTCAATTAACATTGATATCTTTTATTATACACTAACATGCATGAATGATATTGCGACAGAACCTTTATTTGTTTGGTGACAATAAATAAATAAATTAATAAATATTGTCACGCAATTCCCAATAAAGGGGTAGACAAAGGTCTAGTCTAGACAATTAAATCCCTTTGAAAAGTGAGTCCTTTTCGGAGAAAAGTGGGTCACATTTCACCGAAGATATTTTCGGGACAACGTGACAGGTGCTGAGCCCATCGCCGTCTTAACGTCCAAGCCAACGATATAATTCGTACATAAGTTTCTGGAAAAACCCATTGATACGAGCCTGCCACCTGGGGATCGAACTCGGGTCTCGCTTCTCGAAATTCCGACCACCCAACCACTCGGCTATCGTGACTCATTATCACGAAACATTTCTCGTGCAATGATTTCAGATGGGCCAGGCGATGTCGGAGGAGAGTGCTGGCGTGGGCGTGGGCGCAGGCGTGGGTGTGGGCGTGGGCGCGGCGCACGGCGAGGTGGAGCTGAAGTGCGGCGAGCGCGTGACGGACTCGGACTCGGAGGGGCTGGAGGCGCGCGACTACGTGCCGCCGCCGGACCACACGCGCCGCCCCAAGCCCATCAAGGCCAGGTGAGCCGCGTCGCCGCTGCGGTCTGTAGGCACCTTTATACGCTTCGGTATAGGAAGCGAGTAGGGGAGAAGCTTTACAATGTGTAGCTTGATTGCTAGCTCGAAATATAAAATTATCAGATCGATGAGATAGCCGAGTGGTTCGATGTTCGAAATTCGAGTCGAGAAACCCGAGTTCGATCCCGATAAAGTGCGTACCAATTCGTTTTTTTAAAAACTTATGTACCATTTACATAGTTGACATAGACATAAAAACGGCGACGGGCTCACCACCTGTCACGTTATCCCAAAAAATGTCTTCGATTGAAGATGGTTCGAAGGGGCTTAATTGTTTAGACCTCTGTCTACCCCTTTATTAGGAATAGCGTGAAATTATTATTATTATAGATCGATGAGGAGTTGATGCATCCAAGATGCCAAAAGCATAATATCTCGTATTGCAATTATGTACATTTGCACGCTTCACCTGTACAGACAGCTGATCAGCTGATCTATCGTCATCTCTAATGTAAAGACCCTTCAGACTAAAACGCAACAATAATAATATCAGGAAGCAGAACATAATAAGAGTTTTCTAGGTAGATAAGTAGTCTACCGATTTTAGCTTCCTTTAAGGTTCATACAATAACGCACTTTACACACTTTGTGATCGTTTGCTATAATTTCTTTTTTTATTAGCAATAAGATTTAGCTATTTATTGCGATCATGTGACCATTAACGTTTTAAGTAACAATAGCCGAGTGCCTGAGTGATCGAAGATTCGAGGCAAAAGTATATAATTACAGTAGTTATACTGATGAGTTTTTCAAAACTTATGTACTGTTTATATCGTTGGCTTGGACATAAAGACGGCGACAGGCTCATCATCTGTCACATTGTCCTCAAAATAAGTTCCGATGAAATGCGTGAAGATAGAAAGAATTAATGGTGACTGGTATAATCAGGGCGGGCTCGTCGGACAACCTGCTGGGCGGCATCACGGCGTCCAGCCCGGGCGGCTCCAAGGTGTTCCAGCCCACGGGCGGGGCGTTCAAGTCCACGCACGTCGATACAGGTACGTACACGTGCGCATAGTAAATTTGTATAACTGTCTTTTAGTCTAGCAGAGTGCAGCTATGATAAATAGCGGTGAAAGCTTGAAAAATTGAAGCTCGTGCACTGGACAGATACAGTCTCTCTCCTTTAGGATCTCTGTGTCTTAAATTTGTTTTGCCCCATCGTGTTGTCCACGCGGTTTTTTTAAAATATCTAAGTACAAAAAACACATAGTTTTTTTTTTTTACTTTTGAAACAATACCATAAGTTTTTCTCTATGTACTATTTGGTGAAAAGTACTCGGATATATAGACGTGCATGTATGTAGAAAATCATCAATTTGAAAGAAGATAAAGAGGTATGTAAGAATTGTGACACTTGACTCTTCACTTTTGCCACCCCGTCCGAGAATGTGCGTGAAAATAAGTAAATAAATCAAATAAATAAATTAAATAATATAATCCATTTTTTATACACTGTTCTAGTCGAATTAATCAATTAAGGTTAAAGAAAAATAGGTTACAAATTTTAAAAATCCATGTGGAAATATAAAAATAAAAATTGTGTTTTAATCCAAATTAAATTTAGTTTTGTATTTATTTTTGTAGTTTTTCTAGTTGTAAAATAGTTCAAATAAATTAAAATAATAATAAATACTCGACTAAAATGTAATTTAAATTTTATTAAAAATTTTCACATAAATTTAATGTGTATTTTGTATTTATAGGCGAAAACCATAGACAATGGGCAGCCTTCACGAGCGTCAACAAAACCAGCGTACCAAATCAAGTACCGAGCTCTCCGCACCCGGTCCACGGCGTGAGCGGCACGAGCACGCAGAACCTGACCAGCAGCGTGCAGGGCATCACGCTCGGCACGCACAATCTGTCGACGCAGGCCGCGCTGGACAACGCCATCGCGTCGATAATGAACTCGCCCACTTCCACCGGCGGCGTGCAGGTGATATCGAGCGGCATATCGATACCGAGCCAGTCGATAACTCAGACGCCCACGTCGACCGCTCTGAGCAACGCACTGCTGAAAAGTGTCACTTTAGTGAAGAGGAATATCGGGGACACAGCTACCGGTGAGTTTCTATTAAATAGCCATGTTCATTTCACAGTTCGTGTAATACTTTTACTGGCATATTAAATAATAATAAATATACAAATAAAAGTAAATATCATCACACAGTAAATACACATTGCTCTAATCCCAAAGTAGCTAAAACACTTTCGTTATGGAATCAGTAACAACGAATGTACTACATACATCTAGACCAGAGACATTATAGAAGAAGTTATTTTCTACATTCACCCATTTGATAATCGGAGGTCCTCAGTGCTGAGTAGAAAATTACGTCATCTTAAGAAATCTGCCTCTATGACTATCTTAATGATATATTCATAATATATTTGCTATACTCAGCCGGGCTTCACTGTAGAACAGCCTCATATTATTTATAATGAAAATCTAATAAATCGATGAGAAAACACAATTCTATATAATATTCTATTCTGCCTCACTGATCGGAATTTTCCTGTCCTCTCTAAGCGGAACCAAATTGTCAGTTAACAGGACGACTTCTCGTAACGAGTGCCTGGCGCATACACCAGTTATCGATGTTTCGCCAGCTTTGAGGGTTCGATTCACGAATATTAAAAAAGGTCAATGCTAGCTACTTACTTTGGTATCAGACCAATGTGTGGTGATGTTGTCCCTTTCTAAAGTATTATTTAAGTTGTTTCCCATTGACACAAGTTTGTTTTGCAGCGGGACCGATCACTCTGTCGGTCGACGCGTCGGGCAACTTGTTCACCTACGTGCAGCTGCAGCGCTTGTACGTGCCATCATTCGAAGCCGGTAGGTAAAGTTGCTTGTTATGTATATTTATATAACGAATCACTTTTTTTAACTCGATTATATCTTTTATAGAAGTCGATCCGAACAAGAGCCAGCATCAAAATATTCAAAGTCAAGGACAAAGTCAAACTGGTCAGTCTGTGATAGTGTCTCAAAGTAACCATACGGTGCCTAAAACTACTACGTAAGTATTTTATTTTCTTATTTAAAAAATCTTTATTATATTCACGTAAGCAAGGCAACAAACTTATGTATTCTCTGGCAGTCAACTAATGATATGACGAAATGTGTGAAACGATCTGGTATAAAAATAAATTTCAATACTAAACTCCAGTTACCGTTGCAGTAACCGGACGGGTAAAAATTTTGTGTAACACAAAGCCTAAAATATCCGGCAATTATTCCTGTGAAGATGCTAAAACGGAGTCAAAGAAGTATATTTATTTTATAAAAATGTTCTAGATTAAAATTCGTCCAATTTTTTTGTGATGGAGCTGTGAAAGAATTTATATATAATTTGAATGGTGATCCATCTTTTTCCTATCATATAATCTGAATGGAGAATCCTAAATCGCTACCATTCCTAATTTTTTGTATTTGATTTACTATAGACAATGGGAAACGCCCGCGGAGGAAACTCGTCCATTTCCCCTGGCCCCTACTCCCGCGCAACTTGGCAGAGCTCCGCTACAAAAAAGACTTAGTCGAGGTATTTCTTTTATGTATGCATTTGTCATGTACTCCTCGTTTCCAGATCAATTTACATTTATAAGTTGGAATTATATTAAATATAGCTCTTAACGTCGTATGTACACTTTATAGTTAGATATTAATTAGTTTTTTAAATGGTAGAGCCACGCATTAGCTTTTGCTGTTGCATGAACGGGCCGGCTCGACCGGCGAAGTACCACGACCTCACAGAATACCGACGTAAAGTAGAAGTTTAACAAACTTCTGCGTTTCGTTTGGTGAGTGCAGGTAACCGGAGGCCCACATACCCCCCTCCCCCACCCACCCGCGCTCGGGCAACCAATCGCTGCCGGAATGTGGATGCTCAGGCTCTGTTCCCATACTGTTCGAGGCAAACGAAGCAAAAAACTTTCGGCACCCCTTACCACGCTAGCCGTGGATTTCTGCAATATCAGGGGACTCCATTCCAATCTTGATGCCGTCCACTACCATCTGGAGACGGCAAAGGCGGCCTTGCTCTTTCTTACCTCGGTAAGATATCTGCGTCTCGACGCAGATATCTTCTCCGGCGGATACCTCTTATCTTTCCTACCCGGGGTACAAGCTAGAACATTGTTTTGTGCCTCGGGCCGGAGTTTCTGTGTACGTCAGAGAGGATATATGTTCTCAACGTCTCGGCAGTCTTGAAGGTAGGGACCTGTCCAGCCTTTGGCTACGCATAAACAGCGACGACCATCCTCGCCTCTATGGGTGCCTCTATAGGTCCCACAGCGGTAATGCCGAAACTGACCGACTCATCGAACACATCCAAATGGCTGCAGATTCCCTGCTACAGCAGATCCTATCCGCAGAGATCGTGTTTCTCGGCGACTTCAACTCCCACCACGCCGAATGGCTACGATCTCGAACCACTGATCATGCGAGGAGATCTGTTTTTGACTTTGCCCTAGCATATGATCTGACACAACTGGTTACTTCGCCAACGCGGGTTCCGGATGTGGAGGATCATACACCTTCCCTGCTAGATCTTCTGCTGACCTCTCATCCGGACGGCTATGTGGTCTCCGTTGATGCCCCTTTGGGTTCTTCGGACCACTGCCTGATCCGGAGTAAAGTGCCCATCATGTGCCCATCGCGGTCGCGATATGTAGGCCACCGCCGTGTGTGGCACTACAGGTCGGCGGATTGGGAAGGGATGCGATCTTTCTTTGCACCCTACCCAAGGGGGTAGGTTTGCTTCTCGCTAGATAGTCCCGACGCAGTTGCTAATTCCGTCGCCGATGTGGTGCTCCAAGGAATGGCACTCTTCGTTCCTTCCTCTGTGGTGCCCATCGGTGGTAGATCAAAGCCTTGGTTTGGGGGCACCTGCAGAATGGCATCTCGCCAAAAGCAGCAGTGCTACCGGGCCTGGGTTAAAGCATTGGCGTCTCGGGATTCAAAAACTAGCGTTTATAAGAAGAAGTATAACTCTGCCGCCAGGTCCTTCAAAAGAGTAATTTCTGCGGCAAAGTCTGAGCACATTGGCAGAATTGGCGAGAAACTAGTTTTTTTTCTTTCGGGAACTCGTGCGTTCTGGTCCCTCGCCAAGGCTGTCCAAGGGAATTTCAGTCAGCCATCACTACCATCTCTGCACAGGGAGGATAACTCGCTGGCCCATGACGCAAAAGAGAAAGCCGATCTTCTATGTTCTCTTTTTGCGTCCAACTCTCGATGACAGGGGGAACTCACCGTCGACCATCCCGTGCAGTGAGTGCTCTATGCCAGACATCCGGTTCTTTCAGAGCTCAGTGCGAAAACCACTCCTCTCTCTGGACATCCAGAAGTCGAGTGGGCCCGATGGTGTCCCCCCTATTGTGCTGAGGATGTGTGCTCCAGAGTTGGCACCGGTTCCAACGTTTCTTTTTCGGTACTCCTACTCTGAAAGAGTCGTCCCGATGACATGGAAAACAGCTTTGGTGCTCACCGCTCAGATCCAGGTAACTACAGACCAATCGCCATCACTTCCTTATTCTCCAAAATAATCCAGAGTCCATTATAAACTGCCAGCTCTTGAGGTACTTAGAGGAGCACCAGTTGATTAGTGACCGCCAGTACGGCTTCCGTCGGAATCGCTCGGCTGGTGATCTTCTTGTGTACCTCACTCATCGATGGGAGGAGGCAGTAGAGAGCAAGGGTGAGGCCCTGGCAGTTAGTTTGGACATAGCGAACGCCTTTGATCGTGTATGGCACAAAGCTCTTCTTTCAAAGCTTCCGTCATATGGCCTTCCCGAGAAATTTTGCAATTGGGTCACTAGTTTTCTCACAGACCGAAGCATCAAGGTCGTAGTTGACGGTGCATGCTTGGACTCCAAGTCTGTGAATGCTGGTGTCCCACAAGGCTGTGTGCTATTGCCAACCCTGTTTCTTCTGCATATCAATGATTTGTTACAAATTAGTAGCATTCATTGCTATGCAGATGACAGCACTGGTGATGCCCTTTCTACCGGCCGTGCCAATATTTCTCGGGAACACGTCGACGAGTACCGGAACAAACTTGTGTCTGAAGTCGAGATTTTGTTGGACAAAATCTCGGACTGGGGCCTACTAAATTTAGTCCAGTTCAACCCTAAAGAGACACAAGTTTGCGCGTTTAAGTAAGTGTGCGCCAAAAAGAAACCCTTCGTCGTATCACCTCGTTTTGAGAGCACTCCCCTAGTTGTCTCAGCCAGCATCGGAATCCTTGGCGTCGACATGTCGAGCACCGTTCAATATCGCGGTCATTTGGAAAGGAAGGCCAAATTGGCCTCTAAAAAGCATGGCGTGCTCAGTAGAGCACGACAGTACTTCATGCCGGCCCACCGCTTGCAACTTTATAAGGCGCAGGTTCGGCCGCACATGGAATACTGTTCTCATCTCTGGGCGGGGGCACCCCAGTGTCAGCTCCTCTCATTTGACCGTATCCAAAGAAGAGCGGCTCGGCTAGATCCCCTGGATTTGCGAAGAGATGTTGCATCTCTTTGCATTTTCTATAAGATCTACTACGGGGAGTGCTCCGAGGAATTGTTCGGATTAATCCCAGCCGCTGAATTTCACCATCGCACCTTACGGCATAACCAAATATTTCATCACCACCTCCTTGATGCTTGGCATTCCACCACAGTGCGTTTTTCGCGGAATTTTCTGCCACGCACACGCACTTTGTGGAATGAGCTGCCGTCAGCGGGTTTTCCGGACCGATACGACTTAGGGACCTTCAAGAAAAGAGCCTATACCTTTCTCAAAGGCCGGCAACGCATCCGCTATTCCTCCGGTATTGCAGATGTTCATGGGAGGCGGTAATCACTTACCATCACGTGTGCCACCTGCTCGTTTGCCTCCCTCTTCTATAAAAAAAATAATTAGTTTGCCTTGAATTGCATATGTATGCATATCATAAAAGAATATAGATGAGCATGGTGTTTTTTGTAGTTTTGTCGTCGCTTGGTGGAATTCGATGTTTGATTTGAATAATACGAACACTTGTGCTTTTACACTTTATTGTTTAGTGTAAATTTACAATTATTTGTTTTATTTTTGTGATTGGATTCGATTCCCGATCGAGTCAATATAGAAAACACTTTTTACATTTTTTTCTCGGATCTGGGTGTTTGTGATGCCTTCGTTGTTTCCGATTCCATAGCACGCGTGTATTGGCTGCTTACTTCAGGATCAGAGCTATGTATCTGATGTTGTCCCTATTTAGGTATATATTTTGTTACAGATGTCACTTCTGATTTGAGCAACGTAACGACGTATAGTTCTTACAAAATGATAATGACCCTACTACAAACATTTGGCGCAATAGTTATAATAACAACTGATATAATTCTATCATTGATTTATAACCATTAATTTTATAATATCCTTATTTATTTATAAATTGTAATTATTTACCGTTATTGCTGTGTACGTTGAATGTTAATGAATGAACGTAGTGATGACGGTAGTATTTAACAATTTATCTATTATTATTCAAACGGTGTTCTGTTTGCGTGCACGCAGGCGCATCAACGGGCGGTGCGGCGTGCGAACGTGAGGCGGGCGCGGGGGGCGTGGGGGGTGCGTGTGGCGGCGCGGGCGGGGGTGCGGGCGGGAGCGCGGGCGCGGAGGAGGCGGGGGCGCTGCCGTCGCCCAAGCCCACAGCGGACAACCTGCCCAGCCCCTCGCTCAAGAAGAGCCTCTTCAAGAAGGGCAACGAGGACGGACGGGATAAGTGAGCTGAACTTACACTATTGTATCGTCAAGACATTCCCGATACAAGGGTAGACAGAGGTCTAGACAATTGAATCCTCTCGACCCACCGTAATAAGGTGAACGTGGCAGAGGAGGCTTTGCGCCTCATTTAACCGCATTCCGCGAACTAAACACAAAAGCACAAGTTGACTTTGATAAGAAGCAAATGGCAGTAGAATGACTATAGTATTCGGATTCAAAAGCTATAAAGAATCTGTTAAGATTGGATTAACATGTATTACTTCTGAATCTACAGCCATCACTTACCTTCTGGCGGATTGTTCTCTCATTTTTCACCCAATTCCTATAAAATAACACATAAGTATTACACTTTTTGGCACGCTTTATAGACAACAACTAATTGCTATGGTACACTACAATCGCTGCAATACCTTCGTTCACCAGGGTGCTGGAGACAGTGAACTTCGAGCAGAAATTCAGCACGTTGCCGCAGTTCAAGCCGGAGGCCTGCAGTCCCAGCGCCATGGTGGTCCCAAGGAGTCCGCACTTCCTGAGGAAAAAGCACAACAAACTCGGTACGTATTTTTTCTTAGATAAGTTCATATGAAACAAATTGCTTTGTTACGTCATAGATGTGTGCACACATAAGTTTTTCAATCATTTTTTTTGTTAATAATTAATATTTCTGCATTAACTTTGATTATCAGATCTATAATTATTAACTTTGATTATAGAATTTAGTGTAAAAACGCGAATTAAAATAAATATTTATTACTCTTTTAATATGTCTATAGGTCCTAAATACATATTAGTTTTTTTTTTACGATAATTTAGTTATACAAATATTTGTATGATAGTAAATTGATAGATCTAAAATAAAAAAAGTATGTATTAAAATTCTTCGTTATGCAATTTATTTAAGTCATTGTGTAAAAAATAATTCTTTATTTTATGTTTATGCTGCTGAAACCAAACGAAGCTTGTGATCCAAGTAGTATAAAAATCTACAACTAGTGTATATTTTTTTATAAATAATAAAATAATAATATATAAATAAATATCTTTACGCAAATCCCAATACTCCCAATACTAGAAGTCTAGTCTAGACAATTAAGTCCCTTCGACCCACCTTCCAACGAAGATATTTTTCGGGACAACGTGACAGGTTGTGAGCCCGTCGCCGTCTTTAAGTACAAGCTCACGATATAATTTGTACAAAAGTTTTTGAATAAACGAATTGGTACGCACTCGGGGATCGAACTCGGGCCTTTCAACTCGAATTCTCATTCTCTCTCTCTCAAATGTATCATCTATCTGTACTGCAAACTGTACAGACGAGGAAGGCACGGTTGTGACGCCGCAACTGGAGGCCGAAGTAATGAACGGCAACGGCATGCCCACGCCGCACTCGTACGGCACACCGCACACAACCACCAAGCTCGTCGGCAACACCTTCTTCGGTCCGGACTTCAATCTCGACAGTTTCCGAGGTGAGCTTTTTAGTGATGATGTACACAATTGGTGATTATAAATTTCAACGATATTTTCTAGTATGCTAGTTTAACGATTTATTAATTTTCGGAGATTAATGGTAATTGTGTTGTAAAAATAGGGTACATGTTAAGGAGATTTAACAATGTTTTAAAAATAAATGTATTACTCTAATTGTGTATTTGCAAGGTTCGTATAATATCTTAAAATCCTATGACATCGCAATAGGTGAAGGATTTAATATTTGAAACTTTGGAACATAAAAATAAAAAATCAATGTGGGAAAGCAGGTGTGTGTACTCTGTCCATAAAACCGTGGTGATTATGGCAACATTTGCAGGGAAAGTCTTTGCACAGGAGAAAGTCTTTGTGTGTATCCCAGATATATCACGAAACTTTGTGAAATTAAATTTTCTTTGAAAATTTTGTTTTTAATTTTCCATTTTGCCCTTTAAAACCGATATTCGGATTTCATCTATTGACGTCACACCACTCAGTTTAGATCATATCATCGGTATGTGTATCTAGCAGTGTCTAAGGAGCAATGTTTACTGTATTGTGCTCAATCAATCAATCGTCAATCGGTTAGTTAAGCGCAGAGATTGTGACCAAACATTCCTAATCGAGAGGTCTTCGATTAGCAGTGGATTAAGACAGTGCGTTAAGTAAGTTCAGGTATATAGTAAGGTGTAGGAGAGTTTAGTAGTGCTAGTTGAGACATACTTTATTGTACACCATCCATAAACGAGGAATAAATGCAAAAGAGAGAGAAAACTTATAGGTATGCATGGACAATAAGGCGGTCTTATCGCTAAACGACCGCTGTGCCCTTCAGACACTAATTATAAATAGTAGGAGGTGGTGGGTTGTGTGACAAAGCTGAAGTGTGTGTGCGGTGCAGCGGCGGAGCAGGGCGGCGAGGAGATGTCGCCGCACACGCCGTGCTCGGGCAGCGCGGGGGGCGCGGGGGCGGGGGGCGCGGGCGCGCGCGCCGAGGCCGGCCACCGCCGCGTGCTGGAGCAGCGCCGCCACCTCGTGCTCAAGCTGTTCCAGGAGCACGGCATGTTCCCCACCACGCAGGCCACCTCCAACTTCCAGGTCTATACAATGCTCGACTCTATTTTATTTTAGATTTAATTCGCAGCGGAGCGAAGCGGACCGTTACGAAGCCGACTGCGCGAAGCGGAACGTGCGTAGCCGGTTTATCAGTGACTACGAGCTATACGCGAGCTAGTTTAAGTGTTTAACGATGGAAAAAGTTGGCAAACGATTAAGCTCAAATGCTGATAAGTGACGACAGATATTAAAGCACATGGATGAGTTTTATGCATTAAAAAACAATAAATAGGCTGGGCATACTATTTCTTCGTTCCTCAAATAAAACAAATGTTAACTATTTCAAGCCGATATTCTGTAAGGTTTGCCAACACTCCTGTGATCATATACAACGTCATATTTGATTTATGTTAAACAGAACTTTTTATGATAGTTGTAGTTTATATATTCGGCCATAATACACAGGTGAGTCATAATCTTGGATAAAATTTTTGGAAACAAGTTCCTTCAGAAACATTTTTCTCAAGCCTCCAAAGTTTTTTTTTTTTTACTTTCAACATCCAATTTGTCCAGCAGTTGGACCACATAACATATACCTTTTTAAATTTGCATGCGGCGGGTTGCGAAGTAATTTTTTCAATAAAAACTTTACAATGAATTTCCGCAAATTAACGTCTGAGTCAATTAACTATCTTAAACAACTCCTAATTAAATACTGTGAAAGCGTTGATACCCCTTAGAAGTTAATATACCTCATGGCTTAAAATTATAAAATAAAATTAATTCTTGCAAATTACCGACAGATTAAGGCAAATGGTGATTCTCACTTAGTGAGGCCTAGTACATTTGAAACATTCAATGTTTTAAAAATAAATGTATTACTCTAATTGTGTATTTGCAAGGTTCGTATAATATCTTAAAATCCTATGACATCGCAATAGGTTTAATATTTGAAACTTTGGAACATAAAAATAAAAAATCAATGTGGGAAAGCAGGTGTGTGTACTCTGTCCATAAAACCGTGGTGATTATGGCAACATTTGCAGGGAAAGTCTTTGCACAGGAGAAAGTCTTTGTGTGTATCCCAGATATATCACGAAACTTTGCGAAATTAAATTTTCTTTGAAAATTTTGTTTTTAATTTTCCATTTTGCCCTTTAAAACCGATATTCGGATTTCATCTATTGACGTCACACCACTCAGTTTAGATCATATCATCGGTATGTGTATCTAGCAGTGTCTAAGGAGCAATGTTTACTGTATTGTGCTCAATCAATCAATCGTCAATCGGTTAGTTAAGCGCAGAGATTGTGACCAAACATTCCTAATCGAGAGGTCTTCGATTAGCAGTGGATTAAGACAGTGCGTTAAGTAAGTTCAGGTATATAGTAAGGTGTAGGAGAGTTTAGTAGTGCTAGTTGAGACATACTTTATTGTACACCATCCATAAACGAGGAATAAATGCAAAAGAGAGAGAAAACTTATAGGTATGCATGGACAATAAGGCGGTCTTATCGCTAAACGACCGCTGTGCCCTTCAGACACTAATTATAAATAGTAGGAGGTGGTGGGTTGTGTGACAAAGCTGAAGTGTGTGTGCGGTGCAGCGGCGGAGCAGGGCGGCGAGGAGATGTCGCCGCACACGCCGTGCTCGGGCAGCGCGGGGGGCGCGGGGGGCGCGGGGGGCGCGGGCGCGCGCGCCGAGGCCGGCCACCGCCGCGTGCTGGAGCAGCGCCGCCACCTCGTGCTCAAGCTGTTCCAGGAGCACGGCATGTTCCCCACCACGCAGGCCACCTCCAACTTCCAGGTCTATACAATGCTCGACTCTATTTTATTTTAGATTTAATTCGCAGCGGAGCGAAGCGGACCGTTACGAAGCCGACTGCGCGAAGCGGAACGTGCGTAGCCGGTTTATCAGTGACTACGAGCTATACGCGAGCTAGTTTAAGTGTTTAACGATGGAAAAAGTTGGCAAACGATTAAGCTCAAATGCTGATAAGCGATGACAGATATTAAAGCACATGGATGAGTTTTATGCATTAAAAAACAATAAATAGGCTGGGCATACTATTTCTTCGTTCCTCAAATAAAACAAATGTTAACTATTTCAAGCTGATATTCTGTAAGGTTTGCCAACACTCCTGTGATCATATACAACGTCATATTTGATTTATGTTAAACAGAACTTTTTTGCGATAGTTGTAGTTTATATATTCGGCCATAATACACAGGTGAGTCATAATCTTGGATAAAATTTTTGGAAACAAGTTCCTTCAGAAACATTTTTCTCAAGCCTCCAAAGTTTTTTTTTTATCTATTTTGACTTTCAACATCCAATATGTCCAGCAGTTGGACCAGGTAACATATACCTTTTTAAATTTGCATGCGGAGGGTTGCGAAGTAATTTTTTCAATAACAACTTTACAATGAATTTCCGCAAATTAACGCCTGAGTCAATTAACTATCTTAAACAACTCCTAATTAAATACTGTAAAAGCGTTGATACCCCTTAGAAGTTAATATACCTCATGGCTTAAAATTATAAAATAAAATTAATTCTTGCAAATTACCGACAGATTAAGGCAAAATGGTGATTCTCACTTAGTGAGGCCTAGTACATTTGAAACATTCAATGTTTTAAAGTCTACTATTTAGAAAAATCAAAAGAGTTGTACAAAACTTGAGCTAAAAATAAATAAATATCTTTACGTTATTCCCAATACAATGGTAGACAGAGGTCTAGCCTAGACAATTAAGTCCCTTCCACCGAAGATATTTTGCGGACAACGTGACAGGTGGTGAGCCCGTCGTCATCTTTATGTCCAAGCCACCGATATAAAACTTGAGCTAGACCGTAATAACCAATCATATATGTATGTTTAGACGACCCACATGGACATATTCCCGACGAAGATGTCCCTGCAGCTGAAGATCCGCGAGGTGCGGCAGAAGTTAATGGCTCAGTCAAATCTCACGCCGCACTCCGAGGTCAACACGCCTACAAGTCAGTACCTACTTAGTACAGAATATATTTTTATATATATATTGATTATTATCTTTGTAAACTTCAGTTGAAATATCAAAACTAAAAAAAATCCTGCCCATTTTTTTAAAATAATTCGACAAGGATATAGGTGCGTTCTCACGCCGATAACCGGATAGAGAATATCTATTACATAAATAATATTTATTGAAGATCAACCCTTTAATCTAGGTAATAATAGTTTTCACGCTTTGCTACCATCCTTTAATACTAAGCAAGTATATGATAATTTTTGTATGTGGATGCAGATATGTTCACGGGTCAATCTGGCCAAGCGTATATCTATAGTGCTTTAATGCTTGATTTATATAAAGTATACGTATGTAAGACGTCCATACGCTATTAAAATTGAATAATTATGATCATTATTTCATCTCTAACTACAACACTAAAATGGTCACAGCGTCGTCACCTGTGATACTGACTTTAATGAGTACCGATAAAATATTAAATAAAATATTACTAAAAATAAATAAATATCTTCACACAATTGCCAATACAGGGGTAGACAGAGGTCTAGTCTAGACAATTAAGTCCCTTCCACCGAAGATATTTTGCGGACAACGTGACAGGTGGTGAGCCCGTCGTCATCTTTATGTCCAAGCCACCGATATAAAACTTGAGCTAGACCGTAATAACCAATCATATATGTATGTTTAGACGACCCACATGGACATATTCCCGACGAAGATGTCCCTGCAGCTGAAGATCCGCGAGGTGCGGCAGAAGTTAATGGCTCAGTCAAATCTCACGCCGCACTCCGAGGTCAACACGCCTACAAGTCAGTACCTACTTAGTACAGAATATATTTTTATATATATATTGATTATTATCTTTGTAAACTTCAGTTGAAATATCAAAACTAAAAAAAATCCTGCCCATTTTTTTAAAATAATTCGACAAGGATATAGGTGCGTTCTCACGCCGATAACCGGATAGAGAATATCTATTACATAAATAATATTTATTGAAGATCAACCCTTTAATCTAGGTAATAATAGTTTTCACGCTTTGCTACCATCCTTTAATACTAAGCAAGTATATGATAATTTTTGTATGTGGATGCAGATATGTTCACGGGTCAATCTGGCCAAGCGTATATCTATAGTGCTTTAATGCTTGGATTTATATAAAGTATACGTATGTAAGACGTCCATACGCTATTAAAATTGAATAATTATGATCATTATTTCATCTCTAACTACAACACTAAAATGGTCACAGCGTCGTCACCTGTGATACTGACTTTAATGAGTACCGATAAAATATTAAATAAAATATTACTAAAAATAAATAAATATCTTCACACAATTGCCAATACAGGGGTAGACAGAGGTCTAGTCTAGACAATTAAGTCCCTTTGACCCACATTCCACTGAAGATATTTTCGGGACGGATTTATTCGGACGGAATGTGATTACCGCCGCCCATGAACACCCGCAATACCAGAGACATGGCATAGAGCCATAGTCCCCCCCCCCCCAGAATTGGTGGTGGGAGGTGTATGGGCCTCCTGTTACCTGCACTCACCAGATGAAACGCAGATGTTTGTTAGACTTCTACTTCACGCCGGTATTCTGTGAGGTCGTGGTACCCCGTGGTTCCCCGGCCGAGCCGGCCCATTCATGCAACAACAAAAGCTGATGCGTGGCTCTACCACTTAAGTTACAGATTCTTATCGTTTTAACAATTTGTATAAGACTGTAGTAATATTTGAAGTAAATAAGTTGTCTTTATTATGATTGTCATTGTAAATCTTTACGAGAAAAGGATGGTTTACTGTTGTGCTTCTGTTTGTTTTCCCCCGCTTTGGCAGAGGTTTATTGAAAAATGTCCATGTTACTAATTTCATCTGTTTGTCGTATTGCAGACGTGAACTCGCCGATAGTGTCAGCGTTGCAGCCAACTTCGACGGCCAGTTAGCGATGCGGTTACACCATCTCCATTGTGGTTCGACAGTAGCACATGTTTTTAGTCCATTTTGTAGGTTTCAAGTAGCTGTAGTACTAAAAGTCTTTCTATATTCAAATAATCAACAATTTTTCAGTGTACAGCTATGAGCATTTATTATTTACCTCTATGTCTGAAGGATTTGGGATTTGAAAATATAGCGCAGAGTTTAAATTATGCTTGGGAGAAACTCTTTTTTTTTTGTTACGAATTTAATTATATTAAAGAAATAGTTGTGCTCATAGCTGTACTTTTAAATTTTTTCTATTAGCACACATTATACCATAGAGTTCTCTTTAATGTTGTCTATCTATAAACAATGGAGTTTATGTACGTTGTACGAATGTATAATATTACAAGTACCGCTATGTACTTACCTTTTGTGATGAATCTATTAAATGTTGTGAGGAATGCGTGATTTGCATT